>WEIU01007906.1:2176259-2217805 GCA_013389925.1 Aegithalos caudatus | reverse complement strand
GAGAGGAGAGGAGAGGAGAGGAGAGCTGGCCTCAAGCTCAAGGCCACTGAGCTATGCACCTGCCTGGGCTGAGCTTACACATCATTTTCACACAGGGAATCACAAAACCCCAATCCTCAATGAGGCAAAAATGTGCTGGACTCAAGAGAGGGGGTGTAAAACCCAAAAGAGACCCCAGAGCAGCCACTCAGCCCAACACTGGTGCTTTTTGGGGAGGCCTGGGACACCAGAGTCTGTTTGGAATTCTTCCTGTGGCAATCCCAGGTGGAGGGACAGCAGCAGAACGTGCTGATCCACCATGCAGTGCACTCTGCTCTTGGCAGGAGTTCATGCTATTAATCCCCTAAATAAGTACATTAATATGTCAATATGTGGATGGAACACATTGCCAAGTGCAAAATAATCACTGGCAGGCGATGTATGTGTGTGTGTGTGATACATGATATACAAACACCATCCTACCCAGATCAGGTTTCCAGAGTTAAAAATACACGATGAATTAAAATTTCATATGAAATTCTAGCTTTGGTGAGCACTGGAAAACATTAGTCTCCCCCTTCAACCCCATAAAGGCTTTTATTGGGGAAGATGAGTACATGCTTCACAGTCTTTTCCACAATGGAAGGGAGTGTTTTAATCACAAGTGTTGCTGGGAAGAAATGAAATTACCTTACCAGATTTCTTTTCTTTAAGGTACTAAAAAAATCACTGCAATGGTCCTTAATGCCAAGCAGGCAAGATGGGATAGCACATGGACTCAACCAAAATGTAATGACTCTTAAAAATGTCACCTTTATTTGCATTAATCAAATGTGAGCTTGAGGTGATGTTTTGCCTCCAGTTTATCTGAATTTCTCTGTGTATTTTATTGTCTGTCCTTGGGGAGTGGATAAAGCTTTACATGATTATCTGAAGCCAGCAAAGACATAACTTCAGGCTTTTTAAGATCTACAGATGGGCTCCTTTGCAGTGCTGGCAGTGTGTGCAGACAGGATCAGGTATCTGCCCTGAGGGATCTGGGTGTCTGCTGATAGGGAAAATCCCAATCTTTCCTTGTAATGGCATCACCTATGGACCAAATGGGGAAAAAAAATAAAACAGAGGGCTGGAAAAAAAGAGGACACTGGGATGCCTCCATATTTCAGATTTGGCCACGTCTTGGTGATTTTCTTGCTGCAAAGTCCTTTGAAGAACACGTTCTGTTGTTTGGCCACAGGAGGAGCTACGGTGTATCCAAAGAGAAATCCCATCACTCTTCCTGTGAGAGGCCAAAACCCACTGAAGTCTCCTAGGGAGGCTCTGAGCTGCACTTCTCAGTCTCGAGTTTCAGTGCAGAAGGGAATTCCTGGTGTCCCAGGAACTGACTGATGTGTGCCTCTGGCTGTGAGTGCTCACTGCAGAGACCTCCCAACGCAAATCCTGAGAGATTCCAGCCTGCACCCTGTAAACAGCCTGGATTAGCAGGGAGTAACATCCCTCCTCTGCCCTTGTAGGATTCCCTCAGGAATAACCTGATATGGAATCAAAACAAAACCCCTCTTGTTGCTCTGTATTGCATTCAGCCCTACCGGGACAACATGGGAAGGATCCATCAAACAAGATTGATGAGGCCACCAGGCAAAGCTTGGGTGCAAACCAGTTCCAGATTTAACACCACCTTTGCCTTTATATCCCCACTGAAATCACAATTTTACTGCATAAAGTAAATCAGGAAGGAACCAACCACTTTGGAGCCAGGCTCTTGGTGCAGTTTTTATTTGCGATATTTTTCCGTTGTGTCTGAACAGAGTTTTAATTTTGTGTCAAAACAATTCTGAGGCTGATAATTTTTATTATTGTTTTACTGAGAAAAGAGAGTAAACTACTTGCTTTGGCTGCACTTCCTACCCTGCAGAAATTATTTGTCCAAGCACAGCAGCAAAATTGGTGAGGGGAGGAATATAAAAAAAGCACCATGAAATTCTTTAATCCCTTGCAAAAATTGGACTAAGATTCAAGACATTGTGCTTGTCATGTTCTCTGTTTCAAAGGAAAGGTGTCAGCTTAGAGAGCTGAAATGTGAAAAAGCTGCAAAGTTTGGGTAAAATCCCTCTCCCATGGTTTGCAGTGACAGACAAAAAACAGGTAGCAGAGAGGAGGGGTCAGGTCTCAAAGTTGCTCCCCCTTTACCTCAGAGGTATGTAAATCCCAAAGAACCAGCTGCTTCCTTGACTCCATGAAAATAAAGCAGAGAAAGTGCTTGGAAAATCTGGAGGAGCAGCAGCACCCGTGGGGAGGATGGGAGGAGGAGCAGGGGGAAGAAAAAGCTGGTTTTCTGCAGTTTGTGCCACCAACTGCTCTTTTTAGATTTAAGGGAAGAGTAGCATCTTTTCCTTGCTCTGAACTGATGGGGGGTTTTTCTGAGCCCTAGGAAATGCACAGATACTCTCCACATGGGAAAAATAGAGTTCAAGCTGCAGAAAAAGAGTGATCTAGGAGGGAAACATAAGAAAATGTGTAGTCTGAGAGTTCCCTGTAGCTCCAGTTAGGCTGCATCAACACCTTGGACTGACTTCTTCCTCCAGAAGTCGTCACCTTGGTGCAGCTGGGCAGACTGGAAAACATCCTGGTATAAAATGATATTTGCAGAGTAACCAGAGAAAGAAGAGGTCACACCATTTGTGAAAACAATCTGAGCAGGGAAGCACAGGCATTGCTGGCAGCTCAGCTCATCAGCACCTAACATTAATAAAGCAGAAGTGGAGGAAAGGAGATAAGCCCTGGCACAGCTGTTGGTAGGATGGGGGTTTCTTGCTTCAACATGGAATCCAGCCATCCCAAAAAACCCAGCCTATCTCTCCTTGCTTTAGGCAGTTAACCCCTCAATTTTAGCTCCAAGAAACTTCAGGGGGTGCTGTACACTGTTACTTATTTGTGCCTCCTGATGCTGCTGAGCGACCCTACAGGAACATGAGCAAGCAGCAAGGCACTTCCACCTCTGGTGCAGGCAGGGGAAGTGACATCATCCTGGGGGAACCCTTGGACCAAGGAGATGAAGCAAATGGGATTTTCAGAACCACTCTGAGCTGAACGAGGCCTGAGCTCACTGAGGTTAATTGCAGGAACATCATTACTGGGGACAACCCCAGCCAGGGCTGTGCAGCATCAGGCAGCGCTGCCTGAACAGATGGGATGGGAAATGTCGTGTCCTGGATCCCAGCCCTCCCAGGGAATGTGGCCATAATTAAGCTGGAAAAGCAAGTTCTGAGGGGTGACATTGCTGGTGACCTCCACAGGCTACACAGGACGTCAGAGGCAGACCTGTGAGCAGCACTGCAGCTCTCCTCAGCCTCCAGGAAATGTCTCAGAGGGCAAAACCTGCAAGTGGAAAAGCTGAGAAGTGCCTGAGAGGAACAGACCTCTGGACAGGAAAGTGGATGACTTCTGGGGTAAGAAGAACTGGTATTTTGCACAATAACATCCCAGAATGACTCCAGATTCCCCTGATGGACACCAGGTTTGTTCTGTTACTTCCACGTAAGTCAGCTGTTAGGTTGCTTCTTTTCTTTGTGTGTTTCCACAGCTACTGGATGAAGCCTTCCCACTAACCCCTCTCTTGAAAAGTAGGAATTTAGTCAAGTTTGAATACTTTTTGGGGGAAAAAAACATAAAAGATGAGTGGACCTGGCTTCTCATCTGATCACATGCCACAGACATGCTGTTGGTTTCCACACCAAGAGGTGATTAGAACCAGAGGTGAGACCCGTGGGTTAACTGGAAAATATTATTATGCTCATCCCACGTGACCTTTCCTCACCAAAACGTTAGGAAACCAAGCTGTGCAGGATGGAGCAGCCTCAGATTGCTGGCAGATGTCAGGATGAAGAGAAGAAGAAGAAGTTCATTTCCGTCTGTGAAGGGAAGGTCACCGAGGAGCACAGCTGATGGCAGTGTGGATGTGCCACTGAACATGACAGCAGCCTGCTGCCAGGGACATTTTCCTTGCAGGCAGCACATTCCACAGCCCCAGCTCCAGTTAGGGTGAGGTTAGGTGTAAATCCAGGCTCAGCCTCAGACACCCACTGCTGTCCAAGCTGTTTTTACAGTTGTTTTCACCCTGGTATTTCCAAAGAACAGCTCCTCAAGGTGGGTGATTTCCAAACAGGCTGATTGTACAGATGAGTAGTGGTGGATGGCTGGACTGGGAAAACCTGCAGATGGAGGAGTGGTGGATATTTTGCAGTGTTTGGACTGTTTGTGAGCATGGCCTGACTCAGCTGTCTGAGTTTTCTCCCACACAAGGATGGATATTTCATGCAAGCTTTGCCATCCTGTTCTTGTTTCCTGTGTATAAGAAATGACCCAAAGGCAGAGGAGGAGATAATGCAGAAAATCGTGAAGCATGAGGGGTACACATAAGCCAGGAGCATTTTAAAAGGAAACTTTTCAGTATCTGAATTATTTAGCAGCAGAGTTGGAGGTGAGGAGGGAGTTGCTGGCTGATGGTAAAAACAGGCAGCTGCACTGTGGAGATGTAGTTGTCACTTACACATAGTGAGGAAGAGGAAGACAAAGACTTTCTGCCTGACAGGTTTTGGTGGGAACCACTCCAGGGATGGGAGGTGCTCTGGAGAAGGGTGAATAGCTGGTGAGTAGCTTCACTTGAGACATGTGAGGAGATGTTTCTGTCCCATCACCACAGCCCACACGTATGCTGGGCACCTCTCCCATCTCCCCAGGCAGGACACCCCATCCCTGGGAGTGTCCAAGGCTGGGACAGGAGTTTTGAGCAACCTGGGCTAGTGGAAGGTGTCCCTGGCCATGGCAGGGGGTAGAACTGGATGAACTTCCAGGTCCCTTCCCACCCAAATCATTGTATGATTCCATGATTTTATGATCTCTGTTTACAACACTGCTACTTCTATGTTGATCTTTTTACCCCTTCTCCTTTTATTGCATGTATGAATCCTTTAAGAATCCAGCAGTTTCAATCAAATATGAATCCTACTTTTTTTTTTTTTTTTTTTTTTTTTTTTTTTTNTTTTTTTTAAACAAAAGCCCTTTAAAAAGCCTGTGTACAATGTACAGCACTGAATTAATTTCCTTTGCTTGAAGCTCTTCCCTGAAAATCATCTCAGCTTTTTGAGGTCTGACTATGCACAAGCACAGCCTGAGCCTGAACCAGTCAGAGCTCAACACCTTTGAAAAGTCATCCTGGGCTCCTCTGGGAAGCTCCTCTAGGAAGCAGGAGCTGGACAGGCCACATGAGAGCTACCAGAGCCCTCCTCTGGAGGGGATGCCCAGCTGGTGTCTGGCTCACACATGGTCTGGACCATCCTGATGGAGGCTTGCAAAGTCCAGCCATCCACACTGAATTTCAGCTGGGGATTTGTGTAGTAACAACTTCTCTGCTGGCTTAGAGAATTCTCCCCATCAGTGACTTTCTCAGTACTTTTCCCCTTCCTGGTGTGTGTGTTCCTCTTTTTAGACTGCCATGGATTGTGAATTCATCTTCAGATGAACTGCTGCTTGCCCAGAGTCTGTCACTGAAAAACTGCCTGAAAACATTCATCATCATTATGATAATTATGACTGTGATTGCTGCTCATTCCCAGGGAAACAGCAGAGTTTTCTCACACAGGAGTCCCTGATAAACCAGAAGCAAATATTTTTTATTTTAACTATTTCTAATGGGAAAAACTCACTTCTCTCTCCTTCAGGGCCACATCTGTGGGTACCAGCACCAGGCTCTGTGTAACCCAAGTGAAAACAGCAAAAGGTAAATGGGAAAGAGATGTCAGCAGTGCTTCTCATCATCTCAGGCCTCCCTTGACACATGTTTTTAATTGCTTAGAGAAAAAAAAAAAAAAAAACA
This sequence comes from Aegithalos caudatus, assembly GCA_013389925.1. Taxonomy (NCBI): domain Eukaryota; kingdom Metazoa; phylum Chordata; class Aves; order Passeriformes; family Aegithalidae; genus Aegithalos; species Aegithalos caudatus. The sequence continues at coordinate 2,211,951 of WEIU01007906.1, read as the reverse complement.
AAAAAAAAAAACCACCCCAGTTATGAATAATCTAATAAGCTTCCCAACCACCTGTGAAATGTGGCTCCCCAGCTGCAGAGAATCAAACTCAGGAATAGAAAACAGAGCATTCTCCGAGGCAACACACATCCACATTACATGCACATCATTCCAAAGCCACAGAAGAAAAATGCATTAGTGCCATTTATGGGCTCATGGCATTCATGCCACTCCATGAAAAAGTACCTCAGAGGAGTGTTTGTTTAAGGAGCACCAAGAATCTGCTTTAAAGTCAAAAGGTAGAGGGAGAAGATGGAAGAGGGAGACCTGTTCCTTGGCATCCTTTCAAAGGAAAAGAACAACATCATCAGGAAAATCCCACATAGCATTTATTTGAGGAATTGCAGTCCATCAGGCAAAAGTACTCAGGAATAATTAAGCATGTTTCCCTGATATAAAGATATTCAGGAGTGAGCATTCAAGCAAATGCAGAGCTGTATAGGCACAGCTTTATTCCAGAAGCAATTTGTTTTCCTGCTATGAAAATAATGTTATTTTCACTGAATTTTGGAACCACCCATCAAATGTCCTCAAGAAGCTGGTTTTTTTTCATGGGAAAGAGCAGCTACACAGAGGGGAAAAAGGTAACATCCTGACATGGAGGAGGGAAAAAAAAGGGAGCTGTACTTTCAAGGCTGCTTTGACATGTTTTTCTTCTACACTGAACCAGACTTCAAATACAGCTCAATGACCCACCCAGAGAACTCTTTTTCCACAAACAATATAGCGTCAGGAGAAGGAGGCTGAGAGGAAAAGCAAACACTCCTTAAAGCAACTGCTTTATTTGGATAGTTCTGAACCACTGGCATTGGGGGCAGGTTTTAAGTCAGTGGGCGTGAGGAGAGGAAAGCTCATGGTTTTGATTTGAAGTAGCCACATCAAAACCTGTTTTAGAGAAGGGAATGGCAGTATTTTGAAAAATACATCCTTCTTAAGGGGATGTTATGGAAAACAATTCCATGGCCTGTTGAATGATAAAAGCCAACATGCTGGCTGAGGAAAAAAAAATTGCCTTTAAGTGCCTTGGATAAATGCATGATATACCTTGCCTGGCTGCAGCAGTGGCTTTAGGTGAAGGAAATTGTCATTCACACGTGTTGCTTGCGGGCACAGAAGGGTCAGCCAGCAGAATTGGTGTCAAAATGTTGTCTTTTCTTCCTTACCAACCTGCAATCATGCACACAGTGTCAGCATGAAACTAAAAACTGCCTGTCCCACCCTAAAGGGACCCAGATGGATGCACTCACCCATCCCAGCTGGGTTCCTCCTACCAGCCAGGAGTGCCCAAGCCAGTGCTGGTGCAGCACTGATGGGTGACAATCCAACCTGCACACTGGCAGCCATGGGGTGGTGTTGGATAGCAACACTGAGGGGTTACTGGGAAATCAGGACATCCCTGTCCAGCCTTTAGTTTTGCCTTTCACATGCACCCCTGAGAGCTGTGTTATAAATCTGTGTTTTTATTTGGTGACAGTATTTCACATCTCGTGGCACCACGATGCTGCCTCTCCTCCAAGTGGCTCCTCACGTGTCCAAAGAACTCTTCCTTCTTTTTGTGAACCACTTTGTACATATCCACAGGTGAAGAAAAGCAAGGCAGCTCTTCTGCATTTCCAGAGGCTTCAAGGGAGATGGGGAGAAGCACAGATGGCAGCAGATGGGTGACATCTGTGTCACCAAGTCCAAGGGTGGGGTGGGATGTCCATGCCATGGCTGGACTAACAAAGGACTGATGTGCCAGCCCCTTTCCTGATGGGCCAAGAACTTTCTGTTTGAGGCAGCCAGAGATCTGCAGTTCCACAAAGGTCTTTGAGGTCTGGAAATGTGTTTTCTTTCCGGTGTGGAAAAAGAACCAAACTTTTCAAATGCTTCCCCAAAATGTTTTTTTGTTGCTGTCGTTGTTGCCATTGAAACATCTGGTTTCAGACTGAGATGATCAGGGTTCTCATTTAGATTCTTCTCTGCTTATAAATTGACCCCAGAAAATCTGAACACTTTCCCATGAAAATGTTATTAATGGGACTATTTCACTGCAAGATGTTCTGGTTTGGATGAAGCAGTGTTTTCCAGCAACAATGACAACAAATCTCATTAAAATGTTTGAGTAACTCCAGTCTCCAAAAGCACTAAAGTGCCTTTTTGAGCATCCTCAGATCCTGCAGCCTGAAACATGCAACAACAATGTGACATTATTGTCACCCATCAGATAGGCAATAATTCGGAATTCACTTTGCATATCTGTAATGGACCCACATCAATGGAGCTTTGTTTGTAAGAAATCTCTTACAAAAATTGAAAAAGGAAAAGGCCACGAAATACCTCCAGCCTCTCAATGCCATTCAGCAAGGATGCATTTTGGTCATTAATCATCCACATTTAGGCAAGCAGTTAGAAAAGCCCAGCTGTTCCAGGCCACAATGCTTTCCTTTATTGCATTAACGCCTCCCTACTAACAAGACAACTTCAACACACGATCCCCAAGAAGGGCCAGAATTCCTTATTCCCAGCGTGGTCATTGTGGTCATTGTTTTAGATTGAAAAGTTCATGGAGTTAATGCCTTTTTAAAAAGTCCCAGTTGAGCCTAATTGTCTTGTGAGGAGTTTTGTGCAGGGGATATCTGATTTCAAACCAGGGCTGTGTTTACCCGGCAGCTCCCAGGACAGTGTGGAGTCTCCAGGGACGTGAGCTCGTGTTTTCCCCTAAAAACTTTCACAGAAAGCACAGGCTGGCAGCAATTTTGGACACCACCCCTGCAGAGGTGCAGGTTTGGGATGGGGCTGGGTATGAAAGGAGCTCTGAGCTTCCAGCAGGTGGGAGCTGCCTGGTGCATTTATCCTGCTGAAGCCCTGACCAAAGGATGCCTCAATCCTCCCCCTTCCAGTGATGTGCAGGGCAGAGCTGCAGCCTTTCCTCTTCTCCTCTCCAATTCAGGAGCTTTTTTCTCTCCCATGAATCAGACATCCTGCTTCCAGCCTTCCTTTCCCTGATACTCACACCCACTTCTCCAGAAATGTGGTCCCTTTTTTTCCCACCGCTTTGTTTCACTTTGTTTCCTCCTCAGTGGTGTCCAACCATTCCTGGAGTTCCCAAGCCTGGGCTTTCCCAGGGGATTTGGTGCTGGGAGACATTCAGGCACTGCTGAACCACACCAGGCTGCTGAGAACTTCCAGGTAGAGCTCAAGGTTTATTTCCCTGCATCCAGACATTGCACATCCTCCTGCACAGGACCTTGATTCCTCATTTTTGCCCCAGGACTGGGATACTGGCAGCCACCCCCTCTTTAGGCAGTACCTCTGCCCATCCACAACTTCCAGGGACTAAATCCACCACTGTTCAAACCCACAGCTTTGGAGTGGGTTTAAAATTTCCCAGGGCACATTCCTACAGCCTCTGGTTTCCAAACTCTCAGGAATTTGCCACACAAACGTATTCCTTCCCTTTATTTGTTTCTTCCAAGTAATTAGAGGGGGGATTGTTTGCTACCTGTCATACCTTGGTTTAAGCCATTTGGGAACAAAGTGAGAAAAAAAAAAAAGAAAAGAGACTTGCAGTGGATTAAGACTGCTGATTGTAGTAACAAGAGGAGGTATTTTAATGACAGGTTTAAGACTTGCTAAGTAACTGCCACGAGGATTATGAATACATTTTGTAACAGGGTAAGATTAAGAGATAATCCTTTAAAAAAAAATTAAATACGGCAAATGGATTTTTAGATGAAAAATAAACTACCAAAAGCACCAAAAGCCTTTGGAAATTCCTCACAGGAAAAGTTTTCCCTGGAAATGTTGATTTTGTTAAACATTTTCAGGTCAGTGTCCTCAGCAGGATTAAGCTGGTGTGTCTTAATGTGAGTGGAACAGCATTGATTTACACCTCGTTTAACTTGGGCATTTTTAAATGAACTAAGAAGCTCCTTGCCAAGCAGCAGCCTGGCATCCCCAGCCATAGGGAGCGTGGTCTGCAAGGAGCAAGCTGCCTTCCCTAGAAAACCAGCTCTTGCTCCCAAACAATGCCATTATTGATACCTAAATGTCATATGGAAATTCTGAGGACACTTGGGGCCTTTCTTTTTCCTGACTCCACAAGATTTGATCTTAACCCTCGCCCAGCTGAATCTCTGGCCAGCCATTAGTTTTTGGATTTGACCCTTTCATCCTGCATTCATCAGGAGGAAGACAGGAAAGGCTGTATTTTCACTCTTTGTCAGCAGTGGGAACGTTCTGGATGTGGCACCTTCTTGGCTGTACATGCATGGGTTTGTATCCACAAATCCATGCAGATCCCTGCTGATAACAAAGCAGTTTCTGAGCTGTAAGTTTTGGGACCCTGGAAGACCAGCTGAAGGCTTGAGTTCTTGTGTTTGTTGAGGGACAACATCTGCCAGCTGTGGCACAAACCCAGCACTGACAGGAAGAGCTCTGCCTTTCTGCTGGCCAGAAGAAACTGGGACTCTTTTCCTCACTATATTTTTAAAATGACACTTATTCCAGTACAGAGAGGAGTACAAATTTAGAAATGAGTTAAAAGTATTTTCAGGAGGTGTGATAGGCTCTGTCAGTCAACTTGAAGCTGAGCTTCAGCAGGTCTGTTTTCCAGCTGAAAAATCAGCTGCAGGACTTGGAGTCCATGGTGGGAATCTCTGGTCTAAAGCATATTGAGCTTTGTCTTTGCAAGTAGCACAATCTTTTTCCCAAGAGGGATGCATTGATATTAATATTATTGATATTATGAATGAGACACCTCAAGAGCCTTTTGCTTAACAGCAATAGAGAAAAAAGCAGTCCGTGGAAATAAAAATAAGAATTAATGGATCATTTTTGGTTGGAAGCATCCTATCAGCTTTTTACAATCTCTTAGGAGGAAGAGGTGATGATCACTGCCTGTCACAGAGTGGGATAAATCCCAGCTGGCAGAGGCTGCACCCATGGATGGATTTTTACCCCATTTCAGACCGAGGCAAAACTCAAACTAAGTTGCTGCTGTGACATTACATTGCATTTTGGGGCTGCAGAAGGGCTTTATGAGATCACAGAGAGAGAAATTACAGGAAACTGGTGTAAGTGAAGGATAAGGACAAAGTAGTCAGGGCATAACCTTCCTGAAACCCTTTGGAATCAGTGCAAGCCACTTCATGTACCAGGATAGGTCTTGCAGCAAGTTTGTGGTTAAGTGTCCAGTTGAGGTCTTTGTTTGGTCCATGGCCAGAGAGGAGCAAAAACTGCTTTTTCTCCCAGAGAAACAGTTTCTTGCCAAGAATCCCCACACAAGGAAAACAAACACAGGAGAAGGCACCATCACAGATACCTAGGGAGATAAGCTGCAAAAACATGTGCTCTGGGCAAAAGTGCAAGGTGCAGAATGTGAGTTCATGGTCTACATGTGTTCTTCACTCTGCTTTGTTTGTTTTTGCTCGGTTTTGATGTGTTAAATTAAGGGATAGTTCATGGCCATAAGTCATCTTCTTGCTGTTGGAAGCCAAATAGTGGGAAGCAGGTATCTTGCACATCAGAGACCAGCTGTTTCATAGGGGGACTTCAAATGCCAGAGTGAGAACATGAGCAGTTGTTCCGTGGCTTTGCCATGTTGAAGGAACTCCAAAGTTTCAGGAACAAAAACTGCCTTAGGTCCCAACTGCAAATTAGAAAGGGATGAAAATACCTGCTCATCAAAAGGGCTTGAGTTATTGAGATCATTAGACTACCAGGGGTGAGACTGAGTTTCTGTGATCCTGTGGTGCAGTTGCTGCTCCAGAGGCTTTGCTTGGAGCAGGACCAGCCCGTGCAGCACACAAGGTGGTAAATCTGAAAGGCTGATTCTGCCCCCACAGTTCAGGAGGAGGGAGGGAAAGATGATTCTCCTTCACCTGCCTCTTCCACACAGGGAGCAGGGACATGCATGAGGTCAGCTGTGTCCCCTCAGATGGCTGTTGTGGTCCTCTCTTCTCCTGCCACCAAAAGGGGAAAGCTCCTTTTCCTGCCTCCCCTATTCTGTGCTTCCATCAGGAATAGCCCACATTTTTTCCAACTCTGCTCCTTCATCAGCTATTTTTGTGATCAGACCAGGCTGGATGGGGCCTGAACAGCCTGCCCTGGTTGAAGGTGTCCCTGCTCACAGTGGCAGAGTTGCACCAGGTGATCTTTAAAGCCCCTTCCAATCCAAACCACTCTGTGGTCATATAAATTTCATCCAAGGTGGGGCCACCTATTTCCTGCTAAATGTGGTCTGGCTGCTGAAGCTCTGTGTGCAACACACAGAGGTGAAAAATCTTGTAAAGGCATTAACAAAAACATCACATAATTTGGAGAAGAGATGAATGCTCTCAGCAGGTACAAATAGACAGCTAAATATTTTTCTTCCCATTGTCAGAGAATCACAGAGTAATTTGGGTTGGGAGGGATCTTAAAGGGTCATCCAGTCTAAACCCTGTGCAATAACAGGGATATCTTTAACTAGATCAGGTTTCTCAGTCCAAACTGGCTCCATCCAAACTGGCCTTGAATGTTTCCAGGGCTGGAGCAGCCATCACCTCTCTGGGCAACCTGTGTCAGTGTTTGACCTCTCTCATTGTAAAAACTTTCTTCTTTATATCCAGTCTCAATCGATCCTCTTTTAGCTTAAAACCAACACTCTTTGTCCTGGTCACAACAAGCCCTGCTGAAAAGTTTGTCCTCTCAATAATTTGTTCCCTTTAAGTGCTGAAAGGCTGTAACAACATTGACCTGGAGCCTTCACTTCTCCGGGCTGCAAAACCCCAACTCTCTCATCCCATCTCTGTGGAAGTGATGCTCCATCCCTCTGACAAGAGGAACTCAGGCAGCAAGACAAAGAAAAATCAAACTTTCTACAGAATTTTCCCCTTGCCAAAAGCCTGACTTACAGCTGTTAACATTTAGAGAACATCATCCTAAAAGTGTAGCGCAGCAGTAAAATCTCAGGGTTGTCACAACCTTGCTACTTGTGCATCTGGCGAGTGCACTGTCAAGCACCAGGCTAAAAGCAGCAGCAATCAAAGCTGGAGGATGATCAAATATTTCTGGTTTGTGTTTCATTGTGATCACCATTTTTATCTTTTTGTTTCATAACAGAGCATTTCAGGAGACAGCAGGGAAACTGCTGGAAGCCAAAATCATGTCACTCTGCTGGGCTGCACAGACTGGGGCTGAGAACCCAAATATTGTCCAATGTCTGTGAGACTGGGAGGGCTGGATCAAATAATAAAGAGAAATACAATTATTTTTTTCCCCCCACAAACAAGCAGTGAACTCCTCAGTTTGTTATTTATGGGTTTCATAGCTTCAAATATTCTCTGGAAGTGTTTCCAAAAGGTCCACCGAAATTTTACCACGGAGATAGCTTTCCTCATAAAATTCCAGAAGTGAGATATTCATTCCTGATTGCTCAATATTCAGCTCCCCAAGCAGGAAACAGAGGGTTTAAATCATCAGTGGCACACTGGGGCTTCAGAGAAATTAAACTAAGCAGTTTTTTAACACGCCTCAGTCGCCAGAAGAGTTTGCATAAAATGCATACCAATAAAGAAGGCTTTCATAGACTCATCCATCACTGCACACAGGGATTGGATACATCTGTTAATTTATTTCCAATGGATAACCCACTCTGTTCAGAGCTAAAGGAAGGTTTGAGCCATTGAATATCTCCCTTTTATATCCATCACAACTCGCTGGTACCTGTGATGCCAATGAAACCACCAACTAATGCACAGCTTGGCATCAAGGTTGTAGCTCTCTTGTATGTTTTCCTAAATTCAATTTAAAGTCATAATGTATCTTATTAGCTGCAGACAGAATATTTAAATTCAAAATATATATTTTTTAAGTTTCATCTTGTGAAATGCCAATTGGTGATATTCAAGCCACATGTCAGCCACTTGTTTTTAGGGTAGAGGGTATACCTTAGTACAAACCTTTCTCTGTTTCTTGAAAAAACAACAATAAAACACCCTTTGCCTTTTATCCACATCTGGCTGCAGCGAAAACAGTGACCCATGGAATTCAAAATTTCATACTTCACTGCTGCAGGCAAAGTCCAGAGGTTACTCTTGCTGTGTTTGTGAAAGATGTGGCGCTGTCAGAAGGAGAAGAGCTTATTGAAAAAGCACGTGGGGGTTCTGTTTCCAAAAATTATGGAAGTAGTTGGTGATAAGAGAATTTTTAATGCCCTCTAGCCATTCGTGGGATGTAATAGGGAAAGGTTCCGTTAATTGCAAGACAAGAGTAAGGAGTCTATGTGAGATCTTGGAGAGTGCCACCACCACCACCACCACACCTCAGCTGTTCTGTGTTGCAGAAGTAATATCTCTCCAAAGGCCTGCAATTCCCAGGAATTAGGCATGAATAATAAAATAAGAGCAACCTTGGATCTGACCTTACACTAAAGGTGTCACAATGCCATGATGACACAAGCTTCCTGCAAATTCAGGGAGGGAATGAGTTATCAGGAGGAGGAGGAGGAGGATGAATTTAAGTCATTTTCCCAATGCTGCCATTTATAAATCAGCTTTCTGCATTCCCAGGAGCTATCAAGTAGAACTAAGATTTGGCCTGAATTGAGAAACTGAGCTCTACAAACTGTGACCTCTACTCCAATCCACATTCATCAAAATAGCTGCCATTGACACTACAGACCCTACATGAGAGAGGTATGAGCCCAAAGACCACCACTATCATTTTATCATCCCTTTAGCTCATTGCTGGGGGTCTCAAACTCATCCTTCCTGTTCCTGTCCTCTCATAAAAGGAGTTCCCATCTTGCTGGGCACTTTTTGGGGTGAGAAAGTACAGCTGGGTGAACACAGCTCTGCAGAAATGGAGATGTGAGAAGCCTCTGTCAGCCTCACCATTCCCAAACTAATTTTTCCTCATGAGGAATGGAGATGGATGATGGAGCAGTGAAGGAAGCTGTCCAGGATCATGTCCTGTGGGAGAGGCTGTGCCCAGGGAGAAGGAGGGAGCAATTTTACCACATGGAAATCCTCCCACCTTTGTCAGCAGAGAGCATCCTCTGCTCAGGTATTCTGGAGTGTCCTGAAGAAAGGCCACTCTGATGTGATTTACAGGGAATTCTGTGCTGTGATGAGCCTTTTGTGGAGCAGGGACAGGCCAGGAAATGTTCTTCTACACAGTAAATGCAGGGTTTTGGAGACAGTTCCAACCAAAGCCCTCTTCCATCGATTTTCCAGCACATGTATGTGGCCCTGTGTCCCAGGGCTGGCCTGTTTCTGTGGGGTCCCTGCACAGAGACACCAGCAGGTGTTGGGGCACAGCAGCTCAACAGCAGACCACAAAAACCTGCCCAACACAACCAGGTCCTTGCTGTGCTTTCCCCCACCACATCCACTGCAAGATCCATGTGCTGCTCCTTCCAAGGGAAACGTCCAGATCCCAAATCTGGCTTTGTCTGGGATGCAAATCCCCTCATCTTTCATGTGTGTGTAGGGAGGGGGGGCTGGGGGGTGACTTTACAACTTTAATGACTGCAGAGAGATAATTCATCTGCCAGTAGGACCTTGAGGAAGCACATTTCCTTCTGCCCTGCATGTGACTCAGGGAAACATTTGGTTGACATCTTCCTTTGAAGCTCCCCAATCATCCTACATATCTACAAACCCCAAGCAGCAAACCATTGGCAGAACAACAGTTTCACAATATTTTGATTGAGGAACAGCTCATGCTGTCTGCTTTGATGCTTCCTGGTCCCTGTTTCCTTGGGACAGGATTTCAGCACTGACAAGGCCACTGGGGCTCATCTGTTCAAAGGGAAGGTGGTTTCCCCTTTTGTGGTACAGACTTGAAGATGTTCAAGTCCTCTCCTGACTTATCAGCTTCAAGTTTCAGCACATGCCACAATAACTCCTCTGAACATGCCTGAAATAGATGCAGGATGAGGAGAGCTCCCTGCTTATGCTCATACATATGTGCTTACAAATCATCATGCACTGCAATAATTCAAACACTGACAAATGGAAAAAAACACCCAGCCCAACAAATAAAAAACCACTTTATATATATATAGTGCCATTATCTATTTCTGTCAGGAGGGAGTTCTGGGTAATAAACTCTCTATTATTTCTTTTAAACCCCAAGCTGAGTAATTCACTCTGTTTTAGCCATATGGGAGCTGTGGTAGAAATATTTCTTCCCATTTGGATCACCTAAGAGTTAACCTAGAAGAAACACGGAGCATGCTAATGACACCAAGCCCATGCAGATAAACATCATGTGCTTTCCAACTCCATCACATGGTTTATATCAGCAGTGCTAAATTCCTCCATAATTCCCAAAATTGCATTCCAACTGGTTGACATCCACATTAGCTGGATGCTAATCCAGTTAAAAATAAATGCAAATTTTGAGAAGAAAAATGAGCTCATATGTGCTTGGAAAACAAACCATTCCCAGTTTGCTGTCTTTTGGGAGATATCAGCAGTGTCTCTGCCCTGATCCTTTCAAGACCATTTGAGAGGGTTGCTTGAAGGAGGGTGTCAAGAAAGGCCAAAGGGAAAGGCAAGAGGGAGGGTGACTCCCCAGCTTCTCTGAAGGTGACCTCCATCCTTACCTCTAAGTTCCTGTGGTTTGCCCAGCAAGCCAAAGGGAATGGCCCTGCCACCCATCCAGGTCTCCAGCCCATCTTATGTGGATTTCCCAGTTTTGTTACAGTTGCAGGGAGGTGTGATTAATGAGAACAGCTTTTCTGGCACATCAGCACAGCTTTTAAAGAGAAATTGAACCGAACTGGTATTCCTGTTTTCCTTTCCCCCCACCCCAGACCTGCTTGCCCATCTGTCCATCCATCCCGTTCCGGGGTTATCCATAGCAGCACCATCTGCTGAGTCCCAGTGTTACTACTAGCTCCTTAAGAAAGCCTTGAACATGGAGGAAGCCCCAGAGCTGGAAGGGATATTCACTCCCACGTGGAGAAGCTCCTGGTGAGGACATCTGAGCCAGGTCCATGCAACTCCTGCCCCCAGCCTCATTTACCTGCCTGATTTTCTCCCCAGAGCTCCCAGGCTTCCCATGCAATAACCCACAGCAGCATTCCCATAAGCCTGGGAGGGGGCTGGCCCATGCTGGGATGGAGTCTGTGTCCCTGATTACAAGTGCTTTAATGTCCATTTCCCCACTCCTTTGATCCTGCCCATGGCATGCAGAAGAAAGGAAAATCTGGCTTTTGTCTGAAGCACATTTAACCCTGCTGCCCAGAAATGGGACCTTGTCAGTCAGTGGATTTCATGGGTGGATGAATGGGATCACAGCAGTCCTCAGTTCATTAAAAATAAAAGGCCATCCTAGCTCTTACTTTAGATCTATTAGGAAATTAATGCATTTAATGTCAGACCTTAATGGCAACAGAACATGGTATTATTACTTTTGTAAGACAAATACAAGCAGTAGCTAAATAGCTCATCAGCTCCTGAGCTTCAGTGGATTTCAGACAAGCTCCTGCTGCCCAGCTGGTACAAAATCCCCAGTAATAGACCACAGATGGTACCACTGTAGCCAGGGGTCGAGCAGGCATGCTGCTAAATTGGTCTGCAAACAGCAGCCTGGACCTTGGGATTGCATGTCCCTGTCTCCAGCCAGGATTTTCAGAGGAGTTTGATGTTGGGAGCCAAGTTCACTCACTTTTTTTTTTTTTTTTTCTTTTTTTTTCTTTTTTACTTTAGGAACTCCAGCCTGATTTCAAACCTTCTGCAGACACTTCTTCCTTAAAAAAAATGAAGCATTTTTTCAGAGAAATGCCCATGTCTCTGCAACTTTTTTATAGCAGATGCTGATCAAACTGTGAGAGAGATTCCCAGTAAACCAGTGGTGTTGTTGAGCTGCAGACTTGTGCATTTAAATATAGTCCTCCAAAAATCTTCTTTATGTTTTGCTACTGGGAGAGTTTGCAGCACAGTGTCCTCTCCTGAGAGAAAATTGTGCCAGAAGTGGGATGGATGGGATAAAATTGACCCCTCTGGACTTTTAGTGTGGAGATTCAGGAGAAGAAAGACTCATGCACACAAAGTTTGGAGGGATGGATAGGTCCAGGTGCCTCTAAAATACACCCATGGCACAATGTTGGGCTTCCACTCTCCTGAGTCTATATTGCTGCATAACCTCGTTTATTCACTGCCACAGACATGAAAGGTGATGCTGATTTCAATACAGGGGTAAAACAACAACAGGGATACTTTTGGGCTTAAGAAGTTTTCCATTCAGATCCCACCAAAGGCACCACAGCACATTTTTGAAGAGCACCAGCCCCTCTCCCTGCACTTGGTGGTGCACTGCCAGTTAACATTGCATTCAAAAAGTCACCAAAATAAAATAAATCCCTCAATAGCAGTCAGAACCAAATGTTATTCCCTTGCTCATGCCAGGACTATGCACAGCAAGGATGGAGTTTCCCTGGACCCAACTCATTGCCAGTAGAGAGGTGTAATGAACAAACAGCTTGCTACCAGGAGGAAAACTGGGGAAAACTGGAAAAACTTCCATGGCTTGCCTGTCAAAAAGAGGCTGGAATGATGTCTATATTATTATTATTATATAGAATTTTATTATAATATCCCTCTGAAATTTCCTGTCTTGATCACTTATCACCCATGGAGGATAAGCACCTTTTTCCTGATCTGCTCACTGATACAGTCACTTATCAGATAAAGAGAACCCCAGGTACATCCAGCAGACGGAGTTAAAGCTCTTCCAGCCATAAACCAGGCACGTCTTGAGCTGTAATTATGCACTGGGGCTGTCCCAAGGGATGTGGTTGACTCTCATCAAAGGTTTCCAACCAGGACGGGGTGTCAGTCCCAGAGCATCGCTCTGCTCCTGCACGTGGGCTCCACACTGCAGGAGGTGCAGGCAGCCAAGAGCAATCCCTTGTGATCTTAAAACAGGCAGCTCCAGGAGGGATCTGATCTCTGAGTTCAAGTGTTGATATGTCAGCACTGAGTTAAGCTGGAGTTCAAATCTTCCCAGCAAATCCAGCGAGTGTTAACATTTATCGATGTTAATTAAGACACTGAAGGTCTGGCTGCAGGAAGGCTGGGGTTGTACAAGCAGGGCTCAGCCTGGCACTGTACAGCAGGATTAAAAGGTGATGCCTAATCCTTCCTGTAGCCCTACCTGGCTTGTGTGGAGGTGAGAGGAAGGTGTCTGTCAGCACTCCTTTTCTGCATGTAGATCTTGCAGTGACAGAGAGACAGAGTCACATCTCCCCTGTGTGCTTTAATTGCAAATTGCTACAACATCTGATTCATGCTTAGCCTAATTATGTTAATCCTAAAACAAATAATCCCAGCTCTTATGCTGCCAGGCTGTAATTTTGCTGTTATTTCAAAATCAGAGAAAATGGAGCTGGAAGGGAGGTTGTGAGTTTACATGGGTGCCAAAAGCTCTCTGAGCCATGCCTGGGAGGTGGAGGTGCCCTGTGTGGATTTGCAGCAGTGGCAAATGCAAGCCTGCCTGCAAAATCCATGCCAGACCATCCCTAAGTCTATTTTACGGATTTTAACCTAAGTCTCTTTTGCTGCTTATGATTTCTTTCCTTGTTGTTCAGTGGACACAAACCCAGTTTATTAATTTCCTCTCTATCTAAATATTTGAGTTACAATGTCGTGTCTTCACCCTCCAGCCTCCCTGCTCAGGACAGCATGAGCTTGGTTCTTGTCATCTTCCTGCAGAAATCACATTTTCTAGACCTCTGTTCCTGCAGATTCCCCATTTCTTTCCCACTCTTCCCAGCTGCCCTAGAGAAGTGCCAGTGTCTACCTTTTCCCACAAAAAATCCCATTCTTTTTATTTCAGATGGAAGCTCATGTTGTTCAGGTTGTGGCTATAATTTTGTCCACAGAAAGGTTTACAGCACCTCTTGCCTTGTCACCACATAAGCCTTGTTGTTTGAAATTACTCTCAGTACGAGGGAAGTTTATTTTGTTTTGTTGTTATTGTTGGATTTTATTAATAATCCAGCAAAGAGAAAACCCAAATAACACCCTTCTGGCTTTCCAAACCAGTCTTCAATGTCAGCAGTAACATGGGGAGATTTTCCCAAAACTCACCCAGCACCTCCAGGCTTTGGCTTCATCTGATCATTCCCTGAATGATTGGTCCTGATGATAGGAAAATGTGCCTTTATTTCAAGGCTGGGCTCACCCTGAGGAATTGGGGCTGTTGCAACCTCGCTGGGTGAGTGTGAGGATGTAGGAGGGCTTCCCACTGCTGGTCCAAAACGAGTCCCACGTGTGCCCAGACAGACAATAGTCCTTGGCTATCACAGCACAAACCACCCAGCCCCCTGGGAGCTTCCAGACCCTGATCAAACACCTCATCCACACTGCCAAACCATCTGGGGGGCTCTGAACAAATTCCCTTCAGCTCTTCTGCAGCCACGAGGGCACTGAGGTCAGGGGGAACCTCACAGCGAGGAGAATCATTTCTGAAAATCTGCTTTTTGAAATAAAATCAGGCCTGTTTGTGAAAGGGGTCATGTGCCAGCAGGAACTGGGCATTTCAGCCTTGTGACCCAGCAGAAGCAGTGCTGGAGCAGCATCTGGTAAGAGAAAAATCTGAGGGAAAAAAGTAAATAATGTAATACTACTCTTGTGAATCACTGCTACACTGTGGGAGTAGATACACAGAGGAGTAAATATTACACAATACTGCATTTGGAATGAACTTTTCCAAAAACAAAAGAACCTAGTCTGCCACTGGAGCTCCTCAGAGTTGGGCACAGTGTCCACAGCACTGAGTGGCCACAGACGTGTCCCAGCATCTGTCATGTATGTTATTAACCCAAACACATCCCAGCCAAACTCTCCTTTTTTCCTGACTACATAAACACCAGCCAGAGCCTAGCAAGCCCTTGCCATGGTTTTGGTGTACAGCCATAACCCAGATCTGCCTGGTTTGCAATCACAGTGAACTCCAAGCTGTACTTGGGTGAGTCTCATGTTTCCCACCACCCAACAATAACACTAATCCAGTTTAAAAGCTTCACTCTTTACCACACACACACACAAAAAATCATCCCCTTGATTTTGCATTTGTTTTTGGGTTTTTTTTATCCCTTTGTGCAATAGTAGTATATCCCAGAGCTAAAAGCCATGTTTGCTTCCAGGAAACAGCAACAACAAAAATTCGTAATTGAATTAATTAATTCTGTGTGTATATCTGGAAGGACATTCATCTCAGCAGCTGATTGATCAGTGAAACCTGCTGTGGGCACAGCCTTCTGGGCTGGGGCTTCTCCTGGATGTTCCCTGTGCATTAGGCACCATAACTGCTGCTGGGGCTTGTCAGAAAGGAGATTCTGAGTCCTGGAAACATGGACATGGGAGGGAAAACCCTGCTGAGGTGCACAACTGCTGGGTCCTCAGCTGCCTCAGCCCTGCCTGGGCTCCTCTGCATGGCAGAGCAGGCAGCACAAGGAAATACCTGAAGACTGAAGCTGAGTTTTGGGCTTCACCAAGGTGAGATGCTTTTAGGACGATGGGAGAGACTGATGCACAGATGGAAGCATGCATAAGAATAAAGATTACACCTGCAGCTGTATCGGGTGGGAGAAGAATGCCAGGCAAAGAGCAAAGATCAAGACAAAAAAAAAAGATGTTTCCCTGTACTGGTATAACCTGTACAATTAGGTCTGTGTGAAGGGTAGCAGGTAAGGATCTATCTGGCTGTGAAACACAAAGAAACCCTAAAAGCAAGTAAACCATTCCCATATGACAGCCCATAAATTCCAAGACACGACCCACGTTCTCTCTTCAAAGATACATCTGTGGCATGCACGAGCCTTTCTTCCCCTGTCACCATCCCTGACAAATCCATGTCAAAGCCAGCCATGGTGCTGTCATTGGGAATGCATTTGTGTGCCGTGTTCTCACCCAGGACAAAAGCATTTTTGGGAGGCCAGGGCAGAACACGGGATGGGAGCAGTCCAAGAGCAGAAGTCCTGAGCTCACGTTGCTCCACCACTAAATAATCTGTGCAGATGGGGGTTGGTTTTTCCGTGAACCATTCCCTAATGGATGCAGCAGTTTTCTGCTCTGATTCCAGGCCTGCACCTCAGCCCCGGCCTAATCCTGCTCCCTCAGGCATCTCTGCCCTTCATTTCAACAACAGCAGGATTGGACCACAAATGCCCACCTTCACCTGGCCTTCAGCACGTGGGGGAGTTAAACCCAGCTATTTAAACCTGGTTAAACCCTGCTCTGCCTCTGGTTTTGCTCTTTTCCTTCCCCTCCCAGGAGGCCAAAAGTTCCCACCTGAAACGCCGGCAAGAGGCTCTGCACGTGCCGTGCACAGCCCTCAGCACGGAAATGCAAGAGAGGGCATTTTAAGGGAGGTTTAATGGGAATGTAATGAGGGGTTTCCAGCATTAATGACACGGGGAAGGTTTTGGATGGAACCAGCAGTGTGCTGCGTTTTCCAGCGACTCCACAGAAAACCAGCCTGAGCCCAAAGTTTGCTCCCTGGCTTTGATGTGGGTGATCAGTGTGCCCACAGTTTCTCCTGCTGTGGCCATCCAGCACTGCCAGCAGCAGTGTTCACAGATGTCCCTTTTACTTCTCCCTGCTCTGTGTTTTAAGGAATCTCCCTGGTTTCAGGTGGCAGGAAGTGAATATTTGGTACAAGGGATGGCAACCAAAGCTCTGACCCGTGGTCTTCAGGTCCCCATGTCTCAATCCAAAGCACTTTGCTGCTCCCTGACACCCTGCAATGTCAGTTTACACCCTTCCCTTCCCTTCCCTTCCCTTCCCTTCCCTTCCCNGGACCACTGCCATCCATCCATCCATCCATCCATCCATCCATCCATCCATCCATCCATTTCTTTTTTCTCTCCAAACATTCCTCTGTCCATCCATTCATCACCCTTTCAAGTGTTCAGGTATCACCCAAAGCAACCATCTCCTTCTGGTACATATTTGGGCACTCCTGGCCCTTCCCTTCCCTTCCCTTCCCTTCCCTTCCCTTCCCTATTATTTTCAAAATATAGTAATATTTCTAGAATTAGGTTTAATGAGAAAAACCATTCCTTTTCCCACTTCTGGCCTTCCAAAGGAGGATGTGAGAGGAGGTGTCTGCACAGCTGCAGCCAGATCTGAATTGTCTTTCATTTCAAACCCCATCATGAAACAATAAAATGAGTTTGTTGAAAGAATAGAGTCCAACAATCTCCATGAAGGCAACTCATTAGGGCCAACTTGCCTTTCTCAGAGGCACTGACACAGAGCAGCTTGAGCAAAGTCAAATTGGGGTGAATTGGTGTGAATTCTGTGTGACTGTTGAAAAAATTGGTTTGAAATGGGTGGTTTTCTTCTGCTTGGAAACGGCATTTTTCCTTCTCTAAAATCACTTTCGTTACAAACCTCCCACTGAAACATGCTTGGTGTTTGATTGTAGATGTGTTGAGTTTTTGAAAGCAGCTGATTTAGTTAAATTACTTCTATCGAGATTTAGCAAGTTTATGATAAATATCTCAGTAGTTTCTTGCTGAATTTAAATGAAATTAAGGGTGTCATATCCTCTGCCTTGCTATGATGGCAGGAAAAGGGAATAAACACAGCCAGAATCAGGCCCAAAGGTTTCTGATATATTTTAGACACTTTCTGGTTAGATTTTCCTTCCATTTCACCTGGTCCTGCATCCCAAAAGCCAGTAAAGAAAAGTCTTTATACGAGAGAGCAGATCAAGCCTGGGCTGAAGAACCAGATGCCATTTATTCCCAGTCTGGCAAATGACCCCAGAGTACATGGCAAAAAGTGTGAATAAAACGACACAGACCTCCTCACCAGAGACCAGTGAGTCTGTTTATTTATTCAGCTCATACAGTCCTTGTTTTATACTTGGATGCATATGAATAACAACACAATTTCAAGCCTGTGCCAGCTGGTTTGTTTAAGCCTGTAACTGCTTCTGCAGCCAGGGCATGTTGAAAGGAAGGGAAACGCCTTCCCACGACGAAACCAACCCACCCACCAGTCCCACCAGAGAGCCTTGGCTTCTCTTTCCCTACCCTCCTTCTTAATGAACTCTCCTCATTCTTTCAGGCACTTTTACAGATGATGTTAAGGTACTTGAAGAGCTTTACACAAATGACCAAACAGATTTTAGTAATTTCCTTGTGTTTTTTGAACAATATTTCCAATAGATCTACCATGCTATGAACTGAACCATTTTTTCTCCATGGTTTTGCTCCTTCCTTGAGCATTTTTTTTCATGCACATGCATTCAACTGGACCCATTGCTTTTTCCTCTTCCTCCTGCTCTCTGTATCTGTCTCAAATCAGAACACTCCTGTCATTTGTTACCCCCAGATATTTCTTTTTCAATGCCAAGTCCAGGATCCCAGCAGTGATGCTAAGCAGGCAAAAACAATGACTTTTCCTATTTGGCCTTTAAGAAGACTTGGGAGGTGTCCAGCTACAGGAAAGGTCCAATTATCAATAGCTTTTACTTTTGTCATCCCTTTCTTACATTCTTTCCACCCATGGAAGCACACATCCCTTTCCATCTCAGACTTTCATGCCTCTAAACAGGGCAAGAGCCTCGACACCACATTTTTTTTCAATGTAGTATATAGGCAACTTTGCCTCCCCAGCTTTCAGCAGTTTTGAGATAGAGCAATTTGATCTGGACCAACCATTTCATGGCACAGGTTGTGTTTTCCAGGCAATTTTCCTTGTCAATCCCAGCAGCAGCCCAAAGCCCCAGGCCTATCTGTAGGCATTCTCTGTTCTCCTGGTTCTTGGGCTGCCAGGCACCATCTGCCCTCACAGCACAACCCATTGTGGCTTTTCTGCATCCTGTGATGGGACCCACAGGACAAGGGAGCAGATGAAACCAGCTGGGCACAACCCACCCTGGTGTGTCCCATCCACACCACTGGGGCTGACTCTGGCAAGAGCACTTGGCCAGCAAAATTCTTGGATTGGGATTGTTCAGTGGAGTGACATGAACAAAAAATGCCCTTTTTCAGGAGGTTTCACCCAAGCTGATCAGGGTGAAACTGGGAAAAACACATCAGAGGAATTTGTGTTCACCGAAGCTCACAGCCAGGAAAAAAAGCTGGATCAGAACTTTTGTGTTCCTGCTTATCCCTCAGTTACTGAAGCAGAATTTCTAGGGTTTCTAATGTCCTGCTGCACTATTCCACATCAGGCTAAGCTCATAATGAACGTGGTGCAAGATGTACATGGCACAGCACATTATGAGCAGCTCTGATTGACGGTGCCGTGCAGTGATGACAGCTCTGTGTTTTGCTTTCATTTTTGGAGACTAAGTGGCTTACATGTGGTCCCATTTAAAGGATGTCTGGGTGGCAGCTGCATTCTCCTCTGTGCTTATGAGAGGGAAATGAGCTTTTCAGTCCCAAAATACTGCAAAAAGGGGTTATGTAAAAAGGCTGCATGCAGCTATTGGAGGGGGGGAAATGTTCTCTCCAGACAAAGTGACTTCCTGTTTAAAAAACACAAATGTTTTGGACGTGGCTCTGAAATGCCACACAAAATTCTTGATGTTTTCCAGAGCAATGTCCAGCTTGGGACCAGGGTGATTTTTTTTGAGAGAACTGTCCTTGAAGAATGAGGCTGCTTTGAGATTATACATCTGGAATTGACAGCCTGTTTTCCAAATTCCAACCTCCTTCTTTAAACACCTCATGTCTAGGGATGCTGTGCCCACAACATCAGCCTTTCCAGTGATGGGCAGCACATTGCCCTTGTCTGCCAGATAGACATGTACCTGTGACTTCCTTCTTTTCCATTTCCAGATATTTTGCACCTTGGAAACAATGCAGCACCGAAAAAGATCAAATCCATATAAGAGTTAGGATGGGGAAAAGCAATTCTAATTTTAATTGCAGGAAAAGGAATGAGATGGTTCCGAATCTGGACAAAAAGAGAGGAGTGATACTCACCTGGGAAATTTTGTGAGCAGTTGTGGTTCAACTGAGGATAAGATTGGATATTAGGAAAAATTTCTTCTCTGAAAGGGTGGTCAGGCATTGGAACAGGCTTCCCAGGGAAGTGGGGAGTTGCCACCCCTGGAAGTGTTCCAAAAGGATGTCACTGGATGTGACATGTCCATGGATGTGACACATGGGGACACAGTTCAGTGGTGGATATGGCTGTTTTGGGGGAATAGATAGAACAGATGATCTTAGGGGTCTTTAACAATTCTGAGTTCCATAAAATGTCTCTCTTCATCAAGGCTAAGGGATATTTATCCTTCTTACTGTGTGAGGGTGTCTGAAACCCCATGTGGAAGCCAAGGGTAGGAGCCATAAACACCTCCTATGGTCCATATTTGAGTAGGACCTGACAGCACAGAGCTCCTCCCTTTCCTTGGACATTGGCAAGCAACATTTTTATCCCTTTTCCTTTTCTATGGCACGGGCTGTCCCCACAATTCAGCATTCCTTTGCAGAGGGGAAGCCAAAGGCAATTGAGGGGCTCTTGGTGTGCTCTGGCACCAAGCAGCAGAGCTGAGGAGGGAGTGAACAAGCAAACGAGTCCTGCCAAGACAAGATGGTCACTGTAAGTGGGGTTGTGGCCTGCAGTGACAAAGTACAAGGAGGTTGCCAACAGAGGGCTGACCCAGCAAAATGTTGGTTTATTTATACATTTCAGCATATGCCAAATGTGTGTGCTGTGCTGTATTCCCCGGGAGGAGGGTGGGAGGAGAGAGGGCAAACCATGGGATGAAAAATATACCCTGCGAAATACACGTGCTAGGGCTGCACATCTGAGACATGGACATGGAATTCCAGGGAGAAAATCTCCCAGGGGATGCCCAGAGGTGTCTGCTTCCTGCTTAGGAATCAGAGCCTGGCAGTTCTGAGTTGGTGCAGAGAGCATGGATTATATCTGGTACCCAGGAGGAAAAGGAGATCCTTACTTCTTACTCCTTGCATCCATCTCTGGATGAGGATGTCAAATGCCACACTCTGTCCTGTACCCACCTCCATCACTCAGGACACCCCCAGATGAACTGAAAATTCTCTTTCCAGTGACCCTAAAGCTGAGAAATTCCACTGAATCTCTATCATTAAAGGGTCCTCATATTTGGGGTAAATTTCCTTCTCCTTTCAGCCACCTCTGTCAGACAAAGGGGAGGAGATGGGGAAGGAGATTTGGTGGCTCTGCTATGAAACCCACACCAGTTTGGATGCTGTTCCTTATCCTTATCTAAAAGGATAAACCAGACATAGCTCGATTCCTTTGGGATTTTTGTTTGCAATGTTGCTTTTGCTTGTTGTTAGTCTGGGTGCTCTGATAAGCTGTGTCTGTGAAGGAATTAAATATGAGAATTTTCCTTCAGCTGGCACAAGTATGGGTCATTCCTGTTACACACACAAGGTACCTCAAATGTTCCTTAGATAGTCAGAAAACAGTGTCCACATGAGTTAATTGCCTTTTATTTTTTTTGTCTATGGGTTTTTTTTCAGCACTTGAAGGCAGGCACAGAGGGGAGGAGGTCTCTCTCAGGCTCCTTGCTTCTGTCTGCTCCCTAAATAACACATTAATCACCCAGACAATGTAACTGAACTCCAGGCTGCTGCCTTCTGCCTTGAAAAAATGCACTTTCCTCTCTGAAATATCAGTATCTGTGAAGCAAGGCTGTTGTTGTCATGTTTTTCTGAAATCTGACATAGTCTGGGGAGTGTCTCCTCTTGGGAGCTCTGACTGGGTCCAAGGGCTTGTCTGAGGAATGAATAAAATCTTCTCTGCTGATAAGCTGAGGAGGAGTGCAGTGCTCCCTTCTCCAGCACACCTAACCTGGATGAACCTTGTGTTGTGATATAAACAAGCCCTGCTTTGGTTCAAAGAAACTGTTTTTATTGTCTAAATTGACTTTTGACACTTTTCACCCTGACCCCCTGGCGCTGCTGCCCCACAGCACCATTAAAGGGTTCTCTAATTCCACTCGAGGCCGTGTGGGTTTCCCAAAGTGCAGAAAATGTCAGGCAGAGATGGATCACAAAGGCTCCAAACTGAGTGTTAAGTTGTGTGTGAGGAAAACATCCTTCTCCTGACAAATCCCAGATCCATCCCAGCAAGGTGATTGACAGAAAAGTCAAACCAAAGCATGGACAGAGTTGCATGGGGGATCCCAGAAGGGAACAGTGAGGGGGGACAGGCATGGCCTCAGAGTGTCCTGAGCAGCTGTGGTGGCCAAAGGTTGGCTGCTGTGAGGGATAATCAGGGAACCTGTCCTTCTTGCAAAAGAATCAAGAACAAAACTGATTTTTAAAAATGAGTTTTCATCCAGGTGTCAGAAAAAAAAAATTAATGGGGGAGGGGGAAATTGCCAGCAAAAGCATTGCCTTGGTGAAGTTCTGCTGGGATCAAGGAAAACACACGTGACAGGGTGCAATGTCTGGTAAGAAAGGGGATAAGGGAGAAGGAGGAGGCCCAGGGAAAATCTGGAGGCAGACATGGGACTCTCAGAGGTTTTAACATCAGTTTTAACCACAAGCCTTAACATCAGCTAAAATTCCTTCCTCTGGAGTGACAAACCCTCTCAGCTCCAAGGCTGGAGACTGAGACACTTTGCAAGGAATTGTCACTTACTGTGAGTGGGACACAGCTGATTTAGCCTGGTGACCTTTTGCATAAGCCAAGAAGAAAAACTATCAATAACAACATGGTGTCTGTGATAAAAGAAGGCAAAGGGAAATCTGGAAGGTTCTGAGTGGGTTTTCTCTGGGGAATTGCTTCCCCATGGATGCTCCTGCAGCAAATCATCTTGCCAAGTGCCAGGTGAACCCAGCCCTTTTGTCCTTTAGAAGTGGCAGGGATGCAAGGCAGGATCCCCTGAAATCTGAGTGACTCTGGCACCTTCCTGGGAATACTGAGGGGACAGCAGGGAGGTGAGCAAGGAAAGCCCAGAGTTCAGGTGCACAAACTTACACTTGTCTGTTGTCACAGGTCATGAAACTGCTTCTCAACCCAAACCTGCCTCAATCAGCTTTCATTTGGCTCTGAGCATGGAGAGAGGGCTCAGCAGGTTTTCACTGTGGCAATGCCATCATTCCTAATATGTGCTGTTGAAAATCCACCCTTCCCTCTTTATGTTTAAATGGCTGGCTGGGCACTGCTGATTTTCACACTACCAAGCTGGGAAGGCTGGCCAGACATCAGCACACTTGGAGGGAGCAGATTTTCCTCTCCATTTCTTGCTTTTAACACTAAAAACTTGGTAATGCCTCCAAGCTCACTGCTTCCTGCAGCCAGGTCTGTGTTTGTGGTTAGTGCTGAAGTTCATCCTGCTGAGCAATTATTTGTTTTTGTAGTGTATATTTTGTGTGTAACAATTTTATGTGTATAACAAATCCACTTTGTTATTTTTAAATTAAAAAAAAAAAAAAAAGTAGAGCAGAGAATAATCCAATCCTTTCCACATTTGATGAAAATGACCCTTGCTCTACCAGAAGTTATGACTGATGCTGATGCTGCTGATTGAAGCTGGATGATCCATGTGATCCATGTAAAGCAGGTGGCTGCACTGCAGGGTCCTTCTGCCCCAAAAAAGGATTAATAACCCTTCAAAAATATTAATTTTTAAAAATATGCATTAGAATAAGCTGAAGTGAGCTGAAATGAACTCGGGGAGTGCCCAGGGAGCATTCACATCCCTATGGGATTGTGCAGCTTTAAACTGGCAGCTTTTACTGCCTCTGAGCAATGTCTTTGGAGCTCCAGGTGCTGACTTGCTATGGACCCCTTGCTGCCTTGCTGGCCACTTCTTCCCTGCTGTTTTCCCATCTGCTGCACACAGACAAACAGGAATTGTTATTCATTCCCTTATTGCAGCAAGGATCTGCAGGCTGTGTGACATTCCCCTGGTGTAGAGGGGCTGCAGAGGCACTCAAGCCCCCTCTGCTGCATTTGAGCATGGGCTCCCTGCATTTAATTCTGTAATTTGGGCAGCACCAAGGGTGCACTCAGAGGCCTGAGCGCTGCCCTGGCAGGGCAGATTTTGCTATGGGCATGGCCAGGCTGTCCAAAAACCCCACTAAAATGTGGCTGTGAGGTTCCTGCTCAGAGAAGGGCTGACAAGAGGCTGCTCCAGCCTCCAGGGAAGTGCTGTGCCAGCAGATCCACTCATCTATGCTGCCAAGTGTGTGTTGGGATGTCCAGTAGCACAAGAAAGGGAAAGGATGGCTCTTGCTGCTGTCCCCAGCACTAAAACTGCTTAGCCAATTTATGTCAGCATCCTTTGGTTCTTGATCCAAGTTTCAGCAGAGAGAAATACCTCACACAGCAGTTATTATCACCATTTTTATTTTCTTCTTTGGAGTGAAAAGAAATGTTGAAGTTTCCCTCAGATGAGTCACAAGATGCAGGAAGTGCAGCTTTCATAATAGAAAATATGCAAAAATGAACAGTCTCCTCTTTTCTTAGACATTCTAATTTTTCACAAAACTGGCTCAAGCCAAGTTTGCCAGGGGAAAAATATCCAGCTCCCAGAGGTTGGAATGACAATGGTTCCCTGATCTCTGAGTCAGAGCCCTTGATAACAGGGAACCAATGACACATTTGGAGCTGCACAATCCAGAGGCCAAAGAGCAGCTGGATTGCTCAGCTCCAGAGAAATCACTGGTTCCAAGGGGCAGCCCAGTGCTGCTGGGCAGACCACAGGCTCCTTGTGGAGCTGCTCTTGCTGTGCTGTTCAGGGACAGATCAAATGGAAGCTGAAAGTTTCCAGGGCCCCTTCCAGAGGCCTTCTCCATGGTTTCATCTTCCCTGTGAGGGTGGGGAGGCCCTGGCACAGGGCGTCCAGAGAAGCTGTGGCTGCCCCATCCTTGGAAGTGTCCAAGGCCAGGCTGGATGGGGCTTGGAGTAGCCTGGGAGGTGTCCCTGCCCATGGCAGGGGATAGAATAAGATTAAGATTAAAGCCTTAAATTCCCTTCCATCCCAAACCATGCTATGATTTCATGGTTTTATGATCCTCTCCAGGACATCTTAGCTGCATCCATGCCAATAAACAAAGCAGGACCAGAGCCCAGCATCCCACAGATGCCTGTGCCAGTCTGTACTTTTACACTGCTCACATCCTGCTGCTCTGCCACCACAGGGGCAGCCCCAGAGCTTCTGTGGGGAGTTCAGCATGGGCAGAAAAAAACACAAATCATGGAGAGTGTGGCTGTTGTCAGGTTCAACAAGGCCAAGAGCTGGATCCTGCACTTGGGTCACAACAGCCCCCTGCATGGCACTTTTTAACTTTCCACTTATATAATGGCACTTTATTACACCCAATTTGCTCTGATATGCAGGGGAATCTATTAAATCCAGCCCAGAACCCAAGAAGATACCCCTTAATCCATGACTAAAGCTGCTCAGGCAGTCTCCAGGGGGCTGGTGGGATTTGCTATCCACAGCCCAGACCGGCCACAGGAAAATTCATTCCTTTGAGGCCATTTGGCTGGAAGCTCTGACAGATGCCTGGATGGTAAGGAAATGTAAACCAGGCCCAGGTGCTGCCAGGGCTTTGCCAAGGCTCATCTGTTCCCTTCCAGGAATTCTGCCACCGTGGTGCTCAGAGCCAGCCAGGAGCAGATCCAAGGGGCACCCTCCAGGCTGTCTCAGCTCTCAGTGTAACTCAGCACCTTCCCTTCAAACCACAAATGCCCAGGGTGCTTTTCCTGCCCTTCTTTTATTTCCCTTTCTCTCCTGTTTCAGCCTGGATGACAAATAATGCTTTAAGCTCATCGAGGAAATGACCTCATATTATAAGTTCTTTTCTGGGGCAGCTTTTTAATATTTAAATGTATGTGTGTGCTTTTCTGCTTCTTTCTTCTCTCCTACACATCCCAGGAACAGTTTCCCCTCCAGAAAGGAGCAGAGGGTGATATCATTGCTCACTGAATGCACTTGTTGCTCCAGCCCTCCTTGTGTTTCTGAGGGCTCACTCAAATTTCACTGAAGTTGGCTCCATTTCAAAGCCTCAGATGATGGATCACTGGGCCAGGTTTCTCCTCTTGCTTTTTGCCATTCCAGAGGTATATAAAGCAGGAAAATTAATAATGCTGTGATTTTACTGGGGAATGTTAAACATCAGCAGTCAGGCACTCTTGGATGTTGGTATTTGCCATGACCACCTTTGCTGGGTCATGGGAGGAAGGAAGGAAGGAAGGAAGGGATTCAATCTGCATCTTACAAACTAACTTCATTTCTGTAAACTTTCAGAGCATCCGACAGAGAAAAAGTCAGAATTACTCTGTTTAAGAGAGATTCTGAAGGAGATGAATCCACAGGAACTCTAAGAAGGGTTAAGGTATCAGGTTTGCATCCAAACCTCAGCCAGTGGAAAAAGGATGACATCTTTGTGATTATGTTTCTCCAGCCCTTTTATTAATTCCTTTGCCACCTGGATGTAAAGCACTACTTCCTCCTCCCTCCAGAGAATTCAGTCATCTGGTTTGTGCACCAGTGGTGATAAAAAGATCTACCATTCAAATAAAGCTCAGAATGAAGACTTTTAAAGACAGGCAGACTGAGAGGCAAAGGCAGCTGGTTCTGGGAGACTGCTAAAGGCCCACAGATGAGACAGGTTGACTGCCTAGAGCTGTGGTGTGAATGATGCTTCAGGGTTTGCTTTGCTTTTGAATGGCTCAAATGCATTTTTTATATGTCCAGACACCTTTATGTTCCATCCCACTGGTGCACAAGCTGCACCCATGAGGCAGCATTTTGGGGCTGCTGGGATTTAAGAGCTAATTTCTCATCCAAACCATAACTGAAGGAGCTTCACAGCCAAATAATTGCAGCTGACTCCATTTGGCCTTTGGGATCAGGATGAAATTTGGTCCAGGATGATGAGAGTGGATAAATGTGGAGACTCCTAAATTAAGAAAAGCTATGCCTAAAGTGACACTGTGCTGTGGCAAATCTCACTTAGCACACACTTTCATTAATGGAGAAAAGGAAGCAATATGCCTGAAAACTCAAAAAAATGCAGAGATTCCAGCTTGCATCCAGAGATGTTGGTTATTTCTGCACAATTTCAGCATGTTTAGTAGCAGATGAGCCCTACATCCAAAGGCACCCACCTGAGAATTTCTTTTAGCACAATATTAATGAACTGCTCATGTCATCAAGGAAGAAACCAACCAAGCGGAAAGGCCAGCAAAGGAACTCTCAGCCAGGGCAGAGCAGCAAAGTCATAACTCAACAAAAAAGGAGCAGCAGACATCAAAGTAAGGATGAGGTGATTTTCGACACACCTGGATGTCACTTCCCCCCCATCCGTGTTCCGTGTCAGCAGAAATATGTTGGACCCCTCAAATGCAACAGCCAGGACTTGGGAACAGATCCAGAGTGCAGGGAGAGCTTTCAGTAACCTCAGTGATCATGAGCTCAGGCCCAGCATGACAGACTATTGGTTTGCTCATTTGGGTTTTGTTTCTCAGGTAAAACTTTTCACCTCCTCGTTCGGCGAGAACAAGTCATTAGGCTGGTTTTTAGGATCTTGATTTGCTTGTGTGCGAGTTGACAGCCCAAGAGTATTTGCCAAAAGTTGGTAAAGTGCCAAGTTTTCATTAAACCTCTTGTAAACCCCAAAACTGCCGTCCTGCGAGGCTACATCTGGCAGGGAAGCCATCTGTGATTCGTATAGTCTTGCTCCAACAAAACGACAACAGTGTGAAAAACTCTTTTCTCTGGTCGGCAGTGAACTGTAAAAGTAACATTAGTAATAGCTTCTGCAGGCTCAGTAATGACATAATTGACATTGGCTGAAAGCAAAAGCCCCAGCAGCGAGGTCTTGCCAAGGCTCTGGGTTGATTCATATCATCCTTCAAAAATACAGGTCACAGTCAAGAGCCCTCTTGGATGCTGCTTCTCACGTGAGTGGTGAGGCTGCTCCTCCTGAGCAGGGACTGCAGCACAGCCTCACAGAGCAGGAGCCTCCTGACCCCAACCCTGGCAAAAAAAACAAAAAATCCACAAAAAAACTCAAAAAAAGTGCTGCTCTGCTTGACTGAAGCCATTTACTTGATCCATAAACAAGGTCTGTATTTGTAATTGTTTAAAAACCTGCAGCTTCACAGCGAAGCGCACATTGCACCCAGTAATCTCTTATATCTATAGCAACATGACCTGGTGCATTTTATTTAATGCAGAGCCCTAGTAAGGAGACTGGGCTCCAAGCCATCTGCACATATGTTTCTTGGATGCCTGATCCTGATATTTTCATTTTGCTTCAGATGAGCTGCGCTGTTAGGGGGCTCCCATTTATAGCATCCGGGATTTTTTCCAGTATATGTTGTGGTCACCCTGTCTGCAAACCTCTCTTTTGCCCTCAACCTCCTTCACCCCCATGACTCAAAAAAAAAAAAAAAAACAAAAAACCCAAAAAACCAAAGCCCAGCAGATGTCCATAAAACAAAACAAAACAAAACAAAACAAAACAAAAAAAAACAAAACAAAACAAAACAAAAAAAAAAAAAGGAAAAAAAAGAGAGAGACAAAAAGCATTGATTTGCTCAAATCTCTTGCTAAAGAAACCATTCCCCAGCTCCCTTTGTATTTAAAACTTGAGGCCCCTGTTTTAGAGAAATCCTAGAAATACAATTTAAAGACCTCGGTGGGACTGTGCAGCTCTGAGAGACTGTGTGCTTACTGATGGGGAATGTTTAGTAAAACAACACCTAATGCCACCAAGGTTTCCATTTGCACCTCTGCTTTTCTGCACCTTTCATGGAGTGCCTGGCTTGCAAAGCAGGAGTTTTCCTGCATTATTTAGACAAGAAAGTGACAAAAAACCACTGGACCCTGGCCTGAACTCTTTGCTAAATCTTTAGACCTTCCTGATTCAGGCAGCAAGTAAGTGGGGGTTTAACCAGCTGAGAGAAGAGCAAAAGAAAATGGATAAGGAAGAAAGAGAACAAAGGACTATAGGGTAGCACAAACTGAGTGCCTGATTCCCACCCTCCCCTGGAGTGAATCCACATTTGTGCAGATCAGAGGTGGCTCTGTGCTGAGTGATAGGCTGCAGGAGAGGGGTGAAATACCACTGATAACATAATTTTTGTTTTGGAACATACCAGGGCTAAGGGGCCAAATCCAGAGCTGGTGTCAAGGGGTGGTCCTCTCTCAAACTATCTCCTTCTCAGTGTGCCTGGGAGTTTGATGTGGAAAAAGATGTAAAAGTCAGAGCCCACAGCTGAGCTGAGGTGTGGTGGGCCAGCTGTTGTTCTTGAAGGTGATATTAATGAAGGCTGGGCTGGCTGGTGAGACATCTCACTGAGCTGCCTGTTGTCCTCCTGAGGTCCTTTCTGCTCCCTCTCTGCATCCCTCTTTGTCCCTGTGCTTAGAGACTCCCAGGGCCAGACTGGAAAAGGGATTTATTCCTCCAAGCTCCATTTCTCCTGCAGATCCCTCCTCCTGCCAACCCTGATGCCAGAGGCAGAGCCCACACAGACTGCCAGACTGTGTCCAGCCCTAGGTTGGGATGCTGGGAACAGACTCCAAATATTCCCTTCTATGGCTGCAGCATCCCCTGGCTCTCCCTTTGGCGTGGCTGGGAGTTCCCAGGGGCTGTGAGCTGTGGTCTCTTTTTTGTCTCACACTGACTCCTCTGCAGGAGCCTTGGGGGTCTGTCCATGGCTGGTTGGGTGGGAGGCAGGGAATTCATAACCCTGCCAGGGCCTGTCTGCCAGAGCTCCCAGCTGGCAGGGCAGCACTGCTCCTCAAAGGGAAGGCCATGGTCCCCTGTCAGCACCAAGGAGGGTTGTGCAAGCCCAGCGTGAGGCAGGGAGGTGTCCCCAACATGGATTTTGTGACACGGATATGCCGGGACAATAGAACCGAAATGATGCTTTCCAAAAATAAAGCCATCCTAGCCCCCAGCAAGGCTTGAGAGGAGAGGCTCCAACAGCTCCTGTGCTGCTGGCTCTGTTGGACATGTCTCTGCTGCTGAGGAGGGACCAGGAATGCCAGACATTCTTCATGTCACAGGGACAGCCAGCATTTCTTGGTGTGCCCAGGAGAGCCCAGTGCTTTGGGACTGGCCAGATTTCCTCAGGCAGTGGGAATTTGAGGCTGGCTATCCCAGAGCTGCCTTCCTGCTACACAGCAGACCTTTCTGAGGCTTTCAGCTCCATGGCACCCTGCAAACCATCCCCAGGGCCCCTCCAGAAGCCATTCCCACAGGCTGGCTGAGCACTGACTCCATGGCCTTGCTCAAGTGGGGTCGCAGCTGATTGCAAAAGGGAAAATGTGTAATGCAGGCAGGGAAACAGGCAGCAAGAGCAGAAACCTGGTCAAGGGTGGTCACTTCCTCCATTTGTATGAGGATTCAGGAAGTCCATTACAAAGCACTCCATCACTGTCACTTAATTCCAGCTAGATTGCAGAAGATTAATAGTTCTGCTCCTTCTCCCCCCTTGCCTGCATGTGCAGAGGGTGGTGTTACCAGCCCCTCTGTGCATGCCAGGTAAAGTTCCCCAGGACTTTGAGGAGCTCTTTTGGCTTTCAAATTCTTTAATAATCTAGGCCAAATCATCCTGGGAGCCATCATTGTCCAGAGGAGGCACAGGGTGGGAACAGCAGACGAGCAGGGAAGTGTCTTTGGGCAGCAGGGATGAGGCTGGGATGCCTTGGTGTGACCTGGCCATGCTGCCTGGAGCAGGGACACTCTTTTGCTGTGTTGTCCCTCAAGCTGGTGTTACTGTCACTGCACACCATGAGGAACTCTGGGATACAGCACTGAGGGGATGAGCAAGGCCATTAAATGCTGCATTCCTGCCTTTGGCCCCAACCCCGTGGTCCTGAGGAATCCAACCTGATCTCCAGATGATTTACAGCTTTTTCTTTTGTGTTTTGTAAAACCTTTTCCATGTAAGCTGACTTTGATGGGAATGAGCACTGAGTAGGGAAGTTATGTGAGCAACCACAAGCAAAATGTGTATTTGCCAGTGTCCTACACTTCCTCTACCTGTTTTACACACCTTGGACCCAAGCACCTGGTGTAATTAGCTGAGCATGGTGTTACTATTCACATGACCTCCACAATTTCAGCAGCTCCTCCACTTTCCACTAGGAATATGATGCACATGGCCACTCACCATGCAAAATTTGGGAATTCCGTGTGGAGCGTTGATCCAGGACAGGGAGGCAGGGCTGACCCAAAGCTCCTCAGCCACATCTGATCCTAGGGAAGTTCTATGATAAGTTCATCCCTTCAAATGAGGCTTTGGGAAGAAAAGGACAGTGAAAGGATTCAAATTTGGTGAGTAGTTCCTGTGAAAAGAGAGAGCCATGGAAAGCATCTCTGCTTTTCTATCAGTGTTCCTGAAATGCAAAAGTTGGCCATGGAAATGCTGCAATGTTCCATTTTGTTGTTTTTCTCTGAGTGTTCACCTGTTTCAGATCTGCTTTTCATCATGCTTCAGTTTCAAAAATTAACTTGAACCGAAGGAGAAGGTTATCCAAAAAGATTATACAGCCCCCAAATGAAGTCAAAAGTTTCATCTCACGTCTAGCCAAAAATTTCATTTCGACCGACTAATGAAAGTTTCTAGGATTGTTTCTTCCATTTCAGTGGTAAAACAAGTAAGGTATTATCACTGGGCTAGACACAAACTAATAGCCCCTCCCCAGCAGGACTGTAAGAAATACAGGAGAAGAAACATAAGCCAAGGTGATTAATTATTAGGATAATTATCAGTATTGCTGCTGCAATAACCTTTTTACATGGACAAATCCTGGTGATAAAGATGGTAGGACCTCCCTGAGCTGAGATCCAGTGGCATGGACCTATTTTCCATCAGGGAATGTGA
Source organism: Aegithalos caudatus (assembly GCA_013389925.1). NCBI lineage: Eukaryota > Metazoa > Chordata > Aves > Passeriformes > Aegithalidae > Aegithalos > Aegithalos caudatus. The sequence goes on along the minus strand of WEIU01007906.1, from coordinate 2,180,119 downwards.
CTGGGCATGCCAAAATACCTGGTGACCCCTCTACTCCATCTGCTTGGCTCCTTCACAGGACGGCATGCAGACAGATAATGAAAAAAAGGGTCAGGGAGCTGGGAGAACAGAATGTCAGGACAAATATCTTGGACAGAAATGTGCAGGTTGTTCTGATCAACCCCTCTGAGAAATTGTCTGGTGAAAGACTTGGGCGCTTCTGTGCCTCATAGTTCACACATCATAATTTTTGTGCCTTGTCCAGCATTTTTTCCTCGTCGTAATCGTATAAAGGGTCTTAGTTCACCGGTGGATCTGGATTCCGTGGTCATAGAAAATGCAAGGATAAGCCCTGTGCCTTAACAGAAGGAAAGCATGGTCAGAGAGCCATTTTTCCCATATGATTCTTCAGGGCTGGCCCTCAGTTCACCACTGGCCAAAAAAACCCCACAAAGGCTTGTTTCTTTCTTCTTCCAGAGTCTCTTATTCCACTAAGGACGTGTTATTATTTTAAACTTAACGGGAATTTAATCAGAGAGGAGTGACGCAGCGACTAGTCACCAGCTGAGCTCTGCAGAGCTCTGAGGGATGGGGCCAAGCCCCAGTCCAGCCTGCCAGGGCTCTCTTTTGGGTTTGGAAATCATTACTGTTGCCTCCCGTGGCCGTGGCAGCTGATGGAAGTAACAGGGGAATGAAAACCCTTCACCTGCTGTGGCTCTCACTCAGCTCCCCTCCCTGCCAAGTCCTGTCCTTGCTGGTAGCAGCCTGAAAAGGCCCAAAGAGTCTTAAAACTGTGGCAGATGTTTTGTTTTAATGGGGGGAGGAGAGGAGGAGGAAAGGGAATTGGTGTCAGGAGGTGAAGGAGAAAGGTGGGAGGGAAAAAAAACCCAAAATGGAACCATCTCATCCCTTTATCCTTTATCCCTCCATTAGCTGACACAAGGGTGGTTTCAGGCTGGTTTATCTGGGAGGGATGCTCTGCTGCTCAATGGAAAACAAGCTGGAGGTGTTCATTGAGTTCTTCCCACTGAGTTAGAGCACTCAAACACACACACAAAAAAAAAAAAAAAAATCCAGAAAAGCCAGAAAGCACCCCAAATTTGACCCCAAAATAAACTCTGACCCATTTTTGTGCCTCATTAATATAATCTCAATTTTCTATCCTGTTCTCATGCCTCTGAGTTCAGCCCGAGATTTTGTTTTAAATGTCTCTGAAATATGCAGTTGTTCAGGTCAAGGGTTTTGCTTTGGCACTCACTTAACTATTCCTGGCTGTTCCTGTGCTATGGGAGGTCTGAGAGTGCTTCCAGGTTTATCAGCAGCTTTTATTCTGGAAATTGCTCCTCTAACCCTGCATTTTTGTGTGTGTTGCTGATAACCCATGTCTGAAATAATGGTATGACTCGTTGGGATCCACCTGGGTGTGGAAAAAAGGATTTGCCAGAGGGGTGCAATTTTGCCATCTCAGTTCCTACCGAGGAGGCTTCTGAGTTCTTGCAGACCTTCAGATGTAATGAAGCAAATCCTCAGTGAGATTCAGACTCCAAGTCCTGCAGTGGGGAATTATTTTGTTGAGCATTTCCCCCCTCCTCTCATATTCTGCATTTCTCTGGTGTCTTTTAAGCAAAACCCAACCTGCTGCTTCTTCCCTTGCCCCACCAACAATCTCTGAAGGTGTCCCCTGTGTTTTTTCTTCAGCTGTGACACTGCCAAGCCAACAGCAGCATCAAAGAAATCTGCAGAGCTTCCCAAGTTAGTAGCAGTGGAAAGGAAAGATGGGATGCCAAGGTTGCTGTGGTACAGTAGGAAAGCAGGAAAGATTTTTCCATCTGGTTAAAGGAACTGTAGACAAACACAGCTAATACAGGCACCAAAAATCCCTTCCAAGAGATCCCCAGCTCACAGGGCTCTTTTAGTAGCCACACTGGTTGTGGAATTTTTTAAACAGAAAACAGGGATGCAGCCTTCTTGTTCTGGTGCAGAAGAAGAAACTTGCTGTTGAGAAACCCCACCTGCTTTCCATTTTTAGGGCATTTTTCCATTCTTGGGAAAGACTGTGGACAATTGTCTAACTATATAAAAGATGTTTTATTTCCCTTTGATTAGAAAAAAAATGATATGCAGGATTTGCAACTGTTCTGAGGACAAAATGTGTGACAAGAATGAATGGCTCTTTTTTTTTTTTTTCATTAATATGTATGTCTTTGAGCTAAGCTTTTAGTGGAAAAACTGCTCTAAAGAAGCCTAAATGTGACTTGAAGTCTGATCCTCTGCTAACTTGGCAAATACCTGAGGATGAAGTATGGAGAAGAGCTAACCTATAAAGTATCCTGTATTTTAACAGCCTGTTTCTCCATTAAGAATTTTTAGACATCAATAGAACGAATTGTCCTGTATTGTATGTTACATGTCTGTGTGCTGTAAAAACATTAAGGGTTTTGTCAGCTTTCTACCTTAACCCTTAAAGACGTTCCTGATGTCTGGTGCTCCTTGTCCTCAGGCTTTTTTTTGGGAGCTGCTGTTGATTTTATGGCTGTGCAGCCACATCATGGTCTGTTTTCACCCCCATGGAGGTCCAGATGCTGCTGGTGGATTTATTACCATCCCTGTTGTTATTTGCTTGTGAGCTCCTCTGTGGACCACAATACTCTCAGACAAAGGGATAAATAAATATCAAGCAAGGAGACACCAAAAAGATTCTGTAAAAAGTTCTGCAAGACAGGGACACCCTGCAAGGCTGATGGGTATTGCTCAGCTTGTGTCTCTCTCTGTCCACAAGAGCTGGTTGCCCTGACCAGACTTTGAACCTTCTCTCCAGGATTTTTGGCACCATCTTCACTCCTTCCTGCTTTGTTCTGGGGCAGGGTGGCTCCCTGTGTGTCCTGCCTGACCTGGGAAGCTCTGATAGCCCCTCCAGCAGCTCCCACCTACACAATGCCCACGTTGTCCTGGTTGTTTCCTGCCTGCCTGACCTTGAGATAAGCACTGTCCACTCCTTCCATGGGTACAGCCTCTCCAGCAGGTTCCCACCAGGCAGGGACAGCACCAATTTTTCATGGACTAGCTGTCCACATCCTCACCTTGATCCACAATAAATGCAAGGGAAGTCCAGTTTCACTGGGTCATGAGAATCCCCAAGTGCCATCACTGTTACCCCAGCATGACATTTGTGCAGGGCTGCCACACTGGACAGCACCTTGAGCTCAGTCCTGCAAATATATATATATATATTTATTTCCCCTGAAATAAATAAATACCTATTTTTGATTACGGTTTCATGGTGGCCCTGCCTGCAAATAGAACCAAAGTAAGAAACTCCTTCCTGCCCTTTCCTGGTGCTGAGGGCTTGCCAGTTCTCCCAAATACATGTTGGGCTGTGGAGAAATTGCCCCCACTGAAATGAATTCTTTCTCCCTCTAAAATATTGTTTATAGCCCAGATCACCTCCAAGATCTGACTCACGTCTTGGCTCTTGGTTGTGCACTTTGGGCAAGGGGGATGGTGGAGCAACACCATTGTGAAGATGCAGAAGGTGTTTCAGCTGTTCTTGTGTTACAACAAATTACTCACTTTAATGATTCAATCAGTCACGAGGACCTGCTGGGAGGAGCACAAGAGCACTTGGCTGGTCTAACCACCAACCCCACAGTCCTCAGGCTTCAGCTGTGGACCACCAGGGCCGTAAGACCTGGAGAGGAGGGCTGTGAAATGATTGACGACTTTCCTCCCCGTGGTGGACAACCAGTCACAAAATCCTCGCCAGGTATTAGTCCTCAAGAGTGCAGGGGAAAAAAAACAAAACCAACCAGCCAATAAAACAATTCAACAAGTGAGCATCCATCCTAGATGTATTTTTCTATTTTTCTTTAAAAAAAAAAAAA
>WEIU01007906.1:2164366-2176173 GCA_013389925.1 Aegithalos caudatus | reverse complement strand
AAAAAAAAAAAAAAGGCTCTATGGAATTCAGTTTGAAAAAAAACAGGAGGCAAACTGAAGAACTCCAATATTTATGCCAAGCTTTTAATAAGTGAGGGGTAGCAGCTGCAGGAGTAACCAGGAAATCACCGAGGAGCGGGGCTTGACCAGCTTGGGGAAGGTGTTTGTGAGGAGCTGGTGACGGAGCTGGTGACGCAGGTGGTCCCTTCCAGCCCGGAGTGCCTGGGAATGGCCGTGGCTCCGTCCCAAGCCATCAGCACGGAGGTGTTTACCTTCCCTGCCCTGGTATGTGCAGCAGGTCTGCTGGAGCCGGCAGGTTTTGTACCTGGAAGTCCCACGGGAGGCTCCCACACCAGTCTGAAGGGTTCACCTGAGCGTTGGGATGATGGCAGAGCCAGCAAGGGCTGCAAACTCATCCATGGGGAGGAATCCAGCATCACAGCACCCCAACAACCCACATCCCCCTCTCCCTTGCCCCTTTTTTAAAGTGTTTTATTCTTGAACAGGAGGAAGCCTCGCTGTCTGCTAAGGGAGCATTTGGCAGAAGGATAAACAGGTCCTCTTTTCTCTCTCTTTGTGTTCCAACATGGGAGTTCACATCCTCTGCCTCTTCCTCTCCACTCCTGGCCTTCTGGAAAAGCCAAGCACACCCCAGGGACGGCACAACAAACAGCACCGAGGGGCAGCCGAGCAGAACAAAGAGCCCTTCAGACCTGTGAAAAGCCTGTCCTGGAAAAGGGAGTCGATCCCAAGGCAGTGCTGGTGAGGGGATTAAAAAAGCACCGGGAAAGTAGAACAAAAGCAGAGATAACGAGGCTTCAGTGGTCCTCTCCTGTGTGTCCTGGGCTCTATGCGTGCGTGGCTTTCCATACTTGTTTTGCCAGAAGGGAAACATGAGCCTTGTTTATAAAAATTACAGGCTTGCATCCGAGTTTAACCCCTGCCCTTTGAGCAGCAGCCTAAGTTTAGGAGCTGCTTTGTGCAGGGCAGAGCTGCTCCTCCCGGCTTGAAAGGCGTGAGCAATTGAAGGTTTTCTCACTTAGGTGCTGTCTGCTTTTGCCTCCCGGAATTCCAGAGAAAGAGGAGAGCTTTGCAAAGAGCTGCAGGACTCTCTGATTGCATCATTCCCATCCTGGCATCCAAAACCAGGCTCCTTTTCCTGTGCCCCTCATGCTCCCAGGGCTGACAGCCTTGAACCCCCTTCTGGTACTTACCCTTCTACTTACCTCTTACATTTTCCCTTGTAACCACCTCTTGTAACTATTTTTTGCAATTGCTTTGGGTTGTCCTTGTACCTGCAACTCTTGCTGGCTGTAGACAGATTATGTGATGCCTATGACAGATATATTTATGTCTAAATGCCTAAACTATGCAGTATAAATATATCTACATATGTTATTATATGCATTGTAATGCATATTATAACACCTAGATATATTATTTAATTTCATACATTAATATGTATTAATGGTACTGTTCATCTTTAAGCCTGTGTTAGGCCTCAATATATTTTATATCATATATTGAGAGTATATATATTATATTTTTAGATAGGTAGAAAGATAAACACCTAACTCTTCCATTCATTCACAGTGAGTGTTTTAGGCATGTAGAAAATACACAGTGGTAGACAGAAATCCAACCCAAAAAAGCCCTCTCTTTGCAATATCATAGAATTTCACAGGAAAAGCACAAATTGGAGGATATAAGAGGGTGCTGCCCATAGGGATGTTCTTGCCATATCCTGGGCAAACACAAGTGTTCCAGGCAGAAGAGAAGATGAAGGACTATGTGGACTATTGGTCTCTTGTTCTGAGGATAAACAGTGTCAAATTGGGTTATTTTTTAATAGCTGAGATGTTAAGTACAAAGTGTAAGTGTTCAAATTCCTCATTTAATCTTTGGATATCACAAGGCAATGTAAATTAGCACCATATTATGCCTGGGATGGGAGCCCTTACCTGGGAACTTTGCTCTGGTACCCACCAACAGGAATCCATCTCAGGCTTAAGGAAGGACAAGACCATTAAAATCCATTAAAACTCCCAAATGACAGAAATTGGCTGCTGTAGTATTGATAATTTCCCTTCTTCCAGCCAGAACTCCTGCTGGGAGCACCCAGAGGTTTGCCCAATGTAGTATTGCTGCATCAGAGCACCCAGTACAGAAGACTGAAGCCAGACAGTTGCATAAATGTGACTTTTCTTGCCCTGGATCTGTTGTTACAGTTTGCATGATTCATTGAGCGATTCCATCGGAGCCTGTAAATAACATCCCCCCCTCCCCGCGCCATTATTACCCTAATAATTCTCCTGAGATTGAAAATGTGTTTATTTTTACTCAGAGATTGTAAAACCACAGGAATAAAACAAGTTCAGGCTGCCAGCACTTTATTTAATTTCTTGTTCTTTTGCTGAAGCTCTGAGAATAACTTCTGTTTCCTGCCGAAGAAGGAAACAGTGTTTTCCTTGACTTATGTAAATACGACTTCCCCGCTCGTACATTTTCCCACTGCTGGAAATAGGCAGGAATCTTCCCAGTGCCTGAAGTTTGCAGCTCATGTGGAAGATTTTGCTCTCCACCCAGTTTACCCTGGACTGGCTTGGAGAGGGGGGTTGGAGTTTCCCTGGATGGAGGTTAAATCCTGATGGATTTTGACCTCAAGGCAACGCTCCTGTATGTTCTTTTATTTTTTTTTTCCCTTCTGTGATTTAAGTCACTTGGCCAAACATATAATCAAGACTTCCCTTACCAAGAAGAGCTGCAGCAAGAACAGAGGGAGCAAAATACAGGCTTGGCATGTAATGGGAGCGTGTGAATGTGGGATGGGAAATGCAATGGGAAGGACACGGTGTAAAACTGCGCGGACATCGGGAGCCATTCCTCTGGCATGGCTATAATCAGAGGATAATTTCCAGTTGGGAGAACGTGGGGCAGCTTTTCCAACAGAGGAGACAGCCAGTGCCTGGAGCTCCTCTGCATATTTATTACATCACCATAATGATACAGAGAAATAAAAGAGAGGCAGAGGTTGGCGTTACGAGCGTGTGAGCGTCGCTGCTCCTGTGTGGAGCTGCTGGGAACGTGCCTGGCTCAGCTGGGCTTTGGAGAGGACATCATGGAATTGTTGAGGGTTTAGGAAAGCATGCCTGGAAAAAGATGTTTGAAAACCTGGCTGGGGTGAGCATCTCAGAGCCACAGAGTGCCCGAGGAGGGCAGGAGGTGTCTCCATCACAGCTGGATGGTGCTCACAGAAAGAAAAGGGTGGCTGGTGGCAAATCAGCTTTTCTCTGAGCCATCAGAAATGGTGCCAGGGCTGAGAGCTGAACCCAGATAAAATCAGTGTGAATGGGAGGTGGAAATCACCTCCAGTCTGACCCCTTCTAATGTAAAGACTGTTCAGGGAGGCAAAACCCTTCTGGGGGCATTTAGGCTGGGGCTTTTTCTCCAAGACATACTCTAATGCAATCAGGGAATTACAGGCTTGATGCAAAGATTATACAATTTAATTATCTAGCCTGTCTTATGCAAGAGGCCAGGGAAGATAACATTTCTTCCAGGCCTTTAATCAATGATGTGCCCATTACAAAAGCACTGAATGATTTGGGGCTCCCTTGGTTTTCAGGGGTCTTGCTGCAGGAAGTCTGAATTTCCCAGGGGAGGGAACAGCTTCTTTTGGGAAATCCAGCATCTCCCAAGGTTTCTCCCTCTATCTGCCCAGATGTTAGGCCACTGACAATTGCTGTTCACTTCTGAAAATGGTGTTCCCATCATTGCACCAAAATATGAACTCCAGATCTAGGAAACATAAGCCCCTAGGAACCCTTAAATCTCCACTTTTTTTTTTATAAAGACAATGACTTTCCTATAGTTCGGCTGTTCCATCCGAAGATTTCCCAGAGTGCTCTGTCCATAAATGAATCTTTTCACCTGAGGAAGACATCTATCAGCTTCCCCACCAGGGCCATTTCTCTTCTCACTGTACTCCCAGCCATCTTGCTATTCTTTATCTACTTATCTCTTTTTTTTTAACCTTTCCTTTCTATTACTGCTGAGGTGATGGCAATTCCCTGTAACAATATAATCCCATGTAATTTATCACGGTAAGTCTGTGCAATGGGGTCCCTGTTAACTCTAAAGAAAAATTTACAGGGAGGAAAAATCAGTGTAAGCCATAGAGAACTTGCACAGCTGAAGGGCTGCCGGGGAAAAGCTCGCCTGCTGCTGATAATCAGGGCAATGTATCGCTGCTGTGGTCTACTCATAACCCTTGAAATGAGGTTTTAATTCCTGAAGTCTTGCACAAACAAAAGAGTTGCACAGAGAGAGAGACTGGGGAGGGGGAGAGGAGCAGTGACCTTTGCAAGTGAACTCATAAGGAAACAACAACGTGCCTCAGCCTTAGCCNTTTTTTTGGGTTTTTTTTTTGGGTTTTTTTTTCCCTCAGAATGAATTTGGCTGTTGGAAACCCAGAAGCACTGGCTGTCAGACACCAGCCAGATCCTGCGTGCTTTGTTATTCCGGTGCTTGATCCCAGATGAGGCCAAGTCACACTCAGATTTTAGATATGACAATTGGGTCTGGGTCCTGATTGCTCTGGACTGTATTTCTGGCTGGCACCCCAGAAAAATAGAAGGAGGAGGCTGAGGTGATGAGTAGGTTTAATCACTGGAGTAAACCTCATCTACTTTGAGCCTGACATCCTTGTGCATGCACCGCTTTCTCTGCGGGATCAACTTTGTCCAGAAGAGTACAGATTAAGTCACCCAGAAGGAATAACAATGAGGAATGAGGCCAGCTATCCCATATATTATGTGTATGATATGTCATATACCATTCATGATGACCACTTTTTATGGTGATGATTCACAAAAACATAATTTTACAACCTCGATGATTTCCCAACTTCTCTGCATCTTCTTCAGCTCCTTCCTGTGTTTTTCTCTTGCTCAGGAAAATGTGCAAAACTGTGGTGGGCTGAGGCTCCAATCTGGGGGTTGTTTTCCCATCATTTTGCTTTTGCCATCTTCCAAAAAAGCCATTTATGTCTCCCTTGCTCCCTTTTGTCTGGGCTGCCCGTCACAAAGCGCTGTTGCCCAACAATCCCCCCACCTCCTCAGCAGAAACCACCGTTTGCCACTGTCATTTTTGGTGTGAAATCCCGCACTTCTGGGAGCAAACAACAAAAAAAACCCACCCAAATCTAAGTCTCTGGCTCCAAAGTTTCTCTCCCCCTCCATCAGCTCCCTGACTCCATAGAGAGCACTCCCATTTCAGCCCTCGCTGGAGCTCCTCGGGGTAAGATTGCAAGAGCCAGGGAAAGACACATGTTTCCCATTACATGCCTAAGTCTTCTCAGAGTCCTGGTGACAAGAGATCTTACAAAATAGCACTGGGTGGAAAGGGGCCACAGGTGGGGGAGGGACTCGCTGCTCGCAGGGGCAGATTCACAGGAGCCCCATGGTGGATAAAATAGAAGGGATGGAGAGAGGATAATGAAGAATTAAAAAAAAAAAAAAAAAAAGGTAGGGGATTATTTTAACAGAAATAGACAAAAATAATTGACTTAATAAAATGCTGTCCCAAGGTGGTCAGGTCTGGGAATATGTTGTTCACAGCATTTTTTTGAATGCGTGCTATGTCATGGCAAGAAAAGAAAACACCCAACACCTCTGTTTATATAAATTGCTTGATTTAACCCCAAAGTCATCCTCAGAGCTGCTCTCTTACACTGCTGTCCTGCTCCCCCCCCTCCTCCTGGAAGCCCTCCCTTGTTTCCAGGGTTGTGTTACAATCCCATTTGTTTCTCCCTGTAAACCCAGCTCATTACGTGGCTCTTCCCATCCCTGCTGTTCTGATAGAGTACCCAATTTCACATTTGCTTACGACACACCGTGATCCGAGCAATATAAATATCGTGGCTGCTCTGGTGTTAATCATCTCGGTCCTGGCTGATGGGGGAGCAACAGAAACTGCACTGCAGGTTATTCATAGCATCAGTTTCACTGATTTTTACTGAAATACATCCGTGTTTGAATGGCATGTTTATTGGAAATTCTTCTGCCGTCAAAGAGAGTTATTGTGGGCATGGGCGAAATGCACTCAGCCATTCTACTCCACAGGCTGTGGTTAAATGCCAAACCAGGGCTGAGCTGGGCTTGAAAAGCCCTATCTATAAAATCTCCTTCATGTGTCACCAGGACAGGATGGCTAAAGAGTTTACCAGCTTAATATATTAGCCTAATACATTAGCTCTTAGCCTAATATTAAAATAACAATAACTGCCAGAGGTACAAACGTTGCGGCCAAGCGGAGAGCGCTTGGAAAACGCAGCCCTCGAAGGGAGCGGGTCACCAGCCAAGAGAAATAAATTACCTTCAGCTCCCAGCACACCAGCTGTGTCTAAATCAGCTTAAACTTACGCTGTCCACAGGCTGGTTTTATCTCCTTGGAAGCAGAGGAGGGTTGGTGGTGCTTGGCTGTTGGGGGCTCCTCTTTGCAGCCTCCTCTGGGGACAGCAATCACCTGCCAGGTCAGGAAGATTTGTGTCCCCCCCCTCCTGGGTCTGACAGTCCTATCTCCCAAGAAAATCTGACTCCTCCCTTCTGCCTCTTTATCAGATTCTAGAGGAGTTGGTGGTTGCTTTGCATGACATTATGCTCTCCTCCAGCTCCAGCACTTGTTCCCTGGGCTGGTGCTCCTGAGGTGGAATATGGGGAATATTCTGTAGGGAAGTGAAATAAACGCAAATATCCTTCTCTTTGCTAGTTTATACAGCCTAAACGTGTCATGGAGAACTGGTATTTAGATGGGCTTCATCAACAAAGGGGCTTTCCCACCGTGATGGTTTTACTTGGCACATTAGCACCTCCACGCCAGGTCCTCCTCCACTGGGGGCAAGTGGCTGCTGAGGATAGGGTTTGGTTCCTCTCCCAAGGAAAGCAGAAAACAATGCACACTTCAGGTCTGCTGGGGACACAAAACTTGGCAAGGGTTGCACAAAACTCTGTGGAGACACAAATCTGTCCTGGGAGCTGACAGGAGGCACAGCCCCTGCACCCCAAAATCCACTGCTTCTTCTGGCCATAAAACGCTCTGCTGCTGCTGCTGTGGGACACGAGGGGATTTCACCTCCAGGTCAGGGTTTGGTTTGGAGTTTGTGAGTCTGCAACTCTTCTCTTTGCAGTGGGTTAGCTGGTTTTGGGGGGGAAAAGAAAAACCAAACCGATGCAGATCTCTTGTGGCTTTTGTTGTGAACCTGCCTCTCCTCAAATGCAACACTGAAGGAGTAGAAACTAATGAGAAGAATTAAAGTTGCAAAATGCACCTTTGTGTATAAAAGAAGTTGTGGTGCCAGGCTTTCTCTTGTCCCTAATTTCCTTCTTTGTCTCATTTCTTAGGGAATACCCTGCTCCAGTGAAGGAGGCCAGAACAATGATAGCAATAAAGCTTTCATAGAGTTGATTCAGACAAATAAATGACATGTAGACTTGCAAAATTATGAGAAATTACTTCTTTCCATCTTTGAGATCTCAGTCCCTTGCTGACACCAAAATGTGAATCTAAAACTGAAATAACATTTGCTGGGGATATTTTTGTCAAAACTTTGTACAACTACAGGCAAAAGCCCAAAGATGGCTGCATGCAAAATACAAATTCCTTTATGCATTATAAACCACTCCAGATCAAGTACTGAAGAATTGCTCAGAAGGAATCAAGAGGAGTTTTTTTGGTGGTTGGGTGGGCTTTTTTTCCCCCCAAGAGCACATTTTCTTATTTTAAAACACTGCTATTTTTCCCAGACCTCAAATTTGAAATGAGACTGGAGTTCTGATTAAAAGTGATGTGAAAGGAAAATGTTCAATTGGATAATGCAATATTAATGTTTTTCTTAAGGGTCTAATGCAGGGGACATTTTTATAGGCTTGTCTTTTTGGGTTTTACTCCCTTTTTTGCAACTCTATTGTTAGAGGGAATGACAGCAGAAAGAGGCTGTGCAGAGGCTTAAATATGGACAGGAAATTTCCCACATGAGGACAGGCAGAAAAATTTGCTGAGGCATCAAAACGTGGCCCTGCTCTCCAGGAAGTGGATGTGAGACCAACACCTTTCAAAGCTTCCAGATAGGAAGACATCTCATGTCTTGTTCCACAAATGGTCACAATACAAACACTGGGGGAATCAAATAATTTTAAATACCTTTTTTTTTTTTTTTTTTTTTAGCAATAGCTAAAGCAGGAATGGAATTATTTTGGCTGGATTAACCAGACTTTTGTGAGCAGCCTGGACCAGCTGCACCAATCTGGTGAGACCAAAAGTTTTTCAGGGATGGGGAAATTTGGCCACGAATTCTGACAACAGGTCTGGGGTTCCCACTTCTCCATCAAAGGCCTTTGTGGCCAAATACGCACATTTTTGGACCACAAAGCAGCTTGTGGTGCCAAGAACCCTTTCTTCAGGGGAGGTCAGTTAGAAAGCTGGTTGTCAGGAAATGTTTCTTTTGGAAGAAAAACAAGAACAAATAAAGGACAAAGCTGAAGTAGTTAATCCAGGACTTCCCATTTGTCTTCTCACCATTAGATTTTGAGCAGACCATGCTAAACCACTTGAAAGAGTCGGTCAGCAGCTATGGGTTCTCCTTTGAATAAGGTCCCACAGAGCTCCTAATTGCTGCCACCCCCCTCACCTGACCCCAAATTTGGGACAAACCTGGTGTTTACCTTCCCTGCACCTCATTTTCCCTGCTGCTAATAAAGGGAAGCAATGACTGCTGCCTGCTTTGATGAAGTGTCCTGTGATCTACAAGTGAAAAATACAGTGTAAATGCAAGGAATGTAATTATTATTATCACCAAAGAAGCTGCCTGCTGACCTCAGAGCTGATTTATAGATTTGTAATTGGTTTAGATCAAAATGGTGATGAGGCAACAAGGCCAAACATGCCACTACATTCTTGCTATGCCCAGTGCAGTCTTGGGGGACAATAAGTACTGCTATTAACCCATGTTTCAGGACACTGTGACAGCTCCACAATCTTCTGAGCTCCAGGTGCCCCTGTGATGCTGGGATCTGGAAATTCCCAGTGGATACTCATTGTGACACACAAGTCAGGTCAGTTTTCAGCCTGTGCTTTGTCCCAACAAATTGTGTGCAGACCTCAGGAATGAGAACCCGGTGATATTTGACATTTACAGAGGGTGTTTGATTTCAGAGAGAGGCTGTGGACAGCAGCAATGAAGAGCCCCTTCCAGCCCAAAAAACAACTGCTGTTTAATATTGTATAATCACTTTTTGCTGCCCTGGAAAATGGAGGGTGAGGATTCAAAGGCTGCATCCAGTTAAAAATTACAGGAGAAGCCCCCATAGACCAAAAGCCAAATGGGAGTTAGCTGTAATTATGGGTCAAATAACTCCCCTTAAGTAAAAAGTGTCCTTATTTAATGATGTGACACAGCATAGCTGCCCGGGATTTGCTTTTCAGCAGGTTTTTTTTTTTTTCCTACCTCTCATTTATTAAACTAATCTGGCCAGAAGGAGAACACAACACAACCATGGGGAGGGCTATAAATCTTCCTGCTTTAGAGCAGAACTCAGGCCCTAAGTAAAGGGAGGTTGGGAAGCCACTTCCTCCATCAACAGGTTGTTCCATAATTATCCTCTCCTGGGCTTTCTCCACCTTCCCCTGCAGCCTGTAACCAGAGCCAGAGCCAAGATCCTGGGCAGAGTGGACACAGCACCAGGGCCCCTCTTTCCCAAGGTTGTGCAATGCAGTGTCTGTTATCAGCGTCCTCAGGATCTTCCCACAGCTCAGACAAAAGGTCTGGGGTTATTTGTAGGTGTCTGTAATTTACAGGGTCCTCCCTTAGTTTGATTTGCTCTTAAATATAGGACTGGGAACTCCTGTGCAGAGTCTTCCCTCTCATTGCTTGATGTTTCCTGTGTACTGAGCGTGCTGTCAAAACAAATATTCCCCTGCCCCTGTTTACCACCTTCAAGTCTGGCATCTCATACCTCAGGCCAGCTTCCTCCCAGCTGCTCACACTCACATTGCCTGAACAGGAGCTGTTGAAGGCTTTTAGCAGTTCTTTCCCCCACCCTTATTTTCTTTTTTTCTTCCAGTGAAAACGGTGGTTAGAAACCCACTTAGCCACTGGGTAAGATCGGGATCACCCATCCTTAGCTTCCAGCCATCCCCCCTGTAGCCAAACTGGCTCCTGGCTGGTTTCCTTCGTAGATATTTAAAGACTGTAATAGTATTTATCTCTCCTTCCTTTGCTATTTGTGTGCTAAATCCTCGAGCTTGTGTTCCAGTGAGTTTCCATTGCTTTCCCCAGGTTTCCGTTTGCTCCCGAGGGTTGTGGATGGAGGAAGGGGCCCACAGAGAAGCCGTGGATGGCAAGACTGGCACTGTCACATCCTAAAACTTCTCCCAAGGTTTCCACTAAGGGACCTTAGGAGAAGTTTTAGGATGTGACAGTGGAGCTGGGATTTCCCATGGGTCCACCCAGACTTGCCCTCAGCACCACCATCTGTTCCACAGCAGAGCAGAACCCCCGTGATGGAAACCTCCGGAGCTTAGGCTGAGGGTTTTTCCTCCTTTTCGGCCACAAGCTACTCTGGACACGTGAGCTGCAAGGGGACAAACCTGAGGATTTATCCACTAAGCCACACAGCCCCTCAAACAGCTCCTTAAGGTGACAATGTGCTGCTGGAGCCCGGCTTTCCCTTCGGCTCAGCCCCGGCTGGCTCAAACACCAAGAGCCCTCGAACCAGGCAGGTTTTTGGGAGAGGAAAGCAGCATTCCTGGAAATCCCGTGGCTGCAAGGACACGCTCTTTCTGTTGGCACTTATTTTTTTACTCTGGCTTGAGCTATTTGCAGGAGGTGAAGGATGTTTTGCTTGATTTTTATCAGGTTATGATGGGTTTGTGCAGGCTAAGCATGATTCATGCCATTAATGGCAGCAGAGTGTGGGTGTAGCGTGCAGGGCTCATGCTCAGGACTTGGGGTCTGTACATAAAATGTTGTTTAGACCCTTTTTGCCCAGTTAGCACCAGCTCCTGTTAAAACCGGAAAGAGCAGAGTGCCTGAACAATCTCATGGAACACCACCAGGATTCTCTGAGAACTTCGGGTTCTTGGCAGATCCTACACAGCAAACTAAACGTGAAACCAGAGCTGGGCGACTTTGTTATTGGAGGAGTCATTTTAACCCCATCACTTCATTACTGTTGGAATATTTGCTTCCACTTTACCTCCCTGAGTTGCTCCAGGGAGAGGAAATGGGTCATTACAACAAAAGCACCTTCCCTGGAGGATTTAGCAGGGGATGGCCTCACCACTGCTGAGCATCCCCTAAACCCCGAGGATGGATTAGCACAGCTCCAGGGGAAAAGGAGACAGGTAATCCCTGTTGAGGCACCCAGCAGCTATGCCAGGAGCACCAAGCTTTTCTGAGCTCAGGAGTGACACTCCAGGCAATGTCTACAGGAGGGTGGTAAGCAAATGCACTCGCACAGCTGCTGTTGGTGAACATGAGCTCACCACACTTTAAAATAATTAATCTTCTTTTCCTGCTCATACCAGGTCTTGAAGCACTGAAGGAAAGGAAAAAATGTCTCCCTTGATTGCTTTGAGGTTGTAGATGGTGTTGGAGTCAAGGGCACTTCTTCTGTGGTAAGTGTCTGGAGGTATGTGGGCCTGCACTAGATGGGCAAATATGTTTGCACAAAGAAATGTTTAACATTTCCCAAGGGGGATTGTTTGGAATTTCCCATTCCATGGAGGGGAAAAAAAAAAAAAAAAAAAAA
>WEIU01007906.1:2128348-2154640 GCA_013389925.1 Aegithalos caudatus | reverse complement strand
AAAAAAAAAAAAAAAGTTTAAAAATACAACACCCATCTGGCTCCTCGAAGTTCTACACCATGTTGTGATGGTTATTCCTCTCAATGATGTCCACAGGTGAAAGGATCTCCTTCCGGATGGGAGGTGGAGGCAGGCAAGTCTTTGTCTTGGGCTTGAAGAGATCTGAGACGTAAAACACCTGTAGGAATAAGTGGGAAAGGCAAACTTAGCCGCAGTGGGAGATGCTTTGTTCAAAAAGTTGGTTTACAGAATATATACACATCTTGAAGCTGCAAAAATAGCACTTTTTTAATGCCTGCCTCTAACAGCTGTGAAATCCCAAGCGCCTGCTACCACCTTTCTGTACAGCAGAGAAAAAGGCTCAGACCTCACAAAACTGTAAAAACATGAGAGGACAACTTAATTTCTCACTGCGTAATCACCGAGTGCAACACCCAGACCTCTGCTGAGCCAGTTGAAAAGCCAGGAAACAGATCCACAGCCTGCACTCCAATAAAATAACAAAGGTCTCCAAAGGGCTGGCCTGACTCATCCTGAGTGGTTTCAGGGATGGAGCTGGTGTGAAACAATTCGTTCAGCCAGACATCAGGTAGGCAACTAAGAGCTTTCAAGTCAAAGCTGTGTTAAAATCTATCAGCAGTGAGTCAGCGGTGTCTCCTCATGCCCCACCAAATCACCAGTACAGAGCTGGGGTCTGGTGGAAGCCAAAGGCTAAGGAGAGGAGGAGCTACTCCTGACTCCTTCATCCTGAATATCCCGTGATGTAACCCCTCTCCCGGATGTGAAAAAGCCAGAGCCTGGCAATTTCGGAAGGTAGCAACACAATAAGAAACAAAGTGCTGGGAGGAAACTTCCACATCCTCCTTTGGCAGCAGCAGCACGAAGCTTATCAGTCCTCCAGGACCAGGGCACTTTCACCCTTGCCAAAGCTCAGCCCCGTGCCAGAAGGGAAGAGAGTCAGACAGCACAGATCCTCTGGATGGAGCAAGGAGTGGCAAGGATTCATAATTTTGTCACCTGGAGCCATAGCCCCAAACTTCCGTCCTGCCACCGACTGCCTCTGCCAGCCCAATCATTTCTCATCTCAGAAATCCTTAAACATCAATAATCTGGACTAAAGCCGTGGGTTTGCTGAGCTGAAATCCCAGGATAGGCAGCACATGGCTGTAGGAATCAGCAGTACATTTGTTTTCTCTCCCACACTGCTCAAATGCAACATTTAAGCACCCAGATAAATCAGGGGAAAAAATAATTCCAACGTGCTCAAAGAAATAATATTAGATTATGACTTGCAGGCTGGGTAACACAGGGAGAAAGCAAAGGTTTGGCCAACCTGCACCTCCACATTTTCTAACTACCCAGAGCCTTGTGCAGCAGGTCAAGTTGTCCTTGGAAATAACTTTTTCAAGCCCCTATCAGCCCAGCAGATAAGGCTCAAGCTGGACAGGCAGTGAAGCTGCTGTAAGCAGGCATTTACTCCTACAATTGTAACCAGGGATGAAGGAAGCTGAGCTGGTGTTGCTTTGTGGAAAAAAAACAGAGAAGGAACTGATGTACAAAACAGTTCTCTTCTTGATGTATGTGCTGGTGTCTGGCTGTTTGGTTGTATAACAGAGCTGATAAAGTTGATCACAGGGCATCCAAGAGGCAGCATTTGTATATTTGGGTAAATAACAGGATCCAGCTGATGCTCCCAAGGATCACAAGCTGGAGTCTGGCTCCTTGCTGCAGCATGCCAGTGTAAAACCACGCTGAACTGCTCTGACACTGGTTTTCTTTGGGATTGTTAATAACTGTAAACCCCCCATTTGTCTGGTTTGGTGCATTTCTGGTGCATTTGGAGCCATCTCGCTCCATTTGTCCACCTCTGAGAGCTGGATTCAATCAAAAAGGTGTCCAACTTCTGCACCAAGATAGCCATGACAAATCAATTTATGGGAGGAGATTGCTGAGTGCAAGAAGCATCTGGGGATTGCTTTGAGTCTGGTCCTTACTTTCAATAGGAATGAGTTATGGTGGAGTGTCATCTTGGGTATTTTTGCTTTTACTGTGCTGCTTTTCAGGGTTTCACTCAGAGGTTTCATTTCTTTTTAAACTGTATTTCACTTTAACATGGCTGGAGGTTATATAAACATTTATAGGAATCATGAAACGTGATCTTTGGGGGTTAAAAGTGTGTTAAATCCTCCTAATGCTTGAACTGTTTAACACAAAAAAGGACTAATAAACGTGCTAAGTTTTTCACTTGGATTAGCTCCATTTCCTGTAGAAGGTGCTCTCCACCCATAAAGAAAACTTGATGGGAGAAGACTGAGAGCATTTTAAGCCAAGATCTCACATTCCCACTTAACAATTCCTATTACTTTTCATCCTATATGAAGCAATTTTTAACCATATACAGAGAGAGGTTAAAACAACTCCTCTGAGCTAACCAGGGCAACACTGGGAGCATGTCCTTCTGACACCTCCCCTTCTCCCTCTCTCTCAGATGAGACATAAACCACACAACACACAGCAAGCTGCCTACAAGGAGCATAGAAACTATTTCTACTTGAGAAATTCTCGTTGTGTTTCACCCTGGGTCTAAGTCTGAATGTTTCATCAGCTGGAAGTGCTTGACATTAATGTCTTCTGCTTGTTATTTCAGGCACTGGAAGACAAACGTGTCTGCTGCAGCACGACCTGGGTTTAAGCTCGGGCAGCCTTCAGAGATGAAATCCACAATTGGTTTCTACTGAAACTTATGGCCTGATAACTGTGGTGTTTTTACAGCCCTTGACTATCACCAGGGTGGACCCTGAAGGCTTTGCTGGTGGAAGGGGTGGCTGGGAGTACCCAGGGTGGGAGGTGATGAGTTTCCAGGTCCATCCCTCTGTTTCAGAGCAGCCTGTGCAGGAGAGCTGGGCGAGAACCCCCAGGACACGCCAGGAATTTCAGCAAAAAGCTGCTAAGCTGCTCCTTCAGTGCAAACTCTAGGGTGTTTCGGGATGGTTCTTCCTCCTGTCCCTTGCTGCCACCTCCCAAAACGGAGGAAAGTCTGCCAGGCCCACCTAGGCAAAGACTGCCATCAGCAAAGCCAGGTTCTGGAGAACAGCACACTGCTGGCTCTCTGCAGGCTGATGGAATGGGACAAGGGCTAGGTTCAAACCCTCCCTGAGTGCTGAGATGTTCCAGATTACTGAGCCATTCCTGCCAAGCCTTTGGACACAACTGCCCCTTCCACCAGCAGGCTGGGAGGGCAGCTCAGGCTGCCCCGGGCTCGCAGGCAAACACGAGCCTGCCTGGGAAACTCCAGGCAGCTGCTTCCTATGACACAGGAAAACTATCCCAGCCCTGCCACAGCCTCCCCTTCCCAGCACAGCTTCCAGCTGCCCCAGGGCTGGGAGGGGACAGCCAGGCCTGCTGCTGGTCCCAGTCAGGAAGCATCCGGACACCCATCCCAAGCATCCGGAGAGCTATTGTCCTTCTGGAACTGCTGCTGGGATCCAGGGATGGACTGCCTGGTCCCCACTCCCCTTCCCCATGGCTGTTATCCCACTTCCCAGCATGAAGACACCACCTCCCCCTTGGGATTTGCCAGCCCTGCATGGGACATGGGCACCAGGCAGTGGCAAAACCCAGCAGCTACTGCTCACAGAGTTAATAATACTCCATGAAAGCTTCCCAACAATGACATTTTTGTTTTGGCTTTGGAATATTATCAATGAGTGGGAAGTACATAAATAACCTATTTTCTCTCCCTGCTAAATGTAATATTGGTGAACTTAACTCCTTGTTCCCAAGGCTGATTTACTTTTAGAACAGTTAAAAAAAAACCAAAAGAAAACAACAAAAAAAAAAGCCATAAAAAGTGGTGAGCTGTAAAAATCTCGCTTTCAGGAGTTCACACAGATACAGAAAGCATCAAAACCTCCAGCTCCTTTGTGTCTATCCAAGGCAGCTTCCTGATCTGGTGCCCCCCCCATTCCTGCCAACTTAAAACATCTTCACGTGTCACTTGGAGTTACTGGGGCTGTGCAATCAGGAGCAAGTGGCACCAGAAGCAGCCCAGCAGCTGAAGAGAAGTGGGCACAGCTTTTGTTGGCCCCTTTCTCACAGGCCTTTTTGCTCAGTGAAAATCCACCAGCCATCAGCCAGTCTCCCCTCATCGGGCTGACACCACTTTTTGGATGGATTGTTTGGGAAAGAGCCATAATCCCAAGCACCCCAGACTCTGCTCAGCTCCTGGAGAAAAACCTTGTTAAAGAGCCTTACTGAGAACAGCTGGAGAAGCCAAAGCTGTTGGATGAGAGGGAAATACCCTCCCTTGACAGAAGGGAAGCTCAGTTCCAGCTCCCCAAGCTGCCTGGACCAACCTTTTGGAGCACAGTGCCTCTCCCACCACATCCCCAGCTGGAACAGGGGGGGTTGCAAAGTCACTTTGTTATTCCCACAGGACCCCCCCAGCCCTGCTCCCAGCCCGTTTTTCCACACTCACCACGCAGTAAGCCACCAGGGCTCCCTGTGCAAAGCCTGCCAGCACGTCGGTGGGGTGGTGCTTGTGGTCGGACACGCGGGACAGCCCGGTGTAAAACGCCATCATGATCAGGGTGAACTGCAGCAGGGGACGCAGCAGCCGGGCTCCCTTCCACGTGAATCTGGCCTGCAGATAAAACTGTGGGAAGAGGACAGGGAAACAAATAAATAAACCAAGAAAAAGTTGTGTTAACTCGCCTTAATTTGCCCAAAATACAGCGGAAGCTGCGCTGTGGGGGTGGCTGTGGGGCATTCATTCCCCTGTGGCTCAAAGAAAGGGAGCTGACAAAAAGGAAGGATGCTCCTTGCACCTGTGTGGCCTCTGGGTTTTGAAGGGATGTGCTGTATGAATTTATCTAATCACTCAGAATCCATCCACAAGAGCAACTTCAAGATGTTGTGTCAAAATTGGAATTGATAATGGGATTTGGATGGATAGTCTATTAGAGAGAGATGGAATTTAACATCATGGGAAAGAGTTTTTAAGAATGAGTCTATACATATTATTCATCATAATAATTGTGCTGATCATGATGCCTTGTTTACTCCAATGCATTCAACAAATGATTAATAAAGCAATTAAGGTAGGCTTCAGGGCTCAAGGAAAGGGGGAGCTGTTGGGGTAAAAATCCCCCTGGGCCCCATTCATACTCCCCCAGGAGTGTCCAAAGATGTTTTGGATTTTTAACCCTTGGAGGGGATGAGAACAGAGGTGGATGGGCACCGCCCTTCCTCAGTGAGCCAGGACCAGCCATCCAAGCAAAGAAATTCCTCCCCAGAATTATTAATGCCTAACAAGAGCAAGGTCCCAAATCTGGGTTATTTAGGACTCACACCACCCCTCAGAGGGAACAGAAGAGTCAGTGCAGCACACTAAACCTCCAGAGCCATCCCAAGAACTCCCAGACACGGCCACAACCACCGGCAGCGTGCACAGTGCCACCCTCACGTATCCCAGCCTGATCCTGGGGAGGTTTTCAGGGAAACAGAGAGCAGCTGCCCCACTACACTGGGAATTCCCATTCCCTGGGTGGGAATGACAAGGCCCAGCCCCAAGAGCCTCCGTTGGGGTGATGTCAAGCAGAGCCTGCCGTGACTATCTCGGGCCCGTTTCCGCCGCGGCTGCCGGGCACGGCCGGTTCCTGTGGGAACCGGGAAGCCGGGCGGGAAGAGAGGGCAGGAAAACAGCAGCTCCTGCCGTGGATGAGAGCAGGGAGGAAGGCTGTGGGAAGGGAGGGACGCTGCAGCAGCCTCCAGGCTCGGGGAGCAGAGAGGCTCGGAGGGTGTGAAAGCGCGTGGCAAAAGCTGCTCGGCTCCTGCAGCCCAGCCCGGCAGCTCTGCCCTGCCTGCTCCTAAAGGAAGCACTGGAGGCAGACCTGGAGTGTTTCCAGGGGTTCTGCTACATCAGAGGGCTGCAAAGGGGTTTACTCCCCGTTTATGATCCCTTTTACACACCCAGAGCAGTTTGCACCACCTTGATATGAAAGGGAATGAAGCTGTCACTGGGTTCCCTGAGACCACAAGTGACTTAATGATAACATAAAAGCATAAAATGACCTATAAAAGGAGAACTAATTGGGAAGGGGGAATAATTCCCCCTCTGATAAGGGGGAAGAAACATTTTGGCCAATTTAGTGTGTTTGGCTGTTGCATAAACACTGTATCTACCCCTTTTTTGGAAAAGAACACACACTGGGCTCTTCAGAAGAAATGAAACATCACATTGTCTGAATGGAGCAGATGCTCCAAATTATCCAGATTGTTAGCCAATTAACATGGAAGGGAGCAGCACCAAAACAGCTCAGTGCTGGCTAATGCAGATGCTGATTCTGGGGAATGTATCTGCAAACCAGCCTGAGCCTGGGAAGGGAGCCACAGCCCCATGGAGCACATCCCACACTCTACACCATGGTGCCTTCCATGATTCCCAAACCATTCCATGATTTTATTTTCATGTTCAAGAGCCTCAGCTCAGCCCAGGGGACAGTGCAAAACTCAGGTTCCAGTGTGCTGCTGCAGAGCAAAAGTAGCTCCAAGTATTAGATATTATAAACCATCACTCTCAGTTCTACCAGGAAGATTTGAAACCTGATGTCTCATTTTAATCCTCTTTGTCCCATCAAATCCCTGAAGAAGGAAATTTGCTGCTGTATAGTCTGACATTTTCCACTTTTGCACAGCTGGAACATCTCAAATCTTTCCATCCCACAAGCCTGGACTAAAAATGTCGTCTAGAGGTGAGGGTGCAAAGTATCACTTAAAATTTAGCAATTAAAAGCCAACAGCAAGTTTGAAGACAGAATGAAGGGGGGCTGAACTGTGTCCCTCATCAGCAATCTTTAGCCCTGGAAAAGGAGGAAAAAGCAGTGTGGCTTCATATGGGGTGTGCTGGGTGTCCCCCAAGTCCCCAGCACCCAGCTCACACCCACACCTGCATATCTTGGAGGACTAAAACCCACCTGAACAGGTGCCCCTCAGAGACTGCAACACCAGTGTGAGGATCTCAGCTGAGTTCCTCTTACTTCCATGGATAAAGGCAGTAAAAAGGCCTTTCTATAAAAACCATGGGAAAATTGCTCTTTATTCCCCATCCATAAGGACAAAAAAAGAGGATAACAGCACTCCTCATATTCCACAGGCATTTTATGAACATGCAGAGTTACAAAAGCTGCTCTCAAACCCCAGGAATCTGTAAATACTTTCAAGGTAAGACTTGGGATGCTCCAAACTTTGCCTCTGCCCTCAGTATGAAAGAAAACCCCAGTTAATAAGACAAGGCCAAAAAGTGAAAGTAGAATTTAGGGGCTGAAAGGATCAAAATTTCCCCAAAGCAGGAATTAGCACTGTTATCAAGAAATGGGAAGTTCCTGGAAATTTATCTGAAAATCTGCTTATGAAGGTGTTTATGTTGTTTTAATGTTTGGGTTTTTTTGCTCCTGGGAACAAAACTGAAATGCTGCCTGCTACAGACTGAGAAATTTGGGTGGGAATGTGGAGCTGGAATGGAGCCCTTCCCAGGAGGGGGGTGGAAGAGCAAGACCACAAGGGGGTTATTTCCACCACAGATCATCACAGGGCAGTGAAAAGCAGGAGCACCAACAGGAGCAAGGGTGGGTGGAATGGGATCACACAGAGTGGGAGCTGTTTGGAGCTCCCACCCGCTGTCTCCTGGCAGAGGCTGAGTTACCACAAAGCAGATGGCTTCAGGGATGTCACATCACTGTCCCTGTGCCAGGGGACTTCCACAGTGCTGCTGGGGACAGCCCACAGCCTCTGGGCAAACCCAGGAGGAGTTGGCAGGGGAAACAGGCTCAGGGCATCACCTCCAGCCTCCCGGGGCTTTCTGCTCTCCAGAAATCCCATTCCCTTCACGCCCTCCCTGCCACAGGGCTGGACTCCACCAACCACAGCCCTTACTCACACCTCAAGTTTCCTTCTGGGAAACAGCTGGGCTTGTTCCTGGCTGCCTGACCCCAAGTGACCTCCTTCTCCAGCCCCATCTGCAAGCAGAGTGGTACCCAAAGTGCTACAGGGCTGAATCCTCTCCAGCCCAAACTCATCCCAATGTAATGCACTGCCCTGGCTGGATAAAGCCAGCTGGAGAATTTGGCTTTTAGCACCAAGCTGGCCAGAAGGGAAGCACAGCAGATGAGGAAAGACCTCTCAGCATGTGCTGTTTGTCTCTTCCCTGCCTTTGCTGAGAGCACAGCACCCTCTCACCCCATCAGAAATATCCCCAGCAGCTCAGTTCACAGCTCAGCCTTGGCCTCTGATGCAATTCCATTTTATTCTCTTCTTTAGGTCACCATTAAACTCAACCCCAAGTTCACAACCACCATAGAGGTTCCTTCATAAGGGTACATCCCTGCTCAGCTGTACCAGGGCACCTTCTCTACCCTTCAGCAAGGAGCTCCAGGGAGCAGCCTCACACTCCCCTGACACATAAACCCAGCACCATCTCTCATTTTCCATTTACATCAGCAGAACACACCACAACCCATTCTGAAGTCTCCTGCCTCTCCCACTGACACATATTAAATACACAAGGTTTGCTTGCATTTTATCCAGAATCAACCAACCTTGCTGAGGGATATTAATTCAGCTTTTCTGATATTCAAATTTAGCTTTTCCCTTCTTGTGATTTCAGGCACCTTCATGCTGTGAATAAATCAGCATTATTGTCTCACATGCTTGAAGGGAGTGGAAAGCATCCATTGCTCCCTGCAAAGACTCCCCCACATCCACAGAAACAAAGCAAAAGAGGTGTGGGTCAGCTCCAGAGGGCTGCAAGGAATAAGCTCTTTCCTTACCTCCTCTTTCCTCAGCCTGCTATAAATACGTATTACAGCTCACTCAGCCAAGGAGTAACAAAGCAAGGAAAATTAGGACAAAGAGGATTACCCAAGAGTTATTTCCCCTTTAAAATTTTTTATACAAAGGCCTGATGTTAATTGAGTATTCCTGGTGACAAGAAGGCTGCGAGAAACTTAGCCCTGAAGTGTCAGCATTTGGAACTAAATCCCAGGGGATTTTATTGTGTTGTAAGTGCCTTTCCCTGGGGCTTTTCCCTCAAAAAAGCCCTCCAGGGCTTGGCATCCATTAATATTTTCCTACCAGGAGCCCATGGGCAGCACAGGGCTCTGCTGCTGTGCCAGGAAATGGGGAAGCTCTGTGGTCACCCATCCACTGCTCACCAAAAATGTGGACAAATCCAGCCCCAGGCTGCAGGCAGAGCCCTGTGGGGTGCGTGGGAACCCATGGATCTTTTATTAGACTGACTGGAATTTTCTGGCATCCGTCTCCACCAGGTGAAGCAAACTTGAAAACATTTTAATTCAGAATGGGCTCCGAGAGCGAAGCCAGGGAACGCCAGGAAAGAGGGGAAGTGACTTATCCATGAAATATGAGGTATTGTTCAATCAGGAACACACTCGGGACACGGCTGATCTGCCAGGCCTCTGCAGGACACGCTCAGCCCCACAGACACCCCCACCTTGCAGAAGCTCCTGGCACATTCCTGGTATCCAAAATGTAGGCAGCAACCTGCTGCAGCACAGCCCTCACTTCCCAGGAACAGGGGAGCATCCGTTTTGTCTTGATTGGGATGATTCCCTGATTAAATCCATCAGACACAACCTCCTGCAGGCACTGGCGTGGTGGATGCCACATTTCTAACCAGGCTTTCAAAACCCCAACTCATTCATTGAGGTGAGCAAGACAGCTGGGTTTATCTTGCATCAAATAAAATCCCTCTGGCTTACTATAATCTTTTTTTTTCTTGTAATTATTTTTTGATGTTATCAGCCTCTCCAATACGTCAGATTTTCTGCCTCCCTTTTTCTACAGAGATTTCTCTGTCAGGCTCTGGCAGTGACCAGGGGGAGCTGGAAGTGATGGAGAGCAGGGTGCTGCCAGACAAGCTGGAATCACACAATCATTTCAGGTGGAAGAGAGCCTTAAGCTTGCTGCCTCACCTGTCTTGTCTCAAGTTGCCTCTTTCTCCCTTCAATTTATCACCAAATACTTGATGTAATTTTACCTGACTTCTTAAGGCACAAGGCAATTGGACAGCTGGTCAGATAGAGTCTGCTGCCAGCCATATCACAGTTTTGGGACAAGATAAAAATTAAAAATAAAATAATTTTAAAGGGATTTGCCCCTCCACAGAGAGGGGTAAGTGGAGCAGCCTGTTGTCCTGGGTCAGGGAGTGTGGGGCAGAGTCTGGTGAATGCTGACAGCTCAACTGCTCCCATATGGGTAATGGGAAGGGCAGCAAGGAGAGACCAGAGGCATCTCTGTGCTCTGATGCATTACACAGAAGCTAAACACCAATTCTAAAGCCTGTTGGAAAGTTTAAAAGAACATCAGGCAGCGGGCATTGGTGCAAAGCAGCAATGGAAAATGAACCACACAGGTTTTCTGTGCATTCTGTGGGAACTTGGAACACACTCTGCAGTTTTGGGGTCTCTGCCACCAGCACCTCAAGCTCTGTATTCCCAAGTTGGTTTCTCACCTGCTCCCCAAGAACTGGATTTTCAGAAAAACACATGAAAAAAGAAAGTTTGCCCAGCAACCTGCAGTAAGTGGGTCAAGTCCTGGTAGAGAAACCATCACCACCTTAATAGGGACTGTCACTCCTTGCTGTTCCCAGGTGCTGGGCTTGAAAATACCTCAGGGCTGACTTTTCTGATTGCCCACAGCCCTCCCCAGAAATAAATGACTGCCCGTGTGAGCAGCCCAAACTCAGCTCAGAAAGTTTTACGATGGGCTGAGCCTCCTGTGAAGCATCACCAAGGCAGCCCTTCATTGTAACACAGCTGGGAGGAAATGGCCAAAACGTTCGCTGAAGAAATTCAAAAGTTTTCCAAGAACAAAATAAGAGGGAAAACAAAGAAAGAATTTAATATGCCGCCCACAACTGCCTGGAAAGCTCAGTCATTCAGTTACTGGAGCTGCTCACAGGGAGGGGGACCCAAGGCTGAAAAGGCAGGAGGGAGGCAGTGGTCACTTATCTTTCCAGAGGGCAAGGGATGGGGGGAGCACTGCTCATAGATAAAAGCTCATGTTTCATGTTTTTATCACTGCTATGCTGCAAGTCCGAGATTACCAGGGATGGAGGAGGAGCACAAATCTTAAAAGCAACACAGGACTTGATTTTTTTTAAAGAAACAAACAGCTTATAAAAAAAGGGAAACCAGGCACAAACCCCTCTGAGCCCCCTCCAGAAGGGTGTGTGTGTGTCCAGCCCCTGTGGGCAGCTCTGCCTCCCGCAGTCCTGGCAGGAAGCACCTTGGCAGCCACCCCGGCCCCAGCCCCGGTGCAGGAAGGGCAGAGCCATTCCTCACTGACAAAGGAAAAACGAGTCCCAGCCCTCCCCTCCGGAACCAGGCGGGCAGAGGCTGCTCCACCTGCTCCTCTGGCACATTTTGGAGGCAGGCATCACCTCCTGACACTGACAGGGCAGCACATCCTCCCCCTCCATCCATGGAACGCTTTGGCTCGCCCCAAACTCTCCTGAGTGGAAACCACAACGTGGGGAGAACAAAATTGCACAGGTGGTCCACAAATTTAGTAGGATTTGGATTTAATTGCCCCCTTGGCCACATCCCAAAGCTGCACACACGGCCCAGCTATCATCCCAGGAGTCTCTGTCCTAAATAACACCACAGCAGCTGAAGGTGGATCTTCCCACCAACAGCTCAGACTCCTCTTTTTCAACCAACTTCCCATGTCCAAGGTTCTTCTGCCATGGAATGTGGGACAGGGGATCAATCAGTGAGGTTACTTACCACCAAATACAGCATGGTGTACAGGGAGAAGGATGCGTGCCCGGAGAAGAAGGATTTCCTGCAAAACAAAGCAGGTGCTCAGAACCAGCCAGTAAAATCCTCAATATTACAATTCCCTGTAATATGGTGACTTGCCCATGGAACCTGAAGGTGCCAGACCAGAGGGACTCACAACCCCCAATCCTTTGGGTTATAAAACCCCTGTTATCCGCCCTGCTTGCTGGTGAGGCAGAAAGCAAACGGATGGACAGGATGCTTGCATTGTTTGTCCCTTCCTGGCCTACTCACAGGGCAGCAGTTATTTCCAGGATAACCCAATAACTCATCATCTCGCCTCAAATAACCGGGAAACACGAAAGAAATGAGAGGAGAGTAACTTCTCCAGTGGCTTCATTGCAGCATGAGGAATGTGCCCTTGGAAAAGTCAAAGCTGGGCATCTGATGGATGTGACAGAGCTCCAAGGGGAGGCACTGGTAGCCCTGCCTGTGTGGTGGAGCCTTTCCTGAGGAGAAGCTCTGCTGTGCCACACAGGACAGCTCGGGCTGCTCACCATGAGCTCAGCTCTGGGGGTGAATTCCCACACACAGCAGCAGCTCAGGGAAACAATAGTGTAGGAGTAAAGAGAAAGGAAAAGAAATGCTATTCAGCTGGGTGCCACACTTCCCAAGGGAAACTGCTGCTCACTGGAAAAAACGGATTTATGGCCTTTGCAGAAAAAGCAGCATTTCACAGAATCCTAGAATGGTGGAAGGGACATCAAAGAGCAACTCATTCCACCCCCCCTGCTACGGGTAGGGACAGCTTTCACTAGACCAGGTTGTTTAGACCCCCATCTAGGATGGCCTTCTAGGCATATCTATCCATAGCTTCTCTGGGCAATCATTTCCAGTGCCTCACCACCCTCAGCGGGAAGAATTTCATCCTAACATCCAAACTAACCCCACTCTCAGTTTCAGATTCAAACTGATGGAGAAACCCAAGACACATTAAGCAGCAGCAACCCTTGGCTTTGGTGCCAGGGCCTCTCTCACCTGGCTTCCTGCACCCTGCTGTCACTTCCCCTGCAGGTGTAGTTCTGGATGTAAACTCCCTTGGCACAGTTGATGGTGGAGAAATCCAAGTCGCAAACCGCCAGGAAATGCGGCCGCAAGCGCCCGACGGACACTTTGGCAATGTCTGTGAAGGATTGGCTGATGGCACAGCCAAAAACAAAGCAGCCCACTTGCTTGTAGAGAGCTGCCACGTAGGGGTTCTGGATGAAGGAGCGGGATTTCTCCTTCAGGTAGTGGATGCGGTAGAGCTCTCCCGTTATAATCTGCGAGGGAAGCACAGCAGAGGGGTCAGGGAGCAGGGAAAACGCCCTGCAGAGCCAGGGATGGGTGGGAGTGCAGGGTTGAGGCAGCTCTGGGATCTCAAACCAGGAATCTGCTTCTGTGGGGAGGGAGGAGAAGCCCCAGCCTCTCTCCATCCTCCCCCCACCTCTTCCCTCCCAACGCTCGGAATGTTGCTTATGGAAAAATCCAATAAACAAAACAAAGAAGGGGAGATTTTTTGGGGGGGCTAGCACGTTGGCATATCTTAACAAAAGTGAAATAACACCCCAGCGTAGTGGGAAAAGCAAATTGACATAAACCAGATAAAGAATCAGTGTGTGTTGGGAAGGAGAGGCCAGACCCACTACCCGCTTATCAAACTGATTTTGGAGGAAAATAAACCCACAGCCTGCTTATCTTCCTCTCTCAAAATCATTAACACAACAGGGGAAGAAACAGAAAGCCCCAAATTTTTCAGATTCTGGCCCAAAAATTGCTGCCAGAAGACCCAATCCAGAGCTTTCAAGGCCTCCATAAAGTCCAGCTATTTTGGGGGCATTTCAAGAGGTATTGCTATTACATGGCAGCAGATTATGTTTTCCTTGTGTCAGGGGTGCTGAGGTTTGACAATATCACCATAAATCACTGTCAGGGAGCAGAGGATCCAGCTTCTCACACTCATGACTCTTGAAAGGCAGGTTAATGAAAATCAGGCTGTGAAATGAAGTCCAAATGTCTCACCTCTCCCAAAGAGCCAAAGGTTTAAATTGTTCTCCGTCACGCTACACACCTAAATTTTAAGCTCCAGATTTACAGCTTTAGGATTTCATTAATTACTCCAAATGTTTTTATACCTGAGTAATAAATTGAGGCAGAGGTTTTTGGGTTTTGTTGTTTTTTTCTTTTGGATGCCCCCTTGTCCCTGCCTCTCTGTAGTCACGGGGACCATGATATGTAAAATTAACTGTCAGGAAAATGCCTTTATGTTAATCCCTTTCTGGAGCAGCCAGCAATATTCCTCCCAGCGTGGCAGCCTGCCAGCCATAGGCAGGAGACGAGGCTCCCCTGCCTACCTTTTTTAAAAGCTTGGCACAACCTTTGGAAACTAATAAACTGGAAAAGTATGGCAATTAGACTAAGAAGAGTTGAAGCTGTATCATTGTTTGAACTCACTCGAACCAGGGGTTGAAAAAACAAAGGTTGACCTATGGCAGCTGAAATTGCAGCAAAGCAGGCTTTATCAAAGAGAGATACAACTGTAATAACAGAAAATAAATGCCAAGCTAGAGCAGGCTCTTCTACCATGCACAGAAATGCTTTGGGTGGCTGCACCAGCATTTGGGGTTCACACGTCACAGCTGAGATTTCCTCTTGGAAATCTGGTAGTGGCCAAGGCTTGTTTAGGGAGCTGCATCATTTTAATCCTCACAGTCCCCAAAGACCATGGTTTATCTCCATTTTGAACCACTTCCCAGCACAAGCTGCCAGCCAGGAAATCTACTGGTGTGAGGCCTGCAGAGGGAGGTTGTCCTGGATGGACACAGAGGCTCCTGCACAAGGGCAGGTCCACTCCCAAAAACTTAAATTCACAAGCAGGGGAGCTCTGAGACTCAAAACTCATGGCTTTCACAGAGGGAAGAGCAGACAAATTAAGGGTGATATCTGATACTGGGAGATGTGCCATTACTGCAAGCTCACAAACAGATCCATGCAAACCTGGGGCTCCTGGCCTGGAGAAAGGCATGTGACCATTTTAAACAGGGACCAACAAAAGTCTGGGGATTAATATTTTTCTCTCACTGTTGGTGGTCTGGGTAATTGCACACATGTAGCAGACTGTAAATTGGAGCCTTCATTCCCTCACTAAAATGCTGCTGGGTACCCAGGAACCCTCCCTAGTTAGTGAAAGCCATGGATCAACTTAATGAGAAGATAAAAATTGGGTAAACTTGGGTTTTTGGCAGTGCTGTCCCAGATAAAGCAGGATGGTGAAAAACTAATGCAGCACAGATGTGCACAGACTGGAAGGACACCCTGAAAAGAAAACAAATTTTAAAGATATCAAGCTCTTCTCATGCCTTGCACTCCTGGCAAGCCATCCACACGGGACATGTGCCATTCCCAGGTGATGGGCACAATTCCCTGGCACACATATTTAAAAAAGCTGGTCACTAGAGAGAAGCCAACATCAAACTTTCCTGTCTGTGAATGTTTTTTGCAGACTTTCAGTTGTCAAGTCCATTTTATTGTTATTATAAGGCATCACCAGCAATCCAAGTAGCTGTAATTACTTCTAGAGCTTTTCCAGCCACTTGCTTTTGGTGTAACATCCTCTGTGCTAATCACATTGCAGCATATCACCTTCAACTGCAAAACAGCCAGCCAATCCAGGTGTGTAATTTAGATAACCTGGCAAATTTATTTTATTAGGGAATTTTTCATAACCCTTCAAGATCTATCAGATGTGGGGACATGGTACCACAGCAGAGGTACCCCTATAAGGCTCAGGAAGAGGAATGTCACCTTCCCTGGCCATCCAAGGGACCACCAACATCACATCAACCACCTTCTAGCACGAAGAGCAGTCAGGAGAGAGGTGAGAGTGCACAGCCCAGGGGCACCAGCCTTCCCAGTGTCATCTGCATGGAAATTTGCCTGAAGTCAGTAAATACAGAGGCATTAAAACCAAATGCATGTCCTCTCCCATCCTGATGGAAGCAAAGGTCTCGCCTCTGCCGTTTACTTAACAAACTCTCTGGGTGTCCTCAAGCCACTTAAAACATGACCTGGACCTTTTTACTCCAGGCTAGACTGCCTGTGACGCCACATAAAGCGAGGGAGTGAAATTTGGGCTGCTCCTTCCCAACAGCCAGCTCCCTGGAAGTCCTCACAACCACTGCCCTGCCTTCCAAAGGCAAACTGATGTGAGCGAAAAGGAGCGCAGTCAGTGCTCTGTGGATTTGGAAGGAATTCCTATTATGCTACAGTAATTCTGGTATCTGAGTTACATCTGAGAAAGGAGGTCAGGCTGACTTGAATTTTCCATGCAGGCTGCCATAGCAAAGAAATCTGTTGCTTCAGTTCCTCGTTAGCCATTTGTGTCACTCAACAGCAAATAACTGAGCTTTTGAATTTACCTTATTAAGTTACATTTGTTGTGGGCACAGTGAAACCAGGGCAGAAACATCCAATTCTTTGGGGATTTTCCTTCTCTTTTAATTGACCTGCTATTTCGTGGTAGAGAGCTGATGGATCACACAGGCAGCTGATTATGTTTCCAGTTTCTGTTCCAACTCCTGTATTTGCCACTGCCTCATTAGGGATCAGAAGCACACTCTGCATGGAGCTGGCGTTCCGATAGCTCCGGCAGTAATGCGAAAATGAGAGGCTTTTTCATTTCATTTTTATGGCTTTTCCACACTCAGGGGTCATTCACCTGCAGGGTGAAATTCTGCTGTGTTTATAGAATTAGGGGCCTGGCACCTTTTGGGCTTGTTTTGGGGAGGCAGAGGGAAGAGGGACAGGGCAATTTTGGGGACCTGCTTTGCTGAGTGTGTGTACGTGGGAATGATGGAAAGATGAGGAAATGATGGAGATACTCACATCACAAAGCAGCAAGGCTGAGGATGGGGTATCACCAAAGCAGGCACTGTGCCATCCTAAAATATCTACTGCTCATGACTTTCCATCTGTGAGGAAAGCTGAAAGGGAAACAAGTGCTCCTGACCTCTCCATCTCCATCCCTCCCAGCTGGAGGAGCAAGAGGAAGGTGGCACCTCTGGGAAAGCACCTGAGCTGTTCTGGCAGCTGGTGAGAAGGAAAATGCAGGTACTTTACAGAGGGGAATGTCATCTTAGCTGGAAGTGTTTAAGCAACAACCAGGAGACAGCTCTTGTCTTCTGCCCTAGGCCAGGCACATGAGGGCATCAGGAAACTCAACTCATGGGCTGAGTTCAGCTTTTTGGCTGACAAATAAACCTCTGGCCA
Source organism: Aegithalos caudatus (assembly GCA_013389925.1). NCBI lineage: Eukaryota > Metazoa > Chordata > Aves > Passeriformes > Aegithalidae > Aegithalos > Aegithalos caudatus. The sequence goes on along the minus strand of WEIU01007906.1, from coordinate 2,137,535 downwards.
TGCAGTCATTTCCTAGCACAGCTCTAGAAAAACTAGAAGAAAAGAAGGAAAATGAAGAGGCATTGGGAAGGTGGGACATTAACTACATTTTACATCAAGGACTCTGGGAATATGCTCCCCATGGAAGGTTTGAATTGTCTTTTAAAAACGGCCGTAATATGCAATCTCTTAAAAACCTAATGCTAACCTGTTAAATTTTCCAGGCACTGGTTGGCTGAAAAGATGTATCCTTTCTTTGTTTTTTAAACCTTATAAAATAGGCAAATACCACGAGTCATTTGAATAGGGACAAGCCATGCCAAGTCTTTACTGACACTCAAGTGTTCCTGCCTCTACTCTGAACTCCTACTGGAGGGTGAAAAAGTTCTTGGGAAGCTCACAGACTTGCCCAAACAGCTTTGGGCCTGTTTAGAGGCTTCAGGAGCAATCTCACTCCTCTCATTACAAGCTTTCATTTGTAAATGTTTGCAACCCCGGCGCTTACAAAAGTCAAACAATCGCAGAGGAGATGAGCACCCGGGTAGATATGTGGCAGCATTAGCAGGACAAAGAGGTGCCAAAAAGCCCTTCCCGGGATAGAGGAGGAGGTCCTGGAGGTGGGACTTACCGCGAGGATGGCGATGAGGATGCCCGCAGCACACAGCACCGCGTCGTTGATGGTTTCCACGTTCTTCTGCGGGTACCTGATGCTGTCGTCGTCGCAGTAGAAGCCCCTCTGGTAGGGCTGGATTGTGCTTGTCTCGATGATGAGGAAGGGCAACCCGGCTAAAAGGAAAGGGAGACAACAACCAAACCCATCAGAAATACGGGCAAAAAACAAACAGCTCATAAACCCCCCTCCAAAGGTTCAAGTAGAAAACCCCTTGCAAACCACACATCACCGTTCCTGGTGCTTTTCTTTCCATACCGCTATCTTTCCAAAGGGAATAGCATTGGGATTTGTTTTTCCAAGCTGGCCTTGCAGGGAAAAAGCATCTCCTCTGTTATGGTTATCAGATGTCTGCTCAGCCTGGTTCCAGTTAAGCCCTGCGCGCTGCAAATATTAACTTACAGGAACAGACCCCTGGAGCAATCCCTCTGCAAAAGGCCATGAAAACCAATCTGGCATTTTTCTCCGGGGAGGGCCCGTTGCTCCTCGGAGCTTGCCGGGCAGAGCAGCCCGGAGCTGTGCAAACAAACAGGGCAGGATCGAGTATCCGCAGGGCTCCCCTCCTACCTGGCCAGCCCAGCTCCTCTCCATCCCCATCGCTTCCCTGCCTTTGAAGCCTCCCTTTGGCTCACTCCTCTTTGTATTTACAGGGTGTATTGAGAGTTTTCTGTACCTGCTAATGCACCACTGTGTGCTTTGAGCAGCTATGGGACACCTATCCATGCAAAAGCTGGATCCAGAGCATCCACAAAAGCTGGAGAACTCCCATCAGAGCCTGTTCACCTTCAATAAAGCCACGTGAAATCTGGGGTTTAGATACAGCCTGTGAACCCTCTGTGCAGGATTCCTGTGTCTGTACAGCTTGGCTGGGTCTTTGCACCAGGCAGGGAGCAGATCTGCTCAGGAATGTGGTTCAGGACACACAGCATGGAGGGGACACCCAGAAATCATGGCACATCTGTAACTCTGTGGTTTTCTAAGTTTTCCAGACAAACACAGCACTGCCTCAAGCCTAGAAGGGTGTTTCCCAGCCACAGTGTCACCTTGGGCAGGGCACCTTCCTTCCCTTTGCCTCAGTTTCCCCATCCATCTTTGCTGATAAGCCCATCATCGAGAGGAGCACTACATCCCCACAAAACCGAGCCCCAAATTCCCTGAAACCCACGTTCAGGGTAAAACACCAAGCCACAAGGTACAGGAAACCCTCCTCCCACTTGCAGAGCGAAACCCAGGTAAGGGGAAAAACAAATGCACAGTGGTTCCAGCTGTCCTTGGGCCAAGACAACAGGTCTCACACCCAGATCCTGCAGAAAGCATTAGGGAATACTTGTCGACCACTAACTTGCTTAAGTATCTGTGGGTTTGTTTACACAGCTAGCAGTCAAAGACATCAGAGGGTTTTTCCTTCTAAAATGAATAAAAATAATAACTAAAAAAAAAATGAAGTGCCGTTGGGTCCGACCTAAAGTTGTCCACAGCAGATTTGTAGTGAACACCACCTGCTAGGTGTGAGCAGCAAGGGCACCATCCACGTTGTGCAGAAGTGTCACCAAAACCATGTTCCCCACGTTCTCCACATGAACCACTCTCTGGATTTCACTTTGCACAATCCACTTTGGCTCCTTCTCCTGTATGTTAATGGCTTTGCCTAAGCCAGGATTACTGCAGGGTTTTGTTAACCTTAAGGAAAAACTCCACCACTTGTGAGCAAGGACAACACATTCTGAAGTAAAATTTTCAGGTTTCACCCCATAGTGGTCTAGTCCACTGCTCAGGACCCCTTTCATGTCCTCTCAAAAACTCTGGAAATGGGTTAATTCCAAGTTCTGGGCCCTGAGTTGCTTGGCAAGGTGGGACAGTTTCCACCACACGTGTGAACCAGTGAGGAACAGTTTCAGAACCGCCCTCCCAGCCCGGATTTGGTAAATAAAACCGGATATCTTGTGTGAATCCAGCTGATCTTCATTCCACCATTTAACTGCTTTGATGCCCAGCTAGCTTGGCTCCAGAAGTGTGCCTCTGGTGCCAGCAATCCCTTTTTAATGGGCCACTTAAAAAAAATCCTTAGGTGTCCCCTAAGTGAGGGATGGCAGGGAGAGAACCCGGGGAGCAGACACACCACGGGTTACGTGGCTCATTGTTATTCCTCCAGTTCCTCTTGTTAATGGCTTTCACATGACAGGTCTGTAAAACACATGTTCCCACAGACAATAAAATACATCTGAAAGCTAAAACCGGCCCTAAAAAAAAAAAATTGAACAAAAATAAATTAAAAAAAAAAAAAGAGAGACAATGGTGCTCCTATATATTCTGTGAACCCAGGAATAATAAAGATTTGTTTCTCCTTCATTCATTGAGCAGCATGGGGTAGTATTTCCGTGTTTCAATTATATGTACACTTGCCACAGCTATAATAAGAGCCTAAGTGACCTATATGGGATGCATTTTCATAAAGCACATAGGCACAGTTTGGAAAATCCAATGGGTTTGTTTTCTCTTCTACAAGTTTGTGGTTTAGCGGGATATTGCCAATCAAGTCTTGATATTTTTCCAGCAAAACACTAACCTCAGATTCCCTTTTTTTTTTTTTTTCCCTTCCCCTTTTTTTAACATGAGAAACATAAACACACTCCCTGTAACTGAATGAATATTACTTAGAAGACACAACATGCCCAAGATTTTGAGGGTTGGATGAGAGGCTGCTCTTTCACCCAAGGAATGGAAGACCCCACCCCATGGCAAACAATAAATTGTGCTCAGGATGGCTCTTCTTCCATGAGCTTATTTTTTGGAGGATGGTTTGTCTGAGGGACCAGGTCACCACCCACTTTTTTTTGGCAAGGGGGTTCCAGCACGAAGAAATTTGTAGTGGTGCCAAAAGGCTGCCAGAGCATGGGATTTGCAGAAAAAACACTACAGAGGGAAGTCTGGGAGAAGAGAGAAAATGAAATGCAGAGAGAGATGCCTTTGGAATCCCTCAAACAAAACACCACTGAGACATTATTCACACTAGGAGACCTGCCTGAGACAAAAGGATCCAGAAATGGGGCTTACAGCCCACACACCTTGGAAATGGAAGGGGAGCAGAGTAGGGCTGTACTGTGAGGATGGAACATCTGACCTCATCACCTCTCCTGCCCCTGTCTGCCTCTCTTGAGTCAGGATTTTAACAGGGGAATTCAGACTGTGCATCCCTGGCTGCAGTGGTTTGGATCTACAGATTGACCAGCTGAACCCCATAAAGGTGTTTAGTCTTGGACCTGCACCACTTCCCATCCCTACCCAGAGTATTAAACTATTGAGGATGCAAAAGGGTCATTTCAGGAAACAGTGACTTGCACTGAAGTGACTGACAGATGTGAAGGGCAGCCAAAAAAATTACACTGATTTTGGGGATGTTTTCTCCAAAAATGGTACTACCTGGTCATTCTGTGTGTGGGTACAACTCACCTACACGTGCAGACCGACTGAAAAATCTTTAGGAGCAGGCCTCACATCCTCCCTTAATACTGGCATCTCCATGCTGAGAAATGACACAGAAGCCTGTGAACCATGTCCTAAAGCATGGACATAGCACTGGCACATCCAAAGGGCCCTGTGCAACCAGAGCAGGGCTGCTTTATCCCCATCTCACAGGAAAATAAAGCATAAAACAAAGGGATTTGCTTCTTCCAATGCAATAAAGGTAAACAGCACTGAAATTACCTTCTGATCTGCAACATCCCTCACAAGGTGAAGGAAAGTTTCTTTTGCTTCTACAACAGGGGACTTTTTTTGCTTTAATAGCAGAAAAGGAAATCCCAACCACAAGCTTTTATCCAGCTCTGCTGCAGGAGATCAAACACAGCTCCAAACCATGAGCATAATAGAATTCTCCCAGGGACTGATCTTGCCCCATCCAAATGGGCTCAGCAGCACAGAGCAGGTGTGGACACTAAGGAATTGTGTGAGGCACTGCAGGATGCTGCAGGGCTGGACATTGAGGAATGATGTTGCTTTTGTTGGGAGGAAGTCCAAGTGACTTGGTGACCTCTAACTGCTGGTGTCCTGTGCTAAGGTATTTCAGAGCAGGGTTTACATTTGTTTGTCTTTCCATTTAATAAAGCCAATCCAGTTTGGAAATCTAGCACCAAGGAAAAAGTATTCCCTTTCTTTGGTCAGCACCTTTATTAAGAGGCAGTTAATAGGCAATAATCCTGGGAAGGCTGGCAGCTTGAAAGCTAAAACCCCACCACAGAGCCTAAACAAAACCCCCGTGTACTCTCTGACCAGCTTGAAATGTGCATAAAAATCAAAGGCAGGAGAAAAAAAGGGCTCTGTGTTGGGTACAGCACTTTGAATCTCAGAGTCTTTGAAAAGTTTACACTTCTGCAGATTTAATGGGGGAAAAAATAATGAAAAAGGGGATAAGCTTTCATTGGCCACTCATCAAAAAGTGGAAGGAGCGGAAGGCAAGAGGCATTTGTGCACTGACCCACCCAGGCCACTCTCATCTTCCCAGCCCAACCTTTGCACCAAATTAAGCACCATCACCACCTTTTCCTTCTTAAACTTCTGGTTTTGATGGAGTTTAGGAGTTTTTTTCCCATTAAATCTTTGTTCTTTAACCCTGCAGGTCAGTGGGATGTTGCTGGCTATCTCAACAAAGCAATGGTAATTTTTAACAATTTTTAACATGATGATTTTGCCTGCCACTTTCCAGGCCCTGGGTGTTCTTAGGGTTTCACTAGATTAGGCAGCTACCTAAATAAGTGAAAAAGACCATTAATTAATTTGGCAGGGCTGAGTGGGGTATCTAATTCCTTACTCAAGCCAGACTCTGTAAATATTTGGGTACCTATAAGAGACAGGCTTTCTATTTGAAGTGCTTAGTGGCTGATCTTGGGTACATATAAATCTTATTTGGTTTACAATATTTGTACATATTTAGAAATGCATATAAACTAGATTAGCCTACGGTAGGCTTTTATTGGGGCTTTAAAAATTGGCTTCCCAAAACTCTCAGAGAAGAATTGCAGCACTGCAAGGCCAGCCTTGGCAACTACTGCAAGAGCGAGCAACTCTTGGAGCCAACTTACACTGTACATGTATAAATACACATAAAAATATATAAATAACATTTAATAGCCCAAAGGATAGAAGCATTTCCACATTTCTGCCGTATCAGGCATGTGCTGTCAATCAAAACAGAACCCAGCTGTGCACCAGCACTGGGTGGATCTGAAGGAATGGTAGGAGCATGGTCAGGTAAAAAAATCATCTCAAGGGACCAGGTCCTCAGCCCACTATCAGCCAAAATAAGGATCCTACTGCAGACTGGATCAAACTATTAAATTTAGATTTTTAAGGGTATTGAAAGCATCAGTGATGTTCCTCCATCCCAATGTTTTTTGACTTAATTTGGATATTTGAGGACCCCACATTCACTAGGACCAGGAGACAACTGGGCTAACCATCAGCTCTGCTATTTCATTACCTGCAGTCTTAATTGTTCTTCACCTTGATTCCAGCAGTCCAGCAGACTGATCTGTGCATCTGCCTCTATTTTGGAAACATATTTAATATCTTTGTTTGCAAAACAGATTTCCATTCAGCTCGATTACAGTTCCACTGCTCTCAGCTACACAGACACAAGAGGAGAGAAAATTGTCCACACAAACAAACCCTAGACTTTACTGTAAAACAGGTACCTGCTTTAGAGTACTAAACAACCTATAAACAAGGATCAGTGTATATAGCATTTCTCTGCTTTGACCTGTTTGGAAAAATTCTTGGGCAGAATGGGTTGATTTCCACCAAAAAGAAATTAATTAAAAATTAGTTACTTTTCCACTTACTGCAGGTTTGTTCATGCAACTCCCATGAACATTTGCCCCATCTATGTTAATTTGTCTGGCATTCTTCCTATGAAGAAAGTGACATTTTTGTTGTCTATTTTACTATCTTTATTTTTCAGCTAAATTGCAGGAACTTCAAAGCAAACCTCACCATTTTAGGTCCACCAGAGGCTACAGATTCCAAAAGACTTCCTAGTGGCAGACAGGTTCATTTTGACTTAGATGATATTTTCTGGGTTCCTACTTTTTTGGGGTTCATTTCTTTGTTTTTAGTAAGAACTGGTTAATCAGGAACACGGGGAAAAACATCTTCTCATGCCTGTTAATGCAATAGCAAACAAGAAGCAAGCAAAAAATACTTATTTTCTGTGTGGACAACCCCATAACATTGATGACCCCAGGCTGCAGAGGTATTTGAGAAGTGCTTTTAAAAGGAACCAAAAGTGGTGTCAGAAGTGACAGCTGTCCCTACCTGCTGCCCAAACACATCCCTGGAAGTGTTCAAGGCCAGGTTGGATTGGACTTTGAGCAACCTGGTCTAGTGGAAAGTGTCCTTGTCCATGAAAAAGACAAGCTTTAAGGTCCCTTCCAACCCAAATAATTTCATGATTCCATGATATTAATCCTTCGTGGTTAACACCCCTCCATGCAACCTGGGGCATATTTATTAATCCAGTCATCTTGGGAGAATATTATTACAAAAAGGTTCTTGGTCACAGATACTTTAAGCCAAATGCCAAATTATTCTCTTGCACTGCAAATTCCTCTGGATTTGAAACCAGGAGTAGAAATATTTCCTCATGTGGCTGGAGCACAACGTGCCAGCCTCACGCTCCAAGAGCTGCAGATGAACAGGAATGCTGCCATTGGTTTTTTTTCTGGGAGAAAAAAGTGCTTTTAGTGAGTAGCTGTCACCTATTTTCAAAGATAAGGACCACATACAAAGGAAGAAAGAGAAGGGAATTCTACAAAGACTGTTAAGTTGTTCCTCATGGGAGTTTGGCATGAGCTGATGCATTAAAAAAACCTTTGTATTAAAGTGCATATTTATTTTCAATACCTCAGAATGCATTAATAAGAACAAAAGGTCTTATCCAAGCCACAATATGTAGGTCCATATAAAATTCTGCATTTGTGGGGTAAAACAGATTTAAACCAGACTGGCCAACCAGCAAATTTGGAGAGGGTGAATAGAAAAGGCATTACCACCAGGAATCTAGAGCCAGCTCCAGCCAAACCTGATGGCAACAGCAAATTTGGAGAGGGTGAATATAAAAGATATTACCACCAGGAATCCAGAGCCAGCTCCAGCCAAACTTGATGGAAACACAACCATCATTTCACATTGTCTACAGCAAGGGATAAAATGCAACACCCATGAAAACCCCAAAGTTTCAACACCTTTTGAGGCACCTCTGCACATCCATGTGCTTTGGAAGTCTCATAGATATGACAAACCTGACCTAGGATGACCCAGCTTGAAGGGAGGGGAAAAATTTAAAAAATAAAGCTGTGCCTGTGGACTCTGCAATGGTGAGGGCAAACAGCTGGTGTGAAAAACACACTGTGGTGACTATTATGTTTTCAATTACAAATGGAGTGAGCAGGGTTTGCTCTGCTGGTCACCAGGGTTTGGAAGGTTTGGAAGAAGCCTCTCACCACCAATCCTCTGGGCTCTGCCTTCAAGGAAGGGCTCAGGCCACTGCCCAGCCCCAGCAACACCCAACACCCTGCTTCTTTTGGGGGGAATCTGAGAGATTTCTGCCAAACTGATGGGTCAGCAAAGGAATTTCTCCCCTCTGTCCCTGTCAGCCCACTGGCTGGGTGAACACTAATATTTCCCCAGGTGATCGAAACTCTGTTCTACTCATACAGAATCACAGAATGACAGAAAGGATTGGGTCTGAAGGAACCTTAAAAACCACCCTGTTGCAACTTGTGAACAGGGATGGCACTCACTAGATCAGGTTGCTCAGGGCTCCATCCAGCCAATTCATCACCCTCCACTCAAAAGGAAAATATTGTGAGTTGTAGGTGCTGTTTTAATACATAAAACAGGAAGCAAAAATTTCTTATCTCAGCTTCTTGCCCCTAAACATCCCGACAGAGAAGCTCTGGCTCCTCCTCTTTGCACAGACACCCCAAACCATAACAAGAACAGCTAGAAATATAAATCTGTAGCTAATGTAATGCAGCCAACAAAATTATTTTATTTGTAACTCAGTAAAGATACAAAGCTTATGCAGTGAAAATAAAGTCAGTTAACCAAGCAAACATTAGGTCTCTTAAATAAAAATTCATCAAACTTCTTCACTGAACTTCCCAAACATCTTCCTGAGCACCATGGCCAGGCAATGCCACTGTAATTAAACATGTTTTTGGGAGCAACTGCCCCTGTGCAGGAGGCAGCAGAGCCCCTGGCCATAGCCCTGAGCCTGCCACCAGTAGCTTTTTGACCCAGTTCTGTCAATGTACCTATTGTAAATGCAAAATCCTTCTTCAGATTTGAAGCTGCAGCCACCTGCACAAATAAGGCTGGGTTATAACTCTGTAACCCAATACAAGCACTGGAAGCTTAAAAAGTTTGTATTCCAAAAAGCACTTCTGACCCCTTCCTTAAAAGTTCACTAATCACCTTTAATTCATAATTTATTTCCTCTTAATATACTTGCTTTATGTAATGCCCCCCTTTCTCCCTCCC
>WEIU01007906.1:2087350-2112155 GCA_013389925.1 Aegithalos caudatus | reverse complement strand
AAAAAAAAAAAAAAGAAAAAGAAAAAAAAAGAGTTAGGAACTAAAGTTTTCTCTCGCAGACCAGAAGGAGGGAGCCTCTAGCGTTCGTTCATACAGGAGTGCAGGGGGGAAAGGAAAACAACCAGCCGATCCAAGGCTGGAGGACTCCCGAAAGCTGGGAACGGTGCAAGGGGCAGAAAACTAACAACAAAACACTTTATAAACATTTNTTCTTCCTGCCCTCCAGCTCTGTTCCGTGGGCTGAGACAGGGGATGGGACAGGATGTGTGTGGTACCCACAGACCCTGGCAGAGCCGAGCAGGGCGACCCTGGAATGAAGTCTGGCTGTGCCACCCTGCCAGGTGCCATCTCCGAACCGTGGCAGCTTTGCCCTCCTGCAGCAGCAGCACCACCTCCATCAAATGAGTGTAAGGAGAGAGCTGGGTGAGGAATTGTTGTGTTGGTTAATCGCTGGTTTGGGCTAATTAAAAATCATCAAGGAAGTAAAGGAAAGGTTTCCCAGGAGCCCGAGCTGGCAGGAGGGCAACGCTCTGCTCCGAGCAGGGATGCAGGAGGTGGGGAGAGAGCTGCTACCCCCGGGAACTGCTCAGGACAGTGTTGAACCACTTCTCCTCTTATTTTGGGGTCGTGCATTTGACCTCAGGCTCTCACCTGCGTGCTGGCACACATCCTGCTGCATCCCTGATGTTTTCCAGGCAGGGAGGGCAGGGAGATCCCCCCCAGCAAGGCCACCCTTCCCTGCTGCTTCTCCCGGAGCTGCAGACCTGAGCACTGGGGAGTGCCCTTGCCCAGGCAAGGTTTTCCAGGTTTTCCAGGAATCTGTTTAGACACATTCACGGGCACACAGGGGCCAGCCCAGGAGGGAGGAAGAAAGTGAAGCGGCTGTTTTCAAATTTTACTTTTATATGTGCGGTGTAAAAAGAAAGGGGAAAACAGACCTTGGACGTTCCCCCAGTTCTTTGATTAAGCCTCAGTGATGCCTCAGTGAGGTGAAATCAGGAGCCACCTCCCACCTTGCTGTTGAGGGGATTCTTTTGCCCATTATCACCCCACGGTGCTGAATACAAAAGCATCACTTTTGACCCAAAATGGTGCCAATCAGACACCCAGGGAGCCAAGCTGCCCACGAAGGGACACATCTCAAGGTCTCTCTGTCTTTCCCCTGAGTGTGGCAGAGGTGTGGGTGCCTAATTTAGGCTCCTGGGATGCCTGGAGCAAGTGGAAAGAATCTTCACGTGGGAATTCTCCCCCAGCTGTGGGCACAATGCCCAGCCCAGCTCTCGTCCACTGTGGGGCCAAACATCCACCTTCCCCTCACCCTTCAGAGCCTGGCCCTGCCTAGAGGAGCTCACAGATTCCAGCAGCTGGCTCCAGCCTCCCCACATCCCTAAGGCTGCTGATTCCTTGGGATAAATTCCATTTTGCGTTCAAAGCAAGGAGAAAAAAAAAATAAACAAAAATTGAGACTTATCATTGTAACACCAAATAAAAAAAAATGGAGGCTTTCTTGTACTTTCAGGGAAATTGAAATTATGGTTTTGTATTTGCGTTTACAAGACCCCTCAGGCTACTTATGCTTGCATTTTCATAACAAAAAGATTGTGCTGTTAATTGATGCAAGCCAGGGCACACAAATCTGAATCTTGGGCAATTTCTTAAGGGAGCAGCAGCCACCACAATTGCCCAGTTCACATTTGACAATGGGTAAGTCAGCAGAGCCAAAAATCAGCATCTGTGCCTTTGTCAATAACATGCAAGAGATTCATTGGTAATAATTAACTGTTTATTCATAAATGGTATTATCAAATACACCATGCAACAGTATCCTTCAAGACCTCAGCTTTTCCTTTTCAGTCAGTCTTGACATTCTCACTGTGGACTGAGGTTTTGTTTTATATAAATTATTTGAACTGAGTTTGTATTACTAGTGAATTTTTCTCTGTATTTTTGAAGAAGGACTGATTTTCACCAGCTTCCCACCCCAGCTGGACCAAACCTCTGGTGAATAAGGAATATGCTGATATAACTTCAGGGAAGATCAAAATTTGTCATATCACTTGTTCTTTCCCAGATTTATTTCCCAGTCCAACAATTTGAAAAGAGGAATTGAGTTTTATTCATTCAGTCTTGTCATTTTAAGAGATTCGTTATCTCTTTAAGGCTATTCCTGGAATGGACAAAGGGGCAGGAACTTGGTGCTGCCCCTTTTATCATTGTGTCAGTGGGACTGAACTATGTGGAAACCTGTTTATGATGTATCAGGAATTTAAAAATTGAGAGAAGGTTTTACTTGTACCTTATTCACTCACCATGACCAGTCAACATGATCCTGGTCACCAAAAAGTTGCCAAAAAAAAAAACAACAAAAAAAAAAACCACACCAAAAAAGCCCCCAAAAAACCAAACCAAAAATCAACAGTAAAAATGTTCTTGTATTTCCTTTTTTTTCTTCTCCATAGAAGAGGATGCTCAAGTGGGACAGTAAGGTCTGGTTTGGGGCAAGAGGAGCCCAAACCTCTTGCTTGGGAGGTTGTGAGAGCTTGTGTTACCACCAGGTGCAAAGGTTTGTGTGGGGAGAGAGAAGGGAAGGGAGGAGACTCCAGATTCTGCTCTGAAGCTCGTGGAAGTAATTTATCCCATACATTATTTAACATAAAGTAACCATTTGTTGGAGCAGGAAGTGAACCTGTAACCTGCCCTTATGCTTCTGCTTACCCTGTCCTGCTCCCCTTGGCCCAGCACAGCTTTAAGGTGTCCCCACAACATGTTCCATCATTCCAGCATTAGCTCAGGGGTGCAGAGACAGCTGGGCAGCAGCACTGCCTTTGGTCAGCTCCTGGGGATGCTCCTTGGCTGGGCAGGACATGGCCCTGGTGCTCTGGGCTGCTTCACTTACAAGTGTAGAGGATCCCAGAATCCTGGGATTTGGGATGGAAGGGACCTTCAAGATCATCTCATTGCCAGGGACACATTTCACCATCCCAGGTTGCTCCAAGCCCTGTCCAACTTGACCTTGGGCACTTCCAGGGATGAGACAGCCACAGCTTCTCTGGGAAACCTGTGCCAGGACCTCACCACCCTCACAGGGAAGAATTTCTTCCTCATACCTAATGTAACCCTGCCCTCTGTCAGTCCAAAGGCATTCCCCCTTCTATCACTCAACATCCTTGTCCAAAGTCCCACTCCACTTCTCTTGGATCCCTGGAAGGGGTTCTGAGGTCACCCTGGAGCCTTCTCTTCTCCAGGTTGCAACTCTTCTCCTCTTCTTGATGTGCTGCAAGCACAGAGATGCTGCTACAGAGCAGTTTGATGCCTGAAGTGTGCCCGGAGGGATGCCCAGTTTGATGCACTTCCCAGTTTGATGCACTTCCCAGTTTGATGCACTGATCCCTCCTTCCCCCTCAGACCTACAGCCAGGTTTTCCTTGGGAACCCACTTTGCTTTTCTGTCACAGGGAGGATTTTGGCAGCAACTCCTCTGGGAGAGGGGACAGGCAGTGTGGGAGGACCAGGCCCTGCCTATTGTATTTCTTGGAGCTGCTAATGACCGTGGCTACAGCAATCCTAAAATAAGAAAGCGGGCTGATTGTTATCCGTTATCTGAGATTGTTCCCCACCGAAGGGGGGAAATCGGAGCACGGTTACGTGCTGCACACCAGGTGGCCTGAACTGGAGTCATGAGGCAGAAATACCAGTAAACGCCTGAAAAGTCCAAAGCTCAACCACCACTACCCTGTTCAGGGGTATTTTTAGCATCACCAGCTGCTGCTGCTGGAGAAAAGTCCCTCAGAGGGGCTGTGAGTGGGGGCATTGCCCTGCCCAGCCCATGGCAGGAGGAGGTTGAGGGCAGGACACCTGCTGTGTCCCCTGCCTGTTGTCCCCATGCTGGACACTGGCGCCAGGTTGTCCAACCTGCACAGTCAACACCACCCTGTTAAATTTTTGCAAAGGCTGGAGTTAGACCTGTCATTGCAGGGAAAGGCAAATAAAAGTGAAATCCAAAGGGGGCCCGGTTCTGCCCTCCTCAATGTGGCTGTGAAGGATCAAGCCTCATAAACCTTCAGGTCATTAAAAAGAATTAGCTGATAAATGTCATCCTGCTGCAGAGTTTGGTGCTGCTCAGGAAGTTGGGGATCCAGGCTGGTGCAGGCCAGGAGGGTCAGCCCTCAGGCACGTGCCTCAGTGACCCCAGGGCTGGGACATTCTGTGGTCACGGACCCGTTCCTGGCATCACAAATCACTCAGGGTCAGCAATATTCAATTTGCCAACAACTTAAAGTCCAGCCTGTTTTGAAACCAGCATCTGTATTCCTGCCAAGTTTCACAACCCTGATGTTTCTCCCTAATTTAATTTAGTTCCCCTAAATCTTGCTGGCTCTTGGCATGATTGGAGGATTTCAATTCACATTATTACAAAAATGAAATAAATTTCAAATTACATGATCACAACAGAAAGCTTGCAAATGTGAGCTCGAAATCTCATCCGAAAAATCCAAACACGGAAGCTGTAATAAAGGACATTATCTGATTTAGGATTTTCTAAAGACCAAATCCCATGATTCGAAGGAGCCTGATTTATAATTTGGGGACACTGGGAACCGGTAACACCTTGTGCATAGTCACAGTTGTGCCTGTCTTTCGTCTGCCATCCCTGTCTTCGAAAAAGAGAATAACAGCACCATCTACTGCCATTCCTCAGCATTCGCTTGGAAATGCCAAACTCCAGCTCCATCAGGTCACCTCAGCAGGGCATGGCCCAGTATTGACAGAGAAAGGAGCAAACTTGGACTGCAAAAAATCTAAAATCAGCAGTCTAAATTACTACTGATCCATGCTAATTATGAAAAATTTCAGGCCTCAATAATACACCTTTCCCCCCAAAACTGGTGGCATTGAAAAAAGCATTTCAACAGACCAGTATTTTCATCTATTTCCCCAAAATCCTTTCATGTGTTCATTAGGGTAGGTCGAAGGGCTGTCTGCAGAATTCCCAATTTCTACCGCGGGCAGGCATTTTCACCCTCAACAACAACTCATGAAAGGGGTGGAACATCACCCTCGTTTCCAGCCTGGTAAAATCCAGGTCTGTGCTCGGGGCTGGCCAGCTCCCAGGAGTTTGTTGGAAAGTCAAGAATGTGCCACGGTTTAATTACGCTGCTAGGCCGGGGCCTAAATGAAAGCCCCGTTATAAAGAGCAGTCTCAGAGGAGAGGTCCGGGTTTTTCTCCCCGAATTTGATTACTGGTTAACTCGGGGTAGTTAACACGTTTGTAATGTCTGGTCCGGGCACTTCCCAGGTATTTGTTGCAGGATACAAACATTTGTGGTTTATAAAGTAAACAGGTCCGCCGACGTTTTTTCGGCTCGGATTTATTTCTGGTCGCAAACCGTCTCAATGACCTGGTTGAAAATGCTCCGCATCCAAGTGAAAAGTGAAAGAAAAATTAATATCTTTTTCCACGTCTAGACCAAGCTGTTTTTATGGGCCACCCCACAGCTTTTGGCATCACCTCCAAGGCGTGAAGCCCTGACGATGAAGGCGGGTGCTGGTGGGGCAGGCGTGAGGTGGTCGCTGTGGGGCAGCAGGAAAAGTGATGCTGAACATGAGGTTGTGCCTTCCCAAAGTGAATCAAGACTCTGGTGGGATGGTACTGGAAGGATCTGTGTGTGTAACTGGGGAAGCAGGGAGAGGCTTTTGAAAGGCACCACAACCAAAAAAGAAAAAAAACGAGTAAGATTGGGGCCCATCAAGTGATGAAGCAGCACAAGAAAAAAGTGAAACACGTGGCCCCACATGTGGGGACCCTCTGTCCATCCTGTCCTGCACAATTATACAACAAGAAATGGAATTTCAGCAGGACAGAGCTCCAGCATCACTCTTCACGTGAGCTGCAAGGGCCAGGCCAGGTATTTGTATACAATGCACAAGTCCCTGGGCTTATCTGCTCCCAAGTCTCTCTATCTTGATAAGTCATTGTCCACCAGCCTCAAGAATTTCCATGTGTTTGCCAGGGCCAGGCTGGACCCTCCCCAAATATTTGCTCCAGCACACAGGCTGGGTTTGCTGTAACTCTGGTCATCCATCTGTGCCATGCAGTGTCAGGGGGATATAAAGGAGATGCACCGCCTAGATTTGCCATGGAGGAACTTCCCTGCCTCTGCACCAAAACAGGGAGAAAAGAGGTTTTTCAGGCACAGCCCTGCAACTCTGTGGCTGAGCAAGATTGTGCCATGTGGTGACAAAATTTAATGGTTCCATGGCAGCAGCTCCTTGAGGGGAGTGCAGGACCTCAGCGGGCTCTGAGTTCTGCACCAAGCCTTCAAGGGGCACAGCACACACACAAAATCTCACCAGCAGCCTTCAAAGCTTGCTCTTTGCTCCCATTTATCTTATCTAGTGCTCCACTGAAGCATGGATTTACATAATACACACCTAATATATTAATGTTGCTATTCATTGAGAGGATCTTGACACTGTTTTCTTTGAAAGTCTTGCCAGAAATGATCAGGCTAAAACAAGAGGGTTTTATAGCTCTGAAAAGGATTTGCTCTCCCATTTGTATTCTGAACCCTTTCACAGAAGCTGTTTGCTTCTGTGATAAGAGCCAGGGCCAAAAACTCAGGAGTGGTAGGATCCACAGTTTGGGTTAGTAGTGCATTACAAAATTACAGCACTCCAGTTACTGACTCAGCATGAACCAGTTGTTTCACACCCCCTTTCTAGATGCAATTCTTTCCCCAAAAAATATCTTGCAACACAGCCTTTTAATACTCAAGCCTTGTCACACTTGTCAAACACATTTACAGTTAAACGTTTTCATTTTCCCTCTGAGTGCATAAATGTTCCTTCTTGCTTCAGTTTTCTGTGCCAGTTTAATTTTGCTTGGACACTGCATTTCCAAAGGCTGAAGAAATGTCTGTAAAGAAGAAAAATATTCTGTTCAAGTTATGATATTGACCTTAATGCAGCTCAAATGACTTTACAAATGCACACAAAGTTTCCTTGCAGACCACAGCATCAAACCACTAGAAGGAGACTATTTTCCCTTAAAGCCAAGCAGATTCCTATATATATCCAGCCTATCTTTCCCTTTATTTTGAATGTGATGAAGAAATTCTTGCTTTTACATGAGTTTTTGGGCATAAATTATCCTTCCACCCAAAGGTGGACTAAGAAAAATGAGAAGCACACTGCCCACTTTATCTTAAATAGTGACAATGATCAAACTTTAGAATACTTTTTTGAGTATTGGGTTAGTGGTTGATCTTTCTACCTTCATGTCTTGCTTTGTGGTGCAGCTGAACATAAAGTATTGGGCTCAGTACAGGAGGAGATGAAATTAGGTGGCTTCAGCTACCCAGAGACTCAAACCATGGCATTAATGGTCTCTTCTGATCTTCAAAATCTGCAAATTTGCTCTGAATCAGGGATTATGAAATAGCGAAGAGTAAATCCCTTTAAAATTGGCAGTAAATGTCAGGGACTACACTTTAAGCACACAAAGACACAGGTTCACTGACTGTCATTGCCCAACAGCCCACAAATAACTCCAGTGCTCCATCACAGACCCTTTATCTCCTTTATCAGAATTGCCAACATCAAACACTGAATGTCAAAATCCTCCTGTTTCCAAACCACGAGACTATTTTGAAACACTGGGATTCAAAAATGAAAGAAAAAGACACCTCCCCCCTTCAAAATGATGAACTTTGAGTTCTAATTTTATCTGTCCTCACCTGCTCACCTTTTCCCAGGCACGCTGCCACCTTTATACCCTCCTGCCTTCAGCAAATCCTCACGCCACCAGCTGCTGGGAAAGTGGGGAAAAATGCTTGTGGGGTGACAACCCCATCTCCAAAAGCACAAATCCCACAAGTCTGAGAAGGCACTGTGTTTGTTTGGGCTTGTTTTCATCTGCTCTTCAGGGACCACCAGCCTGGGTGGCTCTGTGACTGCTTGTGCTTCTGTGGCCACCTGAAGCAGCCCAAAAAATATGGGTAGGTCATGATAGGTATTAAGGAACCTGGCTCTGATTTTATTATTTTCTATTGTACTTGGATGGAAAGCTCCTAATAATGTCCCTCAAAGAGAAAACATGGATCATAGAATGGTTTGGGTTGGAAGGGACAGTAAAGATCATTTTGTTCCAGTCCCTGCCATGGGCAGGGACACCTTATACTATCCCAGGTTGCTCCAAGCCTTGTCCAACCTGGCCTGGGACACTTCCAGGGATCCAGGGGCAGCCACAGCTTCTCTGAACACCCTGTGCCAGGGCCTCCCCACCCTCACAGGGAACAATTCCTTCCTATTATCTAATCTACTCCTTCCCTCTGTCAGTGTGAAGCCATTGCCCCTTGTCCTCTCCATGTCCTTGTCCAAAGTTCCTCTCCAGCTCTCATGGAGGCCCTTTAGGCATTGGAAGGGGCTCTAGGATCTTTTTGGAACCATCTCCAGGTTGAACACCCCAGGGTTCTGCAGCTCTCAGATGATCTTTGTGACTGGGCTCATTGCAGCAGCTCCAAGTCCTTTTATGGACACTCCATGTGGTTTTTCCTGTTTCTTGACCCATTCTTGCTCTTGTTTTCCATGTTCAGACAGCACCTCCATGGCAGAGCAGCTGCTGTTCCCTGTACCACACACCCCACCTGAAGGCAGGAGAGAGAACAGACCGAAACAGAAAAAGAGCAAAGGAGAAGAGAACTTAATCTCACATGAAAAATAATTGCATAAAAGGGGAATCTTGCTTCCTAAAATAGGCTGGCACCAGGCTGTAACACGAGACCCTTTTGCTGATGCCAGATGAGGAGAGCGAGCTCAACACGACTGCCTGCTCTCACAAGAACTCAGCCTGGACAACACAGAGCTCTCTCTGCTGTGGCTTAAGACCTTTGATTTCAGAAGAAAGCAATAAACAGCACCTTGCTTCAAAAGTTTCACGATCCATAGAAATTAAACTGGGCCAGTTCAAAAGGCTATTATTAATGTGCCTCCTTGTGCAGATATGATCTCAAGAAAAACACACATCTAGGACTAATAATAACAAATAATAGAGTTATTCATACAGCTGCTGCTTACACGATGGCAATTTCCCCATAATTGCAGGCACAGGGAATGGGCACACAAACAGCAGTCTGTAGTGCCTCTGCCTACTCAGGGCTTGGGTTGAAACTATTTCTTGTAGGTACATATACTTTTGGGAAGAGAAGTATTTCAAACTCCAGCAGAACCTCGATAAAGCTCTCCTGCATCCCTTCTTGATGCTGTGTTCACACCAGGAAAACACAAGGAAAAGAAAAACAAAAGGCATGGACACAAAAGTGTTTCAGAGGTAGAATGGTTTCTGGGCAGTGGTGAGATAGCCAGATCTGGGAACCCATTGCTCAACTGGAGACAGAGTAAAAAGGCTCAGGAGAGAGGTCTGTAAAGTTACCTCCAGGACCTGGACCTGGGTACCCTCCTCACCAGGGCCAGGGCACAGGAAATGGTGCTGGCAATCACCCAGTGCTCATTAAGTTGTTAAGATCATCTGCAGAGTGCAAACAGGCCAGGGAGAGAGCCTCCTGTCCCTCCTGTGACTCCTGCACCTCCAACCATGGCCATGGAACCATTACCTGTCTGCTCCTCACACCTTTGTGTGCTTTTGAGCCCCTTCCTGGGTGCCACTGCCCTGATCAAGGGGTCAAGCACAGCTGCCTCTCCTGAGAACCTGTTCATGGCCATGGCTTAGTTGAGAGGTGATAAAAGCAAATAATTTGCTACCCAAGCTGGAGGGCTGAGGGGGCTAATCCCACCTTCCACCCAGGAGAGC
Source organism: Aegithalos caudatus (assembly GCA_013389925.1). Classification (NCBI taxonomy): domain Eukaryota; kingdom Metazoa; phylum Chordata; class Aves; order Passeriformes; family Aegithalidae; genus Aegithalos; species Aegithalos caudatus. The sequence continues at coordinate 2,102,348 of WEIU01007906.1, read as the reverse complement.
AAGATGGGTGACAGGGAGAGATGCTGGCACTCCCCCTCCTCATCCCACATCACCAGGAAGACACCTACAAGGTAGAGGAAAAATTTCCCAGGCAAAGGTTGTCTCTCATGGTGCTTCTGCTTTCTCCCAAATCCCATCGATGGCCTATGGACAGTTTGGCTTATTTAGTAAACAAGGTGGATGATGCAAAGCTAATTCCCTCGTTGGGAAATGTTTTCCAGCTCAGAGCAGCTGCATTTCCAGTCACCCCAGGCTGCACACCTTGGGGGACACCACACAAGCAGACAGCAACGTGTGCAGCGTGCTGTGTGTCCACGGGGCTGGCAGCATTCAGAGGAAAAAGAGGATGGGTGAATGAATCCCTGGAAGCTTGAATGCACCTTGACTTGTGGATGGTGCTTTGCTCTTCCCTCTGACACTTTCTTTTCCTGCCCTGACAGCCCAGCACTCAGCTGAGCTGGTGGAACAGGCCTTGGAAGGGGCTGCAGCACAGTGATGGCAGCAGGAGATGGGAAAACTCCACCTCCTCGGCCCTTTGATTTTCCCCCTCATTGAGATGGGATCCTCATTTTTTAATCCAGCTATCATTATGATTTCAGAGCCCAGACTGTGTTTGGGAGCCCAAATTCCCACCTTGGATGCCATCTAGTGCTGAGTGCTGAGAGCAGAGGAAATTCCCAAGGTGCCTGGAGCTGCCAGGAGGAAAATCATCTCCACCCCTCTTTCAGGGGCTGCTGGCTCATGCCAGACTTTATTTCCCAAGACCCCACTGAAAATCACCTGTGATTTGGGTTGATGAAATTTATTTTGACCACTTCTTTATCTACCTTTTTTTTTTTTTTTTTTTTTTTTTTTTTTCTTTTCACTCTAATACAGAAGAATTTCAGGAATAAGCAACCACATTTGCAGCACAGGCTCAGGACATGGGACACCTTTAAAAGGAATTATTTTATGGAGTAGAGATGAACCAACCAGCTGAAGGGCTGGGGTTGGTCCCATTGCCAGGCTGCAGGGGCTAAGGATCCTCAGTCAAACCCCAAGATCCAGGCATTTTAAGGAAGAGGGCAGTGTTATTTTTCCCAATTTCAGCACTGCCAATTTGTCCATTTCCCAGTGCTGCTGGTGGGGAGGTTTACATTGGATATTAGGAAAAAAGGTTTATCAGGTGTTGGAATAGGGTGCCCGAGGCAGTGATGAAGTCACCATCCCTGGAGGGATTTAAAAGATGTGTAGATGTGGCACTTGGGGACATGGTTTGGTGGTCACCTTGGTGGTCCTGGACTAGTAGCTGGACTCATTGACCTCAAAGGGCTTTTCCAACCTAAATGATTCCATAACTTTATGATTTTTCCATGTGATCTCTACAGAATGGCCACCCCACTGATTACCACAACACACGCCAGTCCATAAAGTCCTTCCACCACCCAGACTCAGCTCCCAAAAGCACCATGAAGCTCCTTGAGGTGAAAAACCTCCCTCCTCCTCCTCCACACCCCAGATCCCAGGAGCACACACCTCCCATGTTCTGGCTGCTCCCAGGGACCAGCCCAGCTCTGTCTCACCCAGCCCAGCTCTCACCTCTGCACTGCAATGCAGACATATCCTCAGGGCATGTCTGTCCACCCTCTGAGGCTGCTCTGGAGCTGGCAAGGAGCAAGTCAGGTCTGGTTTGGGAGCTGCTGGGTGGCTCCGGGGATGCAGAGCCAGCCGAATTTGCCTGGGCACCGCTGCAGCGGCTCCACAGCTCGGAGCCAGGGCAGGGGGATGCACAGAGCTGCTCCTCCACAGCTCCCCAAGAGTTGTGGCACACTCCCACCCATCCATCCTCCTGCTTTCCTCTGCTTCCACTGGCATCTTGCCCTCCCAAGGCTGGCACATCCCTGCTCTTCCTCCAACGAGGCCATTCTGGTACCTCTGGGGTCATCCATGGCTCTTGCCCCATTTCTGGGGCACGGGGACTGAGCCTGCTCTGGGACAAGCTAAAATGATTCACCTGCAAGCTTGCCTTGTTTTATTAACTCAGGGTGTTGTGTTTTTTTCATCTGCAGTTTCAAGTGGTGCAATTTTGAGATCAAAGCCCTGCCCTGCTCTAAGGGCTCGGTGTAGGCCCGGCCTTCACAGGCCCTGCCTCCAGGAGAGACGTGAGGCTCGGCCTCAGCCAACGTGGGCTGACCCACAGAGAAGGCAAAACTGGACCAAATGTTGCTCTCACTCATCCCCATCCAGAGTTAATTGGCTTTAATGTGGGAAGAACATGCCTGCCTGCCTGATCTTGGTCAGGCCAGGCCCTGCGGTGTGTTTAAGAGAACCCACTGGAGAGTGCTGCCTGTGGAATGGCTGCAGTTACCCCTGGCCTGAGGAGAGCAGGACAGAGCGTCCTGGATGGACAAACAGAGGGCAGGACACAAGGCAGGGGGCTGCTCCATCTCCCACCAGCAACAGGGATGTTTGTCTTGTGCTCCTGGAGCAATACTCAGATCCAATTTGTTTAAAGATATTGTGCACGCTCTATCTTGTTTTTTCAACGTCTTACCAACACTTTCACGTGTGCCCTTTCCTCCTCTGCTTCTGGAGGACTGGAAGATTTTAAATGGGGCTGTGGCTCTCATAGAATCATAAAATAGTTTAAGCTGAACTTAAAGACCATCTACTTCTAACCCCTCTGCAATGAACACCTTCCACTAGCCCAGGTCCAACTTGGCTTTGAACACTTCCAGGGATGGGGCATCCATCAGCTCTCTGGGCAACCTGTGCCAGTGTTTTACCACCCACATCACAAAAAGATTTCTTCCTCGTATCGAGTCTGAATCATTCCTCTTTTAATTTGAAACCACTGCTCCTTGTCCTGTCACAACAGGCCCTGCGAAAATGTCTTTCCTCTTCGATTTTTGAGGTCCTCATCTAAGGTAGAACAGACCTCCCAGGCAGCTGGAGATACTGGTAGATGTTGCCCAACATCATTCAACACATCAGCAACAGCAGAACCTGCACGTGGGCAAACTCTGAAGATTAACCTCAGGTGAACCTGCACAGAAGGGTAGTGAGACTTCATTTTGGCTTAGACCTGCCATAGTAAAGCTTGGTTTGAATTGTTTAGGAATTGTTCTATGATAAAATGAAGCCAAATCTGTCAGAAACAGGTGTATTTCTGCACAGCAGTTCTGGGGAGGAAAACAACAGGGTATGGGCAGAGCCAGTCTCACCAGTTATGTTGGAATGTAAGTGTGGTCTACAGGGCATGGTTGAAATCCCCATCCTGAAGGCACAGGAGAAGATCCTAAGGCTGTCCTAGCTGGATCAGAGTCAGCTCTCCCTTACAGCAGGGTCCCAAGGCAACCCCTGAGCACTGCCCTCTCCCTTGGGTGCTGGCTGAGGCCATCTGATGTGTGACAGCTCAGGAATCACTCTGAATCAGGAGCAAACCAGCCATCCCCAGATCTGAAATGAGCCCAATCTCGTTCTCACAGACCTCTTCCATCATTCCTCATTTACAAAAAAACACTCACTCTTTTTGTTCTCTCACAAGAGCCAGCAAGCAGAAGCACCATGCTGAAAGGGGTCTCTTTCCTGTTAGAAGCTGTATTTATTTGTGCTCAGTGTGTTTGATGTGTGTGCTGCTGATAAAACACAGGCTGTGGTTTAACAAATCAGTGCAACAGCCCTGATCACAGCCCCTCTGAGCAAAGGGCTGCTGGATGTTTCCTTATCTAATCTTTCACACTTCAGCATTTCTTCATGTAAAGCATTGATAATTAAAAATGCAGAAGGGGATGATGATGAGGAGGAGAGATTAAAGAACTTGAACAAAACAGTTGAAACAATAATAGCATTACATTACAGGGAACAATGTCTTCTATTAACTGACTGCTGTGCAACAGTGCTGAGGGATCCCAAGCTATGGCTCAAAATCCCTCTGTGTTAGGTGACAAGAGCTGCCACAAAAAGCAGACAAATTCCCTACAGGATGCAAAAGACAGCCCAGGCACCTGTTTACATCTTCAATTTTTCTGACACAGATCCTTAATTTCTTCTTAGTTTTTTGCTGAATTCCAAAGAATTGAGATGCTCTATTCTTCAAGCTACTCTGCATTTTATAAAAAAAAAAGAGATTTACATCAGATGATACATCAGATAAAAATAACTGGGAAATATCAAGTAATCATAAGTACATGTCCCACAGGTTTGCATATCTTGAATACTGAAATGATTCTCACTAAGTAACGAGTCTCATTTTTGCCCTTGGAAATATCGTACACAATTCCTTCTGTTTTGATGGGGGTTTTGTTTTGGAAAGCTGTCTTAATAGACACTGCTCAGTGTTTATGTCAAAGAAGGCAGACCAAAAACCTCTGCTTTGCAGCTGGAGTAGGATGGGATATGAGGTTAGTTCTTGTGGGATTTTTTCTTAAAATTCTGTGCTGGCTTTGGCTGAGGTAGAGTTAATTTTCTTCGTAGGAGTTAATATTGAGCTGTGCTTTGGATTGTGCTGAAAACTGTGTTGATAATACAGAGCCTCATCCTTCATAAAAACAGGAAAGCATTGGACTCCAAATGAAGGATAAGCAGCAAGGAATCCAGACTTTAAGCTATGAGTTCCAGCAAAAAAAACCCATAGGCTTTCTTCATTATGGCTCAAGAAGAACCAGGGCTGCCTTTAGAGTAAAAATTGCTCCTTCTGCACACGAAGACCCCAAAGCATCCCTGGACAAGAGCCCAAACCTGACTAAAACTGCATAAGCAGCCATTAGCCAAAAATCCCATCTACCATTCCCCACTTGTCCAGCTGCAATCACTTTAGAAAGGAGAAAAAGCAGCAGACATAATTTTTAAAATCATTTATTATTGCAAACACAATTCCTCAACACAATTACACTCCTGGTAATTAAATACTTCCTCCTAAACCTCCCCTGGTGTAGCTTTGAGCCATTCCCACACATCCTATCACTGGGTACCAGGGAGAAGACCTCTGCACCTCCATTTCCATGTCCCAGGAAGTTGATTCCAAATGAGACAAGCCCAACATCCTCAGCCATTCCTCCTAGGACATGCCTTCCAGCTTTGTTACCCTCCTTTGGATGTATCCAAGGACCTTCAAAAGGAGTAGGACAGCTAAAAAAAAAAAAAAGAAATTAGAGTGGACACTTTATAAACTGAGACTAAAGACTCGCAGTAAATATGGTCAAGTGAACACAGAGCATGAGGCAATTGAGATGTAACACATAATGAGGAATTCAACAAATAAAAAAGCCCTCGACGTTAGGATGCATTAATTTGTTCAGCTAATCCCTCTACTTCTACCTGCCCTAATTAATTTAATTCCTAAACCAGAGTTTGAGATGCAGGCAGGGCTAGGAAAAGGCACATCAGAAGAAGTGAAAAGGATCAGAAGCAGCATTTTTTTTCCATCATAACCTCTCATATTTTACAGCCTTACCTCATCAGAGCCCATGATCACACATGGGACAACCTTCAGCAGCCAGGTTTGCAGGTTGTCCTACAAGACATGCTGTCAATCACTGTATCAATCATTGCTTTGTTTTTTTCCCATGCTTGTATTCCAAATCAGACTTTCTCAGCAAAGCTGTTGTTCAGTCTCAAGGAGGGTTAAATGGTTTTCCAGCTGATCCTTGGCCACAGTTTGTTTCCACTCCACTCAAAGCAAGGGCCAAATGCGAGCCTGGCTCTGTGCCCTCAGCTTTCAGTATTACTCGATAAGTTCCTTTTGTCTGGAAAACCCTTCAGATTTATCTCCCACTCCTCCCATGCAGAGATAAGAGCCAAATCCCAGGCACCTTCGCTGAACATGTGCAAATCAGATGGTGGGGGAGCACAGCAGGGCTCCATTTCCATGTGCAGGCTTACAAGGCCCAAAGTCATCTGCTGTTTCCTACTTGTTACACACCCCAGCCTGGTCCAGATATGTCACTGAGTGACTCAATGAGACCTCATTTTGTATTAATTAAGCTTTGTCACTGTAATTCCTGCACAGCAATACGTGCTGGTGTAGGGCTCTCAGGGGAAGCCCGCAAGATTCCACCTACATCTGCGCCTTCCAGATTTTCCCTCCTGGCCCGGGAAACTTGGCAAGAGCATTTTGATTTCTCCTCAAGTGGGCTGTGAAAAATGAAGATTCTCATCTGAGAGCAGGTCTCTGAAGACTTGTGCAGAGGATGCAAGCACGGCTCCCACGGCCACGCCAGCCCCAAGGCTCCCATCCCACAGGGCATCCTCAGGCTGGAAGCATTCCACGGCCTCAGCAGAGCAGGGGGGATTAAACCAGGATGGCTGACTGACAGAAATGATAAAACCAGATTAGGAGATCTAATCTCGAGGCAGCAGGAGCAACTGATGGGAAGGCCAGCTGTGAAAATCGCTTTCGTTTACACCAGGCACGAGAATGGGCCAAAAATGCTACTGTAGGATGATGTCTGGTATCACATGAGTTGGTTAGAAAATATTTGCAGGATTATTACAATATAGCGTTTCTCCAATCAATCAGTAAATTCCTGACACAACAGACACCGAAAGTCCATGGGAAAAGCCAACTGCATTCAGCAGGCACTGGAAAAAAAAAAAAAAGTGGAAAATTATCCTAATGCACAGGCTTGTAACAGGACACAAGTAAAATGATATCCCTGCTTTTAAAAGCAGACATAGCGAGACTGTAAAATTAAAACTGATGGACAAACACACAATACAGCCTAAGCAAAATATGATATCCCTGACTATCTAGCACTACTGCTGCACACATCCAGTTAGGGTGTCATGAGGCTGCTGCTTAGGAACACAAAATAGAGACAAAAGATTGTTATTTCTCATGGAGGAGGTTTTGGGCTGTTTGTTTTTAACATGGATGGTTAAATCTATGTTTATTTTCCCAATACACTGCTGGGTTGGTAAAGAAAGCATGGGAGAGAGGTTAACTCAGAAGCCTGGGAAGCAGAGAAGACAGCCTTTAATATGTGTGGCTCGTGGTTTATCTTCTGATTGGTAAAATAAGAGAAATGTCCTTTTGGTGACAATACTTTGGCTCTTTTGACACTCACTCACTGTAATTTTTTTCCATGGCAGTGGGATACATGAGTTGGAGGGGAATTTCCTTTAGGAATGCTGCAAGCTGCTGTTTGCACAGACATTTTAGAGGGTTTGTACACAGCCAGGTTGCTGTGCTGGGAAGTGTTCCCCTCCCTTTAGCTGATGGATCATCACTCCCATGGAAGAGGTCTCACCTCCCTATGGGAGCACAGGAATTCCAGGCTCCATCGATGCCAGGGAAAGCCTGGGTGCACAAAATTGCTGCAGAGCAGCCGAGGGACAACAACTTCTTGGACAATGGCAACTTGTGCTAAATCATTAGCAATTATTTCTCCTCAGAGCTGCTGGATAATTAAGGCTCCTCTCCAAATGAGTGCGACGGCTCTTGCACGTTCCCCACTGCGGCCGTGCCGAGCTCAGTGACCCACATGGACAGTGCTGCTGCAGCCTTGGATGAGCCTCCAGCTCACAGCCACACTGAAATGCCCCTCATGGAACCAAAATCTGGTTTGTGGCAGCCTTTGAAGACCATTACAGACATGGCACTTCCCATCCTCAAAGATGATCCTACCAGGGTTGATGTGCAATGAGGGGAGCACACGCTTTTCTACCAGTCAACAAAAATCTGAATTTCGGAGTGTTCATCCCAATGCAAAGGCCCTTTTGGCTGATTTTCCATCTCTAGGAGGCTCTGCAATTTATCTCTGATCTGGTTGGGTTTCAGGCTGATGCAACAGAAAGGGAAAATCTCTACTTCTCTTGTAAATAAACTTGCAAATAAATCGAGCCATCCTGTTGCCATGCCATCCTAATTCATCAGGCAAGATTTACTCACAGTTCCACCTCTCCTTGCTGTGCACAGGTCTAGGAATATATGAGAGACCATTCAATGAATGTCTGCAACTTACACCCACTCCATCTTCATGCCACTGCAACCTACACACAGCTAGATTCCACTCCCCGGACACATTTTCTTGATTCATGATCAAAATCTGAGTGAGTGAGATTTTATATTTGTCCAGACTTTTTTCTCTGCCTTGCTGGCTGCCACGTGGTGGGAATACAGATGCAGAAAATGTTTGAAAAGGTCCTAATGAGCCTGTGGCCACAGTGTGAGCCCCTTCCTTCCTGGAAGGTGATCCCTCTGTCACTGATTGTGGATATCCAAAGTTATTCAGGCTGCTCTCTCAAAAGTATATTCAGGGGGGAAAGGGGAAAAAGTTCAGCTGTCAGAAATGCATTTTTAATTTGATTTTTAATCAGCCATCCTGCTAATGGTACTGTGGTTTCCCACATCTCCTACCAAAACTCATTCCCATGATGGAACCTAAAATGCTTTTCTTAAAACCTGTAAGATATTCTTATGCATGGAATCTCTCCATCTTTTTTCCCCAGTAGCTGATTTATTAAAAATACTTAATCTCAACTGGACCAGTTCCTCAAGAATTCACCCCAATGGCTTCTGAAGGAAGGGGAAGCCTGCATAAAATATCAGAGACAGAATTTCACAGCCATAACAGCAAGGGAAGCATCACATCTAGGGACATAATCACATCGAGTTCCTGATGATCCTTATAATGTGGGAGATTATTTAAAGTCATACATCTTCCAGAATTTTTTTTTCAATTTAATAATATTTGAAAGAAGCCACTCAAGCCTCTCCAACCAAGATTTCTGATGCAAGAACTCCCCACCGCAGACCAAAAATAGCAGAATTATGAGCGTTAAAAGTGTCTAGCAAGGCTTTTTATTTTAATTCATATTTGAGAAAGGTTTCTAGCAGCTGGGCAAAGTAAGAGCTGTATTCATAAAACCCTTGGCTATTTGCCACACAAATGGTGCTTTTATTGAGCAGGGGGCAGTGATGGAGGGGGAAGGGGGAATGTGCATATTCCTCATCAGGAATGTGTTTCTCCAATTCATAAATTCTCCTCCTCTCCCTCAGCTGACTAAAGGAAACCTTTCTCAGTTTGCCACTGTGATGAGAGAGGGCAAGAACGATTCCCTGAGAGTGCCAGGGCCAGGCAGAGAGAGGCATTTCAGTTAAAACAACATGGTTATTAAAAACACACACACAAACAGGACTATGTGCTACAGCCTGGCCCAGGGACAACAGCAGGGACAAATCTGTCAAAGGTACAGCCAACCCATCATACTCACAACCTGCCACCGAGGGTAATGCCCTGCCATAAATACAGGCATTTTTCAGAACAGGTCTGAGAGTTTCCAGCCTAAAATGCCCTCTCAGGCACAGGCAGGGAGGAGGAATGAGTTACGAGGATGGGGAACTAAAACACAGACAGATTGAGGGCTAAATAAAAATAATATAATACCTAGGCTTACTTAAAAAATGGTGATTGAAGGTGATATGTTGACACAACTGGAAATGGGAACTAGAACTCCTGATTTCCCCCAGGTAAAGCTTTGTCCTGAGCTGCAGGTACCACAAGGCACAAAAGATGATCCTAAAATGTGGAGAAATATCAGCCCCATGAGCTGTTCTGGGCTTAGTGACTTCACAGCTCAGCCCTGTAAAAAGTGGAGCAGTTTGGGTTAATAAGAGAGGTCTAACTTTTGGCTGATTCCCAGGTGGGGAACTTGAAAGCAAAAACAAAATAAAAGCCACTAAAACATTTAGGGCTTGGCAGCAGCCAAGTGGAAGGTTTGGATGGGGATTTTTTGACTTTCGCTCAGCTCCATTTCTCCTACTTTGGGCACTCCAACCCTTAACTGCACATAACCCTTGGGAGCTTGCCCAGCATCCCACAGGGGCTGAACCCAAATTCTGAGGTCCTGGCTGAGACATGAACCAGGCACTTGATGTGCAGGGACTGAGCTCACAGCATCCCTGCACCCCAGGCAGGAACATCTGCACTCCACAGCCCCATCCAAATAACAGATTCTGACACTTCAGTGAGCCCCACTTCAAGTATTTCTTCATCTCATGCCATCTATGTGTGGTTTAATTTTAGCCTTATTCTTGTCCTGGCTATTGTGGACGTGGAGAACATGATGTTCCTCCCTGTTTGATACAGAAAATGCTTCAGATGGGGCAAGGAAATAATGAACTGAGGCTGCAAGGTCAGACATCTTTAAACAGCATTTCATATCAAGGTCAAAAAAAGTCTGGATCTACTGCACAGGCCTAAATTCTTCCTCAGTCTGTCCCTGGAATAGATGTTCATGGGTGCAAAGTGAAGGGTGAGGGTGAACTTCAAACTCCTCCTCAGCAGCAAGTGTTTTCCCAGTGGAGCTGGGATTATCTCATAGATTATGCCCTAAAAGAAAACATACTTGGCAAGCCATGGGAAAAAATGCTACTACAGGCAGCTCACAGAGTGGCTGGTTTTGCCTTCACCCTTCACAAATTGTCTTCCAGGATTTGTTACTGAGGCTGCAAAGTTTTTGTAGGAACTGTACTGCCCACAACTTGTAAAAAAAAAAGGGTAAAACAGCATAAAAATTAAAAAATACACCCTGGCCTTTCCATATAGTTCACCTCACACCCATATTGGGCTTCGTATTTGTAGATAAAGCCTAAAAGCTTGATTGCATGATTGCACAAAAGGGACTAGTGCATAGAGAATCAGAATTTTTAAGGTTGGAAAAGACCTCTAGGATCATAGAGCCCAACCACAGCTATCTGCTTTAAAAATAACCCCCCAACCAAACCATCACACTAATCACAGGGCATATAAAAAGATAAGAGGAATTCATTACTGTTACATTCTAATGGGTTGAGGAATCCAATTACTCATTTGTGCCCTTAATAAAAATCTTATCCAGAAGTCTCATTGTCGTGTAGGAGTAATTCTCTCAGAAATAATGTCCTTCACTTGCTGCTGGTTAGAGTGTTGTGCATCCAGTGCTTGCACAGTCTCTCCTCAGCAGCCTCCTCATGAAATGGGTGTTTATCATGTGCATGCTTAAAATGTTCTATTTTCAATGCAAGAAATACCACCTTCCTTCCCCAGTCTCATACAGAGTTTTCAGCTCACATCCCCACCAGAGCATCACATATTGCCACAAAGATTTTTAGCCAATACCAACAAGAGGCTATAATGGGTTCTGGACCCACACCCATTACATTTTTTGAATATTGCTGCTTGTTCCATTACATTACACTCACAAGATTGTATTTGAATAACCAATAATTTTAATAACCCCCAGAAAAGTTAATTTCTAACACTGTAGCGCAAATGGTTCAACATCTGTTCTTGGCTGCTACATGGGGTTTGATAAATGACATCACTTACATAATATAAATGGGAATTGCTTGGTTACAAATCTAATGTGCATAAGCTGCCTCTGATGCATGCAGTTTCTCCAACATTCAAAAAAAAACCCATTCCACATGTCACAGTTTACCCACTGCTGCATTATCTCATTAACTTATCTCCTCCCAAAACAGACTGGGAATGCAAATCCTACTGAAAATCCAGAGATTTAGGGCACTTACAAGGGTTGGATAGCATGTCCCAGAAGTTGAGCTTTTTTGTTAACAGATGTACAGCATCCCTGGCTTTTTTTTTGGTCACACTGAACTGGAAAAATACAGCACCCAAGTGTGGTGTCAGGGGCGGGGTGATGAGCTGGACACAGCTGGAGATGTTCAGCTACAAACCCTTCTGTAGGTTCACAATGGTGGCTGAAGCCAGTGTTGCAACAAGCAGCACCCAGCTTTTCCTTGGTGCTCTCCAAGCCCTTCAGCATCCTGCTGCTTAGCCCTGCATTTCCAAAAAAATTCCCTTTGACTATCCAGTGAAGGCAGTTCAGTGCCTGAGACGAGCATCAGCAAAACGTGTGCATGAGCCAAAGCCTCTGTGGGAGCTGCAAGGGACCTGTGTTTCTGCCCAGGACTCCTGCATCCCACAAAAGGGTGCAAAAACATCCCACTTTTTAGCACTCAGACCTAATTTGTCCTGTAAATCCAGCCCTGGCAACAGACCAGGGAGAGGGAAGGGCCAGGTATTCCATGGCAGCTTTCCCTGTGCCATGGCACAATCCCTGTCTGTGAGCAGGGTGGACGTGCAGCCAGCTGGGATGGGGGTGCTCCTGGCTGGCACTGGGGTGAAACAAGAGGCACAAGCTGCAAAGCAAGAGAGAACAAGCCCTGGCAGGATGTATTTAATAGTCCCAAACCCAGAAAACCTGACTGCTAACTTGCAGTGTCTGAAAAAACGAGGGACAACCGGCCACAAAGGAACCAGAGGCGTGTGAGGATGCCCTTCCCTAAAGAGAGACTTATATCCTGCTGCTCAGACAAGGGATTTCTCAATGAGCAGGGAAAAAGAAAAATAGGAAAAGAAAAAATCCTTGGAGACTGCAAACACCCAGCCTCCAGCTGGACAACACCATACAGTCTACATTTGATTTGTGTTTTGAATGAGCTGCAATGCTACTACACAAAACAGATCATTTAGAGATGAATGTAAGCAGGGAGATGAGATTTCTACCCTGCTTCACAGTCAAATAGCATTTTGTGTGATCTGCACCAAAAATAAAAACGCCACTTTGCCAGACATTGGAGTCTCCATCTCCTAGCAACACGCCCCACCCAGCCTTTTCCTTGAGACCCTTCAGCTCCTGCCTGCCAGCACAGCTCCCTTCCCCCGTGTCTGCAAATGAGGTACCCAGGAGACAGATACACACATATATGCATACTCTTAAAAGCCAGAGGGGAAATTAAGTAAACCTTCTCAAGCCTGAGCCCTGGCACTGCTCTCCAGGGGCGTCCTAGGCTCTGCTCTCAGCTCTCATTGACAGTGGAGAGGGTGAAAGGCACTGACCCACCTGGGGATAATCCTTGCTGCCAAGCCCTTCTGTGAGTCTCCTGCAAACCTTAAGCCCCTCAAATATGTCCTGTAAGTTCAACACCTGATTAATATTAATTTGATGTTTCTAGTAGACAGCTTCTGTGTGTCAACAGGCAGTGGAAACACTCCTGACATCAGCTTGCTCGGAGATTTAGTGACCAGCTTTCAGGAAACCAGGACAGCAGAGAGGTGCATCTCCATGCAGCAGCTCTTGTTAAACATATTGGTTTAACCATTAAACAAACACCACTCCAGTTCACACCTCTTTGTGTGGTGTTTCATTCAGGCAGAGCCAAGGCTTGCCAGGACTGGAAGGGGAGATCAAACAAACCCCAAAGGCAGAGCAGAGCTGCCCAGAGCTTGCAGGGTAAAGGCTTGCATGGGCTGACAACTTTGCAGCTGCCTGAAGAAGGCAGAGCTTTCCCAGGCATTCCAGGAGATTGTAGTTTTGTATCTCCTCCAAAGTTTACTCTTTGTAAAAGCTGTTTCTCTTATGCCTTCACGTACAGCAATTGTTCTGGTTTCATTATACTACAAACGGTTTTGTGTTACAGCAACCTTCCTGTCCTACCCCCAGCTTGTTATTTTAGTTATTTATGTTATTGGATTTCTTGAATTAAGTTGCTGTTTTATTATTTATGATAGCACAGTTGCATAGGCTGGCCATTATTTTATCAGGGACCTTGTGTTTACACACACTGTTCCAGCTTCCCAAACAGCTCTTTATTACCTTGGAGCACAGATTGCATTTGTGACTGCCTTCTGCTGCTTGGTGCAGCAGAATGAGAAATAAAGAGCTACAAATTAACACTATTAAAATGTGGCAGGACCACTTTTCAGTGCCGATTTTGGTGTTCAATCATGCTACTGTTTTGGGATGAGCATCCCTTCTTTTTTTTGTAAGCAATTCATGTGGTTCAGACAAAGTTTATATTCTATGTAGGAGATGGGGGAGAACATCCTGCTTTAGTTATTAAATCTTTTGGAATTCTGGCTGAAACTGTCCATTGAGTGCACCTTGTCTCCCAGCCCAAGGCACAGCTGGGCCTCAGGGGATGCATTTGGAGCCCTGCCCCTCACACCCAGCATCCCTCCTGTGGGGATTTGCTCTTTGTGCCAAACGCAGCTCCCCTGGCTGGTGAACAGTGTCACCAAAAGCAGGGATCAACCCAAGGAAGCAGCATCAAAAGCAGGGCATGCTCCAAGGACAGTGGAACCCTCTGATGGGGCAGGTGTGACATCCCTCACAGGCAGAGAAGGGTGCACCTCCAGGACAGTGGGACCCTCGGGTGGGTGTCACTCCAAGGAGGGTGCCACACCAAGTTAGGCACACCACAAGCAGGGTGCCCCAAAAGGAGGGTGCACTCTAAGGGTCACGTCCCCACATCAGGCAGGTGTACCGCCGAGGAGGGAGGACCCTAAGGGTGGCAGCACCCCAAGAAGGGCGTCACAGCAGGCAGGGAGGGCATACCCCAAGGACAGTGCCACCAAAGGAGCTGTCACCCCCAGGCAGGTGCATGGCAATTGAAGGTGTACACGGAGGACAGTGCCACTGGAGGACGATGTCTCTTATGGCAGATACTCCCAAGGGATGTCACCCCCAGCAGGTGCGTGGCAATAGAGGATGCACCCTGAGTACAGTGTCACTCGGGGAGGGTGCCAGCCCCCGGCAGGTGCCTCTCTAAAAGGTTGTCACCTCTGGCAGGTGCACGGCAATAGCGAGTGTACCCTGAACAGTGACACTCGGGAAGGGTGTCACCCCCAGCAGATGCACGGCAATAGAGAATGAATACACCCCGAGTACAGTGTCACTAGGGGAGGGCGTCACCTCCGGCAGGTGCCTCTCTAAAAGGATATCACCCCCGGCAGGTGGGTGACAATAGAGAATGCACCCCGAGTACAGTGTCACTCAGGGAGAGTGTAACCCCCAGCAGATGCACGGCAATAGAGAATGCACCCCCGAGTACAGTGACACTCGGGAAGGGTGTCACCCCCAGCAGGTGCACGGCAATAGAGAACGAACGCACCCCGAGTGCGGTGTCACTCAGGAGGGCGTCACCCCGGCAGGTGCCGCCCCCAGGGTGTGCCCGGCAGGTGCCCCCTGCGGGCGCCGTCCCCTCCCCGCCGCTCGCACCTGGCGGCGGCCG
>WEIU01007906.1:2068949-2086905 GCA_013389925.1 Aegithalos caudatus | reverse complement strand
GGTTCGTGTGCCGCCCCTCCGAGCATCGCCCCGCGGAGCCGAGCGCGCCCCGCGGGGATGGAAGCGCCGGGGCGGGCAGGGATGAGCCGGCTGCGCCTTCAGCCGGGAAGGGAAGGCTCATCTCAGAGCACCTTCCATGCTCAAAGGGGCTGCAGGAGAGCCGGAGAGTGATTTTGGGCAGGGTTTGGGGTGGTGCGGCGATAGGGAATGGCTTCTTGCTGACAGAGGGCAGGGTTGGATGAAATATTGGGGAGAAATTCTTCCCTGTGAGGGTGGTGGGGCCCTGGCACAGGGTGCCCAGAGAAGCTGTGGCTGCCCCTGGATCCCTGGAAGTGTTCAAGGCCAGGTTGGATGGGGCTTGGAGCAACCTGGGATAGTGGGAGGTGTCCCTGCCCGTGGCAGGAGGTGGGATGAGATGAGCTTTAAGGTCTCTTCCATCCCAAACCATTCCAGGATTGCAGGATTGTGTCAGGTTGGGGCTCCACACAGGGATTCCTTGGCCAGTCATGCCAGAGCAGCCAACTCACATCCTGAAGGCTTTGCTTTACCTGGCTGTGAGGTTTGCAAATATTTGTATTTCTTTTTCCTGTGAATTCTGCCATTACGTGCAAATTTCATTTTTTTTAAACAAGATACTGAAAAACCAGAAACCCAACAAAATTTAGTGTCCAAGCTGTTTTTTTTCCAGTAGGAAATGAGTTTAGCTCGAGCTGGGGGAGCAGCTCAGTGTTCCCCCACCCCATTGGGATGTGACTGGGCAAAGGGGTGCTGTGCCTGCCCTCAGTGCCTGCAGTTTTAAAATAAACCCAAATTGACAGCAGATGAAAGAAACCACCACAACCACTGCAGCTAAGTCCACCTGTGGCCATTAATCACGCCCCTAAAAATATATTGCTGTGTTTAATCCAAAACCACAAATTCACTGTCTAAAGAACTATCAGAATAAATACTTCTAACAGTAAGGACCATTTAAATCACTTGTGTGTACTAGCAGACCTCAAAACTCCTCTAAAGTCAGGTTTTTTTTCCTTGCAGACCAATTTATACCTGCCATCAATAGCCTTTTTTTTCCTTAACTAGCACAAATACCCCCTACTTTACATATGACACGAGTTTGGTAAAAATTTACATTTTCTAAAGAAGTATTTCAAATAACATAAAAGAAATTCCCTAGCTCAAAGTCCTCTATAGGTGAGTAGTACCCTTTATATGGTTGGGGTTTTTTTTTCCCCTTAATATTATGCCTACAACTGGCAGGTGAAGTTTGTGTTTGAGGCTGGGAAGTGAAATGAAGAAAAGGAATCTCCCATTTATACAGAATTACTATATTTTAATCGAATGAGCTTTAGAAAAACTTGTATTCACATGAGAAAAGCAGAGTTTTTTGTTGATTGATTCAAGTGTTGTGTATTGGGTATAATAATTGCTTTTTCAGTTAAAAGTCAAGTGCCATCAGTGACATTTCTTGTTGTGTTTTCTTCCCATTCTGATGTGTTTTCTTCAAATTTTGCCTCGCACAAGATTTTGGTGTTGGCACTTTTTCCTTACTTGTCAAAGTTAAGAAATCATAATTTAGAGTTGTTCAGGACTATTGTTATTAAGGAAATAAGAAATGAGAGGGAGGATTTAGTGACAAGGGGTGCAAACCATGAGCTCATGGCTGGAGCTGAGTTGTCATTTTGAGCCATCAGGAGCCAGAGATAGGATGGAAAAGTCCCTGACTGCCTGGGTCATCAGGGAACTGATCTTCCTAAAAGCTGCCTGAGCACTGCAAAAAACTGTTTTGTTTTAAGCCCATTCAGTTTCTTGATCTCATTTACAAAAAAGTCCACACAAGGCATGGAGGGGAGCAAATAGGTTGGCAGATGAGGGCAGGATTTTGGTGATAATACTGGAATTCCATGTGGAACTGGTGATGAGGACACAGCATCTGTTAGAGGAAGGTGGCAGGAGCTGAGGTGGTGGATGGATTGGAGGTGTCTGGTCAAGACCTGAACTTACCACACAGGATTTTTACCAAAGAAAGTTGTTTTCCATGTCCTCTGGGACAAAGATTAGAATAATTTACAGAAACAGGACTGTGGAGAAGACCTTGGACGTGGAGTTTAGCAAATCCTTGGAGGAAGGAGGTGGCATCTCCTTCCCTGGGGGTTGGCAAGAACAGATGAGACAAACTGTGTGTGCCATGGGCTCGTCCCACCCTGTGGGTCCCCAAAAGCTGTCCTGTGACCACAGCCCTCCCACAGTGAGGTTCACAGTGCAGCCTGAAGTGCTTCAATCAAAATCCAGCACAGTAACCCAGATGTTTTATTCCCATATGATGCCACCCACAGCATCCCTGGGAGCCTTGGTGGCTCCTTTCCCTCGCTTGTTTGCCACAGAAGTGACCAATCTGTGGTCCCTGGAGGACTGGCAGGGCTTGGGTTGTGTTTCTGTCACCTCCATGGGCTCCAGTCGGGAGCAGATCCCATTTTTCCCAGGCAATGTAGCATTGCTGCTGAGAGACAAACTTTGTGTCAGAGAGAAGATAAACTAAAGGAGACTGAGCAGATGAAGGGCAGGGAAAGGCTGATACAACACACAGGCAAGTGGCACTGGGGCAGAATTAATACAGCATAGCTAAATATATGCTTTGAGTGGATTTTATCTTCAACTTTGGGCTGAGATAAGGGTCAGCAGAGCTGATAGGGAAGGAGTTTCCTCACCCCTCCACAAGCTTCTACATTGTCCCAAAGCATTTGCAAAAATGTTGACTGCTTGTGCTGCCTGAGCTGGTAGGATAAAGAAAGTGGTGTAAAAACCCAGGCTCTCAAGGGGTTTTCATTATTATCTGTGCTCATGGTGCTGTAATCACTATTCCCCCTCATTATTTTTTCCATTTATAAAAATAAGTAAATGTCAGGAGTCTCCTTTCCACTTTTTTAGGAGGAAGTGAGGCAGTGAGAGGGAAGGAGGTGTCCTCCCCAGCAGCCCTGGTCACCTTTGGGGTGAGGATCCTCCTCCATGCCTGTGGGAGAGCTGGGACCTCACTTCTGGGATGATCCTGGGGTTCAGAGATCCTCTGTGAGCAGAAGGAGGGTTGTCCTTACTGCCCATGTCTAAATTCCTGCAGCTACAGAGAGCCCTCAAAGGCTTAAAAGTCTCCCACCACATAGGGAATTTTGTTCCCTCTTTGTCCCTCTCTCTCACCGAGTTCAAGGAGGCTTAACAAGTCACTGGGGACAGAAACAATAATATCTCTGTATCTAATGCTTACTGTAAGCAAAAGATGGATTACAAAACGGGCTGTTTATTTTTAATTATTAATGTGTTTGTGCTAGCAAACCTTCGCAGAGTTACACATTGTTTGTCACGGATGGGAAAGGGGATGAACTATTTGGCAATAGTATTAAAAACAATAATTATTCATTCTGGGCATGGCTATATTTTTTTTTTCCCTAGTGTGTAATAAAAATTTTTCAAAGCATATGCCGAGGCAAGGCCAGAAAGCGTTGTCCTGAAACAAAGGGTGGCAGAAATCAGGGTTTTCCTCCTAGTGCAGTGGAAAAACTTTGCTTTACCTCCCTGCTGCACTGCCCTGCTCTCCTCTCCCCAGGGATTCACCAGGGAAAATGCCTCCCTGGACTATTTACAGCACTCTCCTTGCACTGCACCAGAGGAATTATCTGCCTCCTCCAGCCCTCAGCTAATCCCTAAATTGCATCTCTGCTGCAAAGCTGAGTTTATTTTCATTCCATCATCTAGTAGTTTTAAGTATTACGAGGAATAAAATGGACATGCAAAGTGGTGCTTTAATTTTCAAGGGCAGTAAAGTGTTTTATTTTTAGGATGCTCATATTGAGGAAAGAATCTCTGGCAGGTCTTATCTGGTGGCTAATAATAGTGACCTGGTGTGCCCTGAGTGCTGCTGCCCTGCCCTTCTCGTGCCTCCTGCTTACCCCGGGTGCTTCTGATCAGCTCATTAGGGCTGCCAAAATTACAGGCTCTAATAATGTAATAACAAGGTTTGCTCACAATAATTAACTCCTTGCACCGTGTGTTATTACTGGAAGGGTGATGTTGGTAATTAGAGAGCACAAATATTTACTGTAAGCAGGTTTTTTTTCTGTGCAGGCTTTAGGAAACCAGCCTGTTGAATATCACATTAGCAAATACTGAGAAGGGGCTGATCATTCTGGGAACCCTTTTTGGGTGCAAACACCCCATTTTCAAGCTTTTTCTGCTCTCAACTCCAATACAAATCTTGCTTCCTGGGAGCTTTTTTATTTTTTTTGTGTGGTCTGTTTATTGATAACAACTGGATCCCACGCTGAATTCGTTTCACTTCATTAAGTACAATTCTCCCAATGACAGTGGGGCTGCTCCTCCCAGTTCATGGTTATGATTTTTCCCTGAACACAGGAGACAAACATCTCAATGCACCAAGTGCATTTAAAAAAACCTCCATATTGAAGTTTTCATCTTTCTTAAAAGCAGAGTTTGCTCCTGCAGTCCAGCAGTGTTCCTGCAGCTTGTCATCAAAGCAAGAAGCACGCTGGAGGAAGTATAAATAGAAATTCATTTTAGTAATGCAAATCCTGCAGTCCTATTTTGGGCAGGGAAAATCCCCATACCATTTTTTTTAAAAAAAAAGAAGTGTGATGGTCTAGTTTTAAGACTGGGTTTATGAGGGATTTTGTCTACCAGTGTGTTACAGTGGAGATTCTCCTCTGCCATTTAAATATATCTGGTTCTGATTAATCTTGCTTTTACATGCTATAAATCCTTGCAAATTAGCTTGGGGTATGACCTCCTCCAGCAGCTCACTCTGTTTTATTTAGTGGAGTGGTTTTGGCAGATAAGTCCCCTCTCTTCTGCCTTCTATGACTCCACTGGGAAAACAGTGAAGAGACAAAAACTTTAAAATATTTCACACCCTCATCTCCTTTTTTTCCCCCCTTCAGAAGTGGCTTTTTGCTTATGGTGCCCTAAACTGCTTGTGTGAACCCTGCTGCACTGTTTAGTGACTTTGCAATGCTCTCTCTCTCTCTCTAATAGTTGGTGAGCACCAGCTGACAGGGCACAAAGTAGCAGTGAAAATACTGAACAGGCAGAAAATCCGCAGCCTGGACGTGGTGGGGAAGATCAAACGGGAAATTCAGAACCTGAAGCTCTTCCGGCACCCTCACATTATCAAACTGTGAGTACCTTCCCTGCCACGTGCCCAGCTGCTCCCCTGTGCACAAGGAGCTCTCAGACACAGCCAGCTGGGTTCCAGGAGATGCACTGGAGCAGGAAAAAATGCCTCTGCTCGAGTTTTTGTGTGTTAGGTGATCCGCTGGCACGGGTTTTGCAGAGAAACTGTGGCTTCCCCATCCTTGGAAGTGTTCAAGGCAAGGATGGATGGATCTTCAAACAACCTGGGGTAGAGTGGAAGGTGTCCCTGCCCGTGGCAGGGCTTGGAATTGGATGTTCTTTAATGCCCATTCCAACCCAAACCATTCTATGATTCCATGAATTGCAGCACGGTCGGGCTCTGAGAGCCAAACCTCGGCCTCCAGTCAATAGGATTTATGTTTTAATGGACTGATTATCCAGAGCTTAAAGGAACACATATTTTTTTTTTTTTCAAAATTTATTATTCAGACATAAGTTTTGAAAGTCTCCACTTTGATGAACCTGAGTTGGGGTTGTAAATCAGCACCTGCACTGCAGGCTCTGGGATTCCTGCTCAATCCCCAGTTTGTGCAGCCAGCCCACATTAATGAGGCACTCGATAATATCTTTGG
Organism: Aegithalos caudatus; assembly: GCA_013389925.1. NCBI lineage: Eukaryota > Metazoa > Chordata > Aves > Passeriformes > Aegithalidae > Aegithalos > Aegithalos caudatus. The sequence continues at coordinate 2,081,137 of WEIU01007906.1, read as the reverse complement.
CATTCCTATAAAAGAAAGCTGTTGAATGGTAACTGCAAGGGTAAGTTGACATTTAGGTCAGCCTTAAAACTGGCATGAGATATGGCAAATACCTGGGACTTAGAGGCAAGGGAAAACAAATTCTCTCTACAGTTAAATAGCTAACCATGCAGCAACTGTTGACTTTAGAGTAACTTCACAGTTCCATGGATTTATTGGAGAACAGATTGGTATTATTTCATGAAAAGTCCCCTCAGCTGTGTGCCCAGCATCCTGCAAGTCAAATCCTGTTCACACATTTGTCAAAGCAATAAAAATTAAATCCAGTTTGACAATATCTGTGTCCTGTGATACATGTTGCATTCATGAAATACAGTGATAAAAGATGTGAGGAGACTGGGGCACACAAACCTTTCAATAAGTTTTTAAATGTATATAGAAGAAATATTGGGGAAATTAATGGTGACTTAGATGTCTGGGTCCAAAGCTCTTCAGAAAAATGAGGTTGATGCTATTGATCTTTGTGGGAGTGTCCCACATGCCCTTGCCAGCCTCTGAAAATTGCTGAAATCTCTTTGTTTCAAATTACAGCCTCTAAAAATTCATGAAATTCATCTTAAAAAAAAATAAAATAGGCAAACAACAACAAAACAATGAATCTGAAATAAAAGAGAGGGAGGTCCCAGCTGGTGCTGCTGTGAATTCCTGGGGCTGTATTGACCTCAGCTGATCACTGGCAGTTTATTCCAGCTGGGACACTGAAATGCCTTTGCAGCACCCAGGAATCATTTTGAAGGAAAATGGAGAATAAATCTGCAAGTTGAAGGTTATACTCTGGGTTTTTCCTCATATTCAAGAAGGATTTAATATTTGAAAAATAAGTTTAGGAGATCTGCTTTTCCTTTCTGTACCTGTCCAGGGGAAGCTGTCTCTAGTGCCTAGAGTTCTTTATCTTCTTTTTTCTTGATATGAGGGACACCAGATGCATCCTCTCCTTGCCCTCAGCTAACCAGGACTTAATTTCTAAAGCTGTTGTTGCAGATCTTACCCAAAATGGAAATTTGAAAGTCAGGGCAGTTCTACATGTGATGAGATTGCCTGGCAGATATTTCAGAGGATTATTTAAAGGTCTGAAGGGAGATCACAAGTCTGGAAAAGAGGTCCTTTCACAGACAAGTGAAAGTTTATACTGGAAACAAGAGACAGCTTTTCAGAAGTGGAAAGCAGTTACAAGCCCAAGATCCAAACAAATTCTTATTTGAAATGTTGATGCAAAATTAATAATCTGTTTAAAATCCTTTCCCTGTTCTTAATTACATTTTTTTTCTCCATCTCCTTGTGTTTTTGAAGGTACCAGGTGATCAGCACACCAACAGACTTCTTCATGGTCATGGAATACGTGTCGGGCGGGGAATTGTTTGATTACATCTGTAAGCACGGACGTGTAAGTGCCAGTCCCAGGTCAGCCCAGACACTTGTGTGGGAAGAGGGGATGGTGTTCAGGAGCAAAGGGACTGCTCAAGGGAGCACAGTTAAGGTTAAAGCCCAAAATAGAAGTTGCTTCACAGCAACCCCATCTGGGGTGTCTCGTACCGGCTCGCACGAAACTCCTGTGTGATTTCTCGCAGTATTCTCTGCTGTGTTTTCAGTCCTCAAAGCAAAATATCCAAGGTAACGTGTTGCTTAGGGCAAATATTTGGAAAACTGGCTTGTTTTTGTGATTTTTAGCTATGGGTTGCCTGTCAAAACCCCCACAGATCAGCAGCAAATTTATGGCATGGGAGAGGGAGACCACTTGGTATGGTCTGTGCCCCAGTCATTCACCTCTCCCAGACCCCCCCTCTTAGTTCTATGTCAGGTTCTTTGAAGAGTTTTCAAGGCTGTGGCTTATCTGAACAACATTTTCAAATGCCAGCAGTCCCACTGGGTATAAATCACGGGCTGAGCCAGTGAAACGTGAGATTTTGGTTACAAGGAAAATTGCTGGTTGTCTGCCCTGTGGAGCAGTTGCAGGGCAAGGAGGTAAAAATGGGCCAAAGTGGATATCCAGAATGAAGGTTCAGGTGAAGGATCAGCCCATCACATATTCCTTCTCTGTGCTACAAAATCAACACATTTACTGCAATTTGGGTTAGATTCTTGTAGTAGTCAATGAAGCTGAATCAATTTTCTTTTCTATGTACAGTTCTGATTTCTCACACATTTTACCCATCTAGATCTTTTCAGTGACTGATTTGGATCTTTTCTGAACTTCTGCATTCATAAACTCAGTTTTTCATGAAGGCAGTCTTTTGGAATTCGTCAGCAAAAATAATAATTGAAAATACAGTTTCTCTGATACAGCTCATACAACTTTATAGCTATACAAGTTATTAAAATCACCACAATATTCCAGCTTCACCTGTTGCTTCCAGAGGAAGTCCATGAGGAATTGCTCCCAGCAATTAACATCCTCTGTGGTGTTTTGTCCAGCCTGGATCTGTACCAGTCCCATAGGGACAGCAGGCCATTCATTGTCTGATAGGTGCCACCTTTACATTTTTGTTGGCATCTCAGCTAAACCGAGGTCTCACCTTTCATCTCTGCGCCGTATCATTTCCAAACACTGCCACATTGTAAAATGCAAGGGTGAGAAACCTGCTTTATCTGCTGCTCCTAGTCTCAGGCAGGCTGGGATTTTCTCTCTGCACTCTGGAAGCTTTTTGGCTCCTTGCTAAGTCAAACCTTCCCCTGCCAACCCCCAGCGCTGTTCCCTCTGCTGTTCCCGCAGGTCGAGGAGGCAGAAGCTCGGCGCCTTTTCCAGCAGATCCTCTCCGCTGTGGATTACTGCCACAGGCACATGGTTGTGCACAGGGACCTGAAGCCAGAGAACGTGCTGCTGGATGCACACATGAATGCAAAGATAGCTGATTTTGGTATGTGACCCCAGCAGCATTCCAGAGGCGCAGCCAGCGCCGCCGGAGCGTGGCCGTGGAGCAGCCGTACAAAACCCGGAGCCTGCTGCTCCAGCTGCTCCACCTGGAAATCCCACCCTTGCAAACACTGCCCTTCCTGCAGCAGCAGGGATTATAGGTGCAGGCTGCTCCTGTGCTGGCACTGAGAATGGAGCAGCAAAGTAATTTGTAAATCTCTGCTGCGTTTTAGTGTAATCACCCGACGTAAAATTTACCTAATTTATGTTTGAGGCAGGCTCGGTGCTGCTAATTCAGGGTGAGCTGGCTGTGTGTGTTTATTTTCGTGCATGTTCTCCCTCTGTTTGGCCATGTGCTCTTGGCCTCAGTTCATTTTACAACAGGAGTTTCTTAAGTGGCATTAGGGATCAAAAGCCATTAAAATACCCGGGCTACCAACTCTGTCCTGGTGAGTCCTTTCTAGCAATGTAAATCCTTCTGAAGATTTACTCATTTCACAGCCCCATCCAACTGCCACATGAAGTGCGTGCTCTGGGATTTGCAGCATAGAGGAGCAAAATTAGCCTGGAGTGAATATTTCTTGGTTGGGTACGAAAAAAAAACCAACAACACAAAATAACAACAATAACAAAAGTAACAATTTTCAAATCAGTTCAGAGAAGTCTATCTAAATTATATCAACAGTTCCCTTCCAAATACCCACTCCATTTCCCCTCCTTTCCTCTGGGTCCAGTCTGGACCTCCAGATCAAATATCAATGTATGATAAGCATTTTGTTTTTAGGGCTGTCCAACATGATGTCAGATGGTGAATTTCTACGTACCAGCTGTGGTTCCCCAAATTATGCAGCCCCTGAAGTCATCTCTGGAAGGTAAGACATTCCATTTCTCATCACAGAATCTGTGTGAGCATATGAACTTTATATTTGTTCTTGGTATTGGAAACTGCTTTGCACATCTAGTAAAAGCAGCTGAATCCTTCAAACCGGGATTTTATGTTTGGGTGAATCTTTTGGCAAAGATCTGAAGATTTTTCTTGGTTATTTTACTTCTCAATAGCTGTAATAACAAACTGTGCTTTGCTACAGGTGTTTACTTTGGAGGACTTATTAATACCAGATGTTGACTGTTTATATTGCTAATTAAAGAGGGTGAAAATGACTCTTTGGATGCAAATACTGAGGTTCCAGGTGGAAAGGCTTTTCCAGGCCACCCTCTCCTCTCCTGCCCACCTGTAATATAAAACACAGTGTTAATGAGGAAAACCATTCACTAACAGAAGAACCAGGAAGATCTTTAATCACTTCCCAACACATGTAATGAAAATACTTGTGTTCTGGTTCCTTAAGCCTGGGGTTTTGGCTGTGGCAATAGGTTCAACCTTGAGAGCTTTGTTTTGAACTGATTAATTGAATTGACAAACCTCCTCTGTGGTTGCATCTCTCAGCATGAAACATCTGTACAGAACATGTAGTGTTGGACACACCCCACAAGGTTGAATTGGACTGCCATGTGTTGATACAGAAGTGTTGCCTCCTATATTTTGCTGTCAGTAGCAGAAATTACATAGATTGTACATTTTTTCCCTAATTCTCTCTGCAATACCTTAGCAAAGGTTGCAAATTTAGATTTTCAAATTTTCAGTCCTCTGAGTGGTCCTTCAAACTGCCCATCTCATTATCTTCCCCTCTTTTATTTTTGAACCTCCCCTTGCCATGAGCTTTACTTTTCCTAATCCAGTGTCTTTTTTCCTATATCTGTAGCTTTTAAATAGAACATTTTCCTCAGAATGTGTTTGCTGTGATTATGATTATTTTATCCCTGTTTACACCAGAGCAAGTGTTGGCAGAGCATCCTAGGAATTAGAGTAGCATCCAAAAATCCTGTTGTGACTGCATCTCTGTGTGTGAAATGAAACCAAGTAAATCCTCATTGTCAAGAAGGGGGCAAAGCCAGAAACTACTGGGATTCCAAAAAAATATTAATAATATTTCCATCTCCGTGAAGGCCAGACATGTGTTTTTCAGTTTGTATAGGAGACAAAGCACAAGGCAGATCAGCAAGAAGGATTTAATCCCTGAGTGTTCCAGGGGTACAGGCAACGCAGCTTAGAAACAACAAAAATAAGAAGGAAAACAAAAACCAAGCCCACGTGTTGCACTTTTTTGCCGGCTGCAGCTGCATCCCTCCCTCATCACTCCCACCTACAGGCTCAGGGCTGCCTGAGTTTCATGCCCCTGCTCGATGTGCCAGGCTGGCCTCTTCCCAGAGCTGCAGCAGCCTGTGAGAGCTGCATTTGAGGGGCACAGGCACAGTGCACCCTCCCTGCCTTGCTGGTGGGTGTGTGGGGCAGGGGGGAGCTGGCTCCTGGCTCCTGCTGCCTTCTCTGCCAGAGCACAAAGGTAGTAGAGCATGACAGCTCAGTTTTCAGAGCCATAAAAGTGCATCACATTTGGACTGAAAGGTCCAAAAGACTGTTCAGGCAGTGCAGCAAAAGCATCAGGTTTCTGATCTGTGGGAGTTGGTCATGGAGGCAGGGCTGAGGCCTTTCCAAAACGTCTTTGCTGCTGTCCCTGGCCTCAGCAGGGAAAGTCTCACCCTGGGACAAGCAGACCAAGTGTTCTGGGGGTGTTCAGAGAATGGTCACGTGCATGACCAGTGTGATTTGTGCACTGATGTGTCTGCAGTGATGCTTTTCAGGAGGAGCAAGTGCAGGATGCTGACGTTTCATGATGAGGCTTCTGTACTTGCATGTCAACTTCTGTATTTCAGTTTGGGCCTCACAGCCCAAGGGCAAGTGCTGCCTCCCAAAATCTCTGGGGAGGCATCATTTGTAGCAAGAAGAGATGAGCAGGAGCAGCACAGCTGTGTATTTGGGGTGTCCTGAGTTGGTGATGGCAGAGAGCACATTTGGCAGCTTGTTGGAAGCAGGAGCACTTAGATACCAGCACACCAAAAATAAACACTCAGAGATAGAATTATCTATTGCTGCTTGATCTGTCTTGTTCAATGAACAGAAGTTTTTGGCTGAGCCCTTGGGGCAAAGGAGCAAACAGCCTGGCAGGGCTCTTGGAAATGTATGGTTTGGCTTTTTGGAGAGTTTGGTGGAGGCAGGGTTGTACACAGGAGTGTGGGCAGCCAGTGCCAGCCCTGCCATTCGTTCCCTGGGCAGTTTTGGCTGAGGCAGATTCGGTTTAATGGGAGCCACATGAGCAGCCCTGCTGTGGGCTGGAGCTCTGTCCCTGGTGGAGCTGGCAGGGGTCCCCCACCTGTACCCTGACTGAGGAGAGGGTGACACTGAGCCTGCACCCTGACTGAGGAGAGACTGACACAGAGCCTGCACCCTGACTGAGGAGAGGATNAGCCCTGCCATTCGTTCCCTGGGCAGTTTTGGCTGAGGCAGATTTGGTTTAATGGGAGCCACATGAGCAGCCCTGGTGTGGGCTGGAGCTCTGTCCCTGGTGGAGCTGGCAGGGGTCCCCCACCTGTACCCTGACTGAGGAGAGGGTGACAATGAGCCTGTACCCTGACTGAGGAGAGACTGACACAGAGCCTGCACCCTGACTGAGGAGAGGGTGACACGGAGCCTGCACCCTGACTGAGGAGAGGGTGAGGGTGACACTGAACTTGCACCCTGACTGAGGACAGCATGTTGGTGACAGCTTTCTCCTGCCCTTGTCCTCGTGCAGGCTCTATGCTGGCCCAGAGGTGGACATCTGGAGCTGTGGTGTCATCCTCTATGCCCTCCTGTGTGGCACTCTGCCTTTTGATGACGAGCATGTCCCCACCCTGTTCAAGAAGATCCGTGGGGGAGTGTTTTACATCCCTGAGTACCTCAACCGCTCCGTGGCCACGCTCCTCATGCACATGCTGCAGGTGGACCCCCTCAAGAGAGCCACCATCAAGGACATCAGGTCAGCTCAGGTGGGCTGGGGTGGGCTGTGGGGGTCTCTGGTGACTGTCCTGGGGGTCATCTGCTGGGCAGGGTGGTTTCCAGGAGTAGTCAGTTAATCCAGGTGGTTTTTGTCCCGAGTGATTCAAGGAGCAGCCCTGCATCCCTTCTGTGCTGGCTGGAAGTGTGTGATGATGGACAGGATGAGGATTTTTTTATATATATATTTTATATACAAATATTTAAAATGCTATCTTATTGCTTTATAAAATAGCCTTAAAAATCTCTTAACAGCACTTACAAAACCAGCTATAGCATGCAGTAATTCCAAAAACTTAATATCTATCAGCCATTTTCCTTACTTTATTTCAAGACCCTTGGTTGGGTACGACCAGATACAGAGGGATACCAGATATGGATAGCAGATAAATCATTGTACTTACTGTATATCCAAAATAAAAGGAGGAGAAACCCAAAAATTACTAATATGAAAATATTGGATGTATTACATCTAGCTGGTGTGCTAAGCATCAACATAAATGTTACTAGGGCTTCCAGGAATTCTCTCTCTCTCTCCCAGTTTTTTTATGCATTTTCAATGGACATCCTTAATTTTAACCTTCAAGCAAACCCATGCAAACTTCCTTTTTTATTTCCTAATTCCTTAGGATTAGAGGATTTAATTACAAGGTAGAGAGGCAGCACACGTGGCAAGATTGCTGCAAATACGTAGAACCTATAGACAAGGCAGTGTGTGAGTTTTAGACAATTAATTATCATTCACCTCATTGTAGATTGGTGGGAATTGGGTAGGTTTGATGCTGTGTATCTCCACGAGGTCCATGGGAATCCCAAAGTGTGAGAATCTCGGAAGTGCTGAGTTTTTACTTCAAAACCCAGCGTGCAGAATCCCATCGCCATCCCCGTACCGGGCTGGGTTTTGCTCCCAGCTCATCCAGCCGGGCTTTATCCTCATCCATCCACAGTTTCCCCACCTTGATCCTCCCCTCTTCCTCCCCCAGGGAACACGAATGGTTCAAGGAGGAGCTGCCCAGCTACCTGTTCCCAGAGGACCCTTCCTACGACGCCACGGTCATCGACGACGACGCGGTGCGCGAGGTGTGCGACAAGTTCGAGTGCACCGAGTCGGAGGTGATGAACAGCCTGTACAGCGGCGACCCCCAGGACCAGCTGGCCGTGGCCTACCACCTGGTCATCGACAACCGCCGCATCATGAACCAGGCCAGCGAGTTCTACCTGGCCTCCAGCCCTCCCACCGGCTCCTTCATGGACGACAGCGCCCTGCACATCCCGCCGGGAGTGAAGCCGCACCCCGAGCGCATGCCGCCGCTCGTCGCCGACAGCCCCAAAGCCCGCTGCCCCTTGGATGCTCTCAACACCACCAAACCAAAGCCCCTGACTGTCAAAAAGGCCAAGTGGCACCTGGGGATCCGCAGCCAGAGCAAGCCCTATGACATTATGGCTGAGGTGTACCGGGCTATGAAGCAGCTGGATTTCGAGTGGAAGGTAAGGGAGTGGTGGTGCCCCGGCATCCTTTAGACCATAAAGTCATAAAGTGTGGTCACAGCCTCAGCTGTTTCCAGATAAATGCCTCCATCTTCCAGTCATCCCTTCTCTTCCTTGTTAAGGCAAACTCATTGAATTAAGGTGCCAGTTGTGTGCTTCAATGTTTGTTTGTGGCGTGAAACAAGGGGTTTCTTTCTGAGTGCTCCAAGACTTCAGCTGGAAAGGTGATTCTGCCTCGTTTAGCTGCAGGGGTAAGAGGAGCTGTTCACATTTCAAATTTTAGTGGCTAATTCCTTGAAAGGTCATCTTGAATGCTCCTGAGCAGGGGAACTCTCATTATTTCTGCCTGGTCCTGTCAGGACTGAAGTGGCACAGTACAGGTTGTCCTAAAGGATGCCCAGATGAGGGGCAGGGGGCCTTGGGTGCAGGGTTTCTATCATTGGTGTGGTGGCCTTTTCCTTGATGGAGATGCAGCAGTGCTCACAGACTAGATGTGTTGTCAGACACTTGTTGCTTCCTCAGTTTAGGTCTCAGCTTCTTGATTTAAACCCAGATGTTTTAGTTGACAGTACTCAGTGCAGGTATTTCTCCAGGGATGTGCAACATTTAGTAACAGTCTTTTTCAAAGTTGGAATAGCAAATGCCTAAGTTAGCCCTGGATCTCTGCTGCTGTGTCTGGCTCCCCAAATCCTGGTGCAGCCCCTGAGGTGAGCTCTCCTGGCTCGTGGCCTTTGGCAGCAGCATTGTGTGAGCATTGGGAGCCAGGTAAGGAGAATTTCTTAATCACCAGAGGAGCTTCCCTCCTCCCTCCATGTCCCAGGCATTGTACTGTGTGAATTTCACTGTGCTGCTCCTTTAAAGCTTCCTGACTCCTCCTTGTTTTTGATATGATTACATCTTTAAAGCCAAGTAGCTTCCAGAAACCCCTCTTCCCTGCACCAGGCAGGAGGTGGACCGTGGCCAGGTGCATTTGCCCACACCAGCCAGACATTTGTTAGCTGCATGGTTTTACAGGGAGTGAACAAACCTGCTGTATTTCTGGTACAGCCTCATAAACCAACTGAGCCCAACGTCTCTGTGTAGGCAGTGGAGCTTATTTCATACGAGGAGGTTTCACAATAGCCTTTCCCACCCTAAGAATAACTTCAGATGTGACTCTTCATCAGAATTAACTCTCCCATCCACGCAGTTGCTTCATAAATATAGCACAGAGAAAAGATCTTGTTGTAAATGAGATGCAGCAGATTGTGAGGTGGGAAGCAGCAAGGGGGAATACTCAGCTTGGGGCTGATCCACAAGCAGTGGGTTTAGCTGTGCTGATGGGAGAGGCTGCTCTGCCCAGCTTGCCCTGATTTCATGAGCACTGTCCATGTATGTGGGTCCATAAGTGGACTTTTTAGTTCATGGCTGCTGGTGAGGGAGGAGCAAACATCATTTCTGTGCCTGGCAGATGGGTCACTGCAGCTTCCTCAGCCAGCAGCTGATGAATCAGAGCCTTGAGAAGAATATTTAAAGATAGGAGGAAATGAAGCCATTTGCTTCATCTTTAGAAGTGTTGTCCTTTTGAGAAACTGTTTTTCCCAGACGATGTCTTGCTCATATGTAGAAGAAATAAGGAAAGAAGTGTTCCTCTTGCTGCCTGGAGCGTCCCTGCTGAGGGCAGGTTTCCCCTTGCAGGTGGTGAACGCCTACCACCTGCGTGTGCGCCGCAAGAACCCCGTCACCGGCAACTACGTGAAGATGAGCCTGCAGCTCTACCAGGTGGACAACCGCAGCTATCTGCTGGACTTCAAAAGCATTGATGGTGAGTAGGAGATGGAGGGCACGTAGAAAGGCAAGGCTGGAAGTTTGAGAAGCGTCCTCTGCGTTTTGAAGCGCTCCACACGTGTGTCATTTCAGCGAGAGCGCTTTCGAGCCGTTCATCTCTGCTGCTCTCCCCATTTCATTCCCGCACCTGCGCTGCAGCTGCCAAGCTAATCCCTCTTTTTCTCTTTTCTTCCTGTTTTTTCTTTTTTTTTTTTTTTTTCCCTTTGTCTTTTTCAAGACGAGGTGATGGAGCAGAGGTCTGGCTCCTCCACGCCCCAGCGCTCCTGCTCGGCGGCGGGCTTGCACCGGCCTCGCCTGAGCATCGACGCGGCCGCGGCCACCGAGTGCCAGTCGCTGATGGGCTCCCTGAGCGGCTCCTTCGTGGGCAGCATCCCCTCGGTGCCCCCACGCCTGGGCAGCCACACCATGGACTTCTTTGAGATGTGTGCCAGCCTCATCATGGCCCTGGCCCGCTGATGGCCTCCTCTGCGCCCTGTGAGGATCCGCGCTGACTCGTCCGCCCCTCTCCTCTTGTTCTTCCTCCTCCTCCCCTCGCCGCCCCACAGCCCGTGGGCACAGAGCCAAGTCCAGACCCAAAACGTGCCCCCCCTCTAGCAAGGCACCAAGGAAATTAATTTTGTTTCTCTCCTTGTGCCTGGTGAAATGTATCAGATACCCTCTTTTCTTTCTTTCCCTGTGAATCCTGTGGGAAATGTCAAGGCTGTAAAGTAACAAAGTATCGCTGAGTTTTTGGAAAACACCTCCCCCCTGGTTCATCCTGAGGTAATGGAGGCATAGCCAAGCTTCCTGCAGGGAGTTTGATGTTTCCCTGATGCTGTGCAGAGCAGGGGCAGGATGGGCTGAGCCAGGGCAGAGGGGTTGACCAGGAGCTGAGTGAAATGGAGTGGAGCTCCAGCAGTGCAGCTCTGCAGTGTTCACACCCAGGTTCTGCCTCTCCAACACTTTTCTCCCCAAAGCAGCAGCTGCTGGGACGCTTCTGCACTAGTGCAATATGACCTCCCTCCCCTCTTCTTTTTCCCTCTGCTAAAGATGGGGAGGGAAGGTGGGATGTGCAAAGGTCCTGGTGCAGACCTGCTGTGGGGAGGCCTCCCTGTGTCCAGCCTTTGCAGAGGAGTGTCCCTAAGGTGCTTTATTCCCTCCCGAGAGCTCCGGACAGCACTGACCCACTCGCCACGCTCGGAGCTGAAGGCAAATTGCCTTTTTCCCAGCCCTTAATCACCACCTCCCCTGCCTCACCACGGGCTCCAGGGGCTGAATCCCAAACAGGGTGGGCAGAGGACAGGATCTGGATTACCCAACCTGAAAACCCAGCGCTTCACCCGAAGGTTGGGATCATCCCTGACGGGCAGGAGCCATCAGCAGCGCACAGCTCCGGAGCACTCACCTCTCACCTTTCCCCTAGGGAGCTCTGCCTGCTGTCACCTCCCCAAAATCACTGCCAAATCTGCCTTCCCTGCTGCTGGACACTCAGTGCCCCTGCCCAAGGGCTCTCCTGTCCTACTGCTGCCCACTGGACGGTGACCTTCGCCACGCCGCTGACCAGGCAGGCATATCCCAACTTGGAATTTTACTGTTCCTTTGCTACTGGCTATCTGAAGGATGGGATTTTATTTTTTAAGATGAACCGTGGGGATTTTTAAGGTCAAATTCTTGTTACCCGAGGGTAAAACCCTTAATGCATGTGTGACTTCTTTGTTTAAAAGGGTTATTATTTTTTATTACACGGGATTAATCTAATGGGCAGCGTTGGCATCTCCTTGGCTTTGACATGGTATTTAATTCCATTTACTTGATTATGAAGTAATAGTCTAATCAAGGAACAAATGCTTTATGAAAGCTTTGCCAAAAAAAAAAATCCTGGGTGGGGGGTTTGGTTTTGTTCTGGATTTTTTTTTCGTGTTCTGTTTTAAGAAACAAAGCAAAGAATTTCTGCTAGTCCCAGTTATGCAGTCATTCAACTTGAAAAAATATTTAATCTGTCTTTTGATAGCTTCTTGTAACCCCTTGAGGTTTTTTCCCTAGGTTGTTTTTTTTTTTTTTTTTTTCAGTTGC
>WEIU01007906.1:2019374-2065995 GCA_013389925.1 Aegithalos caudatus | reverse complement strand
AAAAAAAAAAAAGCAACAGCTTCTTGTAATTCTGAATTCCCAGTCTTCCTCCCAGCCATGGAGTTAACGATTCAGCCAGAGGTACCTCACTCCCATGCCTGAGAGATGAACTGGGATTCAGAGTTCCCACATGACACCTGCTGATGGAACACTGACTTTTGCAGAGAGCACACCTGGTATTCGATGCACGGATCTTTGCTCAGTTTTCATTGTCAGAAATTAGGAGAACTGGACTGTGAATCAGAGCTCTACCTGCAAGCACGAGTACACTTTTGGTGTTAGAAAAAGTCTGTTTTCAACAAAAGCCTTGAAGTTCCTGCTGAAGCTGCCTTAATTTAAAAATCAAGGTTTATTTGTAAGACTCATCTCTGATTTTTTATTTTTTTTTCGAGTTTGGAAATAGTTTATTTATCCTCATCTCACAAAGCTGTGAAGTAGATCCTGTAGCCATGGTACTATTTATTCTTGTTGCTGAAAGCATGTTCATGCGTTCTGTATCATGTTACAATTCACGTGGTTTGTACCTCAGTACATTTGTTTTGTTTTTTTCTTTTAGAGCACAAAGCAAAACTGAATCCCAGGATTTCTGTGCTCTCCGTGATCCAGCATCTTTGGGCAGACAAAATGAGAAAGGTGAACTGGACTTGTCCACTGAAATTCCTAAATTCATACTCTGAGTATTTATGATTTATAATATTATATATTTGTGATTTTAAGAAGAAGATGCTGAACTTTAAAAGTCCTGAGTAGAAGCATCCCTTCAAACATATCATTAACATGAAGCTCAGAAAAAATTTTCTCGATATTTTCTATTTTGTCAGCTGAGGGCCTGGAGAGGGTTTTGTTTTCCAATTCATGGCTGTAGTACTTTCTGTGATGGAAGGGCACAGAGCCCTGGTTCAGTTTTGTCCTTTGTGCATTAGATAATCACAACCAAGCCTTTTTCCTTCCATTTATGGTGTGGAAAGTGTTTCTCGGTGTACTGCACTGCATGTGATAGCTGTCTCCATGGTTGACATTTGCACTTTAATAAACTCAGAGATGAAAAGAGATAAAAGCAGCAAATCCTTTGGATTTCCTTACTGCACAGTCCCTTTCTGCAGGCTGGGCTTGGCTGGTGGAGTTTCTCTCTGGGGATCCTTGCACATCCACAGATGCCCTCAGGGCTTGGTGGGGCTCAAAGGGTTAAGGGGTGGAGTTAAAATTTCTACCTTAGCAATTTAAACAACTTCCCCAACCCAAAATTCATTCCAGGAGCCAGGCCCATGCATTTACATGTGCTGAGTCAGATCTTAACTCCTTTCAGCAAGGAGTAAAGAGAGAGAGAGAAGCATTTTAAAGACACCATGCAAAAATAACCTTGCACTGCAGAAAAGGTGATGGGGACAAGACTGAGCACCTGTTTCCTCTGTGCCTGTGATGCTGGAGGATGTAACTCCAGTTCAAGCACACAGCTGCAGGGAGTGCTCCAGATTTGTCCCTGTCCTATCCCCTTTTTACACAATTTCAGTTCTCCCTCAGACTCATCAGCTCACAGCTGTTACCATGATTATTTCCCCTTTGAGGTGAAACGTGGAGGAACAGGGCTTAGCACTCGCATGAGAATTGTTTTAAGTTTTGATGTGGTTAGGATGTACCAGTAAGACTATAAAAGAGGAAAAAAAAAAAAAAAAAGGATGAGTTTAATTTCCTGACCACTCTCTTGACCTAAATATAGCCAACCCGTGGTTTAATTGAGGAAATCTAAGTTGCAAATCTAAAGCATTTTTGTATTATCTGGAGTCAGCCCATAGCAAACCCTTTTCTTTGGATGCACTGGAATGTGTCCATGAAGGGAAAAAAACCCACCCAAACATTTCTAAGGGTATTGCAAGGCATCCTTGCATTAAATCAGCTGCCTCTGGCAGTGCAGAAGTTTGTGTTTCACAGGGATTTGGGGCACAGCCCCACTGGGATTGGGGCTGCATCGTGTCTGTCACAGGATACAGGGGGAGATTCCTAAAAAAAAACCTTCCTTTAAAATAAGGAAAACTTGTTAAATAACTTCCTTGGGAGGCAAAAAAAAGAGCTTGCACATGTGGCTAATACAGGATTTGTCTGTAGTGCTTACAGAGAGGGTGATGAATATTCCTCATGGCAGGGAGGAGGATGAGGAAGGAGTGGAGGAAGGGCGTGTTTTCTTCAAGGTTTTAATCCTAAACATCACCATGGGGAAAAGAAAAAATCCTGTGGAGAAACCGTCTCCAGCACTTCCCTGGGGCCAATTCACTGCAAAGGGATGGAGGTGAAGGGCACAGAGCACGTCCCAGCCTGTGCCAAAGCCAAGCACTCCAGCTCCCCAAACTCTCCCTCTCCACCAGAAAAATCCAAATATTTGGGCTGGCAGGGCTGCAAAGCTGCGCATGCTTACAGGGGAGTACTTTATTTATTTATTTTAAATTTTTTTTGCTGCAAGGATGGATGCAGGCCAATGCACTTAATAGTAACCACATGGTAAAATAAATAAGAATGCCTGTATAGACTTAAATATTTGCTCTGTTATTTTTACTGATGTCTCCTATGCCAGCTTTGAAATGGCCCTGTGGCAAAGAGCGCTTTTATTTTTCTTAAGCCTGGAACATTTAATAATTTCTAATTAAAACATCTTACATTTTTAGGATATTTATGAGCAAACTGATATGGGCTCCTAAAATGTGCCAGGAAGGGGTAAAAGCTGTACACTCCAGTCAGATTTAAAGGGTTTGTTTTTTTTTTTTCCTTTCAAAGCCATGTAAAAACTTAATCCACTTTTTTTTCACTTTTGAAAAGGTATCTAGTGAATACATGGAGGAGAAGCCATTAGCAATTTATATTTCTCTTCCTACATTTAGGAGCATTTTTCTGAAAATAAGTAATCATCCTCCAGGCCCACAGTGGAGAGGGAACAGCCTGAACACAGGGGCAACTGTTGGGTAATTCCCTGTTGCTGGGAGTCCTTGGGAGCCAGGACTCAGCCTTTACATATCTGGGATGCCTAAGTTAGCTTACAAAAATAAAGTAATTTTTGACTGAATGCTTTATTTACTCCTTTTTCATTTTTTTTTTTTTGCAACGAAATGAGTCAACTTTTCCACTATTTTATATATTTAACACAGCAGGAGTGGTGATACATACTACTTCTCCCAGTACTTTTAAGACCAAAACCAGTTCCAATTTATATGGTTTGCTTTTTAAAGAGCAAATCTTTTGGGGAAACTTGCAATTCTGACAGCAGTGAGACTGAGCAAGTAAACTGCACTATTTTTTTTCTTTAAATGTAGAAATATAATGGCTGTTTCAGAGCTGACCCAAAAGGTACTCTGAGAAGTTAGAAATACTGGAAATAACTAATAATCAGTGAAGATATGCTCTAAATGGCAGGGAAAAAAATTAAAAAAAAGAAGGAAACATCTCTTGCACATTAAACAGTGTAAAAAAACCCAGCTTTATTTACATGCCCATCATCACCCCACAGCTGACCAATGTGGGCTGTCACGGATGCAGGAAGCACAAAAGAGACCTTCAGGGATGCTCCAGGGGAGAGCAGCTCTCAGGGCAGTTAGTACTGTCTGTCTCAAAGAGAAAAAAAAAAAAAAAAAAGAAATTTTCCCAACGAGGGCCACCTGGGTAAGAAGAGGCTCATGTGTATGAATTATTCATGAGCATGCAAGGAAATGCTGCAGCAGGGAATTTAAGGGTGTGTTTTGGCAAGGCAAGGCACATGAGTGGCCCATGTTTGCTGCAGATGGGGATTAATATGGCATCTCTGAAGGCAAGTCAGGAATCTCCAATTTATACAAGCCATGACTGGACAGGGCTTTTTTTAGCTGCAGTTGGACTTGGAAACTTATCCAGCAGCAGAGCAAAACTGGAAATACTTATTTAATATCTAATACTGGCTGTTTACATTAACTCCCCTTGCCTTCAGAAGTTTTAAGTGTGTTCCCCCAGCTATCTCCACACGGGAAAGAGAGGAAAACACGCCTCACAATAAATAAAAAAACCTGAGTTTACCTGAAGTTCAAGTGCTCCACGAGAACGTACCCATCTGAGGGGAGAGGGGAGAAGGAAGGGAGTCAGTAAAAGCTGAAGTCAGTAAAACCTGGAGTCAGGAAAACGCGAGCGGAGGCGGTGAGCGCGAAGGAAAACCCGAACGAAGGCGGTGAGAACGAAGGGATGTGCCGTGGTTTTGGGGGGTGATTTGTCACCCAGGGCTGGGTTTCAGACTCACATCTGCCCTGGGCGTTGCGGCAGATGACGGCGTGGCCCTGCAGGGCGTCGATGACGTCCAGATGTTCCCCAGCTGTGAGCGGGAGGTCGGCCTGCCGCCGGCTGGGCACCGAGCGCTCGGCGGTGGCCGTGGCCAGCACGCGGATCTCCCCGTGGAACTGCGGGGCAGGGGGGAGCCAGCTGTTAGTCTGTGCCTCTCTAAGGGCAGCAGGGAGGGAGGGAGGACAGGGCAGGATGGGTTTTTATGGAATCACGGGGTTGGAAGGGACCTCTGAGATCATCAAGTCCGACCCGCGCCTCAAACAAGGCCGTGGCACCTGCTGCCACATCCAGTCTTGCTTTGAACTCATCCTGATGCCTTAAGTTTTAACTTCCATGTGTTTTAGATCCTGTGCTGCCTAGGCGTGCAGCTCTGAGCCTCACATTCAGTGTCAGTCAGCTCTGCACAGAGTAGGGAGACAAAACAAATCCTTTTCCTGCTGGAAACCGAGGACAATGAGTACAGCCTCCAGGCCCAACAGCACAAACAATGCTGGACTGAAGAGAGGAACAAGCAGAATGAGACCTCACAACCTAAAGATGTAATTGGACAATTAAACCCCAATATGCAAATGGACCAAAACATACACAAGTGTGACATCTCGTGACCATTTGTCCATTTCATGACCATTTTGGGTGCACCTTTGGAGTAGCCCTGGTCAGGCTCTTGTCCTGCCCAAGGTGTACCCTAAAGGCTTTTCAATAAGTATCTAGTTTATTCTCTAGCTCTGTCCAGTCTCTGTTTCAGGTCAGCCTTCCCAAGGTATCATCCAGGGATGGTGACTCCACCACTTCCCTGGGCAGATCATCCCAGTACTTTATCACCCTTTCCATAAAAATCTTTTTCCTGCCATCCAACCCTGTATTTCCTTTGGTGCACCTTGAGACTGTGTCCTCTTGCTCTGCCTGGAGAAAGAGAGCAAGCCCCACCTGGCCACAGCCACCTTTCAGGAGGTTGCAGAGAGTGATAAGGTCACCTCTGAGTCCCCTTTTCTCCAGGCTGAACAACCCCATCTCCCTCAGTCATTCAGTTTTTCAGACAATTTTAAGTCTGGTCCATTTACATATCAGGGGTTAATCCTCCAATTACAGCTTCAGGTAATTAAGTCATATTCCCCCAATTTTTTCCCTCTCAATTCACTTTTGTTTATACTTTTCAGGGCCTGAGGCAGTAGGGTGTCCTTGAATATCAGGCCTAGAGGGATTGTTTTGTCTGACCAAAATGTGAAGACAGTAACTAATGCTCTATATGGAATTTAGAGTCATACAGTAACACAGTACAGGATTTGAAAAACACAAAATCTAAATCCTAAGGCATCAGGACAATGTTCCCAGCACAGCTGAGGACCAAGAAGGTTCCACCAGGTATCTTTTAAGCAGACCATGGAGCTGCTTTTCCCCTCTGGAAACCCCAGATTTGGCAAGAAGGCAACAGGTCAGGGGACAACTTCCCCAGCACAGCTGAGGACCAACAATATTTGATTTTAAACAAGCCACAGAGCTGCTTTCCTCCCCTGACACAGCTGGAAAGACACACACCATAAATGTTTCTCTGAAGAGCTTCTCTTCTTTGTCCATCTTGCTCTTTTCTTCACTGCTCTTCTTAAATTTGAAGATATTTCTGCAATAAGAGAGAAGAGACACACTTCTGAGCTCCATTAAAATAATCCCTGGCACATCTGAAATTGCAACCCAGAGCCTAATTCCTGCCTTGTCTGCAAGAAGCCCTTAGAATAGCAAAGCACAATGTTCACATCCCTATTTCTCAGGAAAGGGTGAATAGACAACTCAAATTTGTTAGTGAGACACAACTCAAGCCATTTTTTATCTCCATTTGGGATTTTTTTTTTTTTTGGTCTGTAAGCAGCGTGGGAACAAATAAACTCTATTGAGTGTTTCAAATCAGCCCCATTTTTATGGAAGTCAACAATTCACTTTTCCCCCAGCAGTTTGTCTCCTTCTGGTTTTATTTATACTCAGAAATAAAGGGTCCCCAGATAACTCTCATCCTGAGTCATTTATGGAACTGGGGTTTGATACAGCTCTCCAGATGTTCTTTGGGTTTTTTAGCACATGGAGGAGAAAGTCTCCCAAGCAGACATTTATATGGCACTGCAAACTGGAAAACAAGTCCTTAAAACCCACTTAAAGGGAGTGGGGGCATTCCCTGCATATGGGATGCCACTCTTTCTGATACACAAAATTACAGCTGTAGCATTCATTTTAAAACTAAGACAGGAAACAAACACCAAACAAAACAAAACAAAAAAAAAACAAAAAAAACCAAAAAAACAAAACAAAACAAAAAAATCCCCACCCATTTGTAATAAATTATTCATCCTTGGCTCATTTTGATGCACTTAAAATTAAGAAGGAAGGAAGGGAAAGAAGAGTTGAAATTAGGGACTTTTTAATCTGTGAAAAGATTCCTCCTTGGACAGGACCTGTAATCTCTAAGGGAAAGTTGAAATTTGAATATGGGCTCCCTGATGGTCTGTAGAGCTATACCTGTGACTTTGCAAAGCACAACCAGTGGTGTTTGAGCAGCTCCATACAGGAACTCTGTGGTGAGAACCTGAAAAATGGGTCTCTGATTTACATTCAAAGTCCCAGGTATTAGGTCATGAAAAGGTCATTGTGGTGCATATTTTTGTGATCTAAAAGGGAAAGGAAATCTCCCACTTCCATGTGAATTTTTGCAGCACCAGTAACAAAAAACAAAAAACAAAAAACAACACAAAAAAAAAAAAAAAAAAAAAAAAAAAAAAAAAAAAAAAAAAAAAAAAAAAAAAAAAAAAAAAAACAACAAAAAACAAACAAACAAACAAACAAAAAAAAATTTGCTTTTATGCACAAATGGCACAGCAAGAGTCAGTGCAATTAGACCAAATAATCAATACTTTAAAATGAAAGGCTCTTGCCAAAATCACAGAATCATAGAATCATTTAATGGGCTGCTCTAAGCCCCATCCAGCCTGGCCTTGGACACTTCCAGGGATCCAGGAGCAGCCACAGCTTCTCTGGGCAGCCTGAGCTGGGGCCTCCCCATCCTCACAGCCAGGAATTCCTTCCTAAAATCTAATCTAAACCTACTAAAATAGTAACAAGAAGCCAAATATACACCAAGGAACAACTTTTTGTCTCATCTCAGTGGAAAGTCACAGCAAGACTTCAGGCTATCCCTGAAGGGTATCCCTCCTTGGCCCTCAGTTTAGATCCAAGAGTTTGTTTCACCCTTGAGGTATTTTCTTCAAAATTTCCTGAAATCTGGCTTCAAAGGGAAAGGACCCTGGGCTGTCAACCAACACAAAATGCCTGTGCAATCAGGGGCATCCCACTCCTAAAGCCACTCAGAGAGGTGTGCAGAGCAGGACAAAACGGGAACACAGAATGGAAACCAAGACCTTTCCACATCATCGACGCTTTTCCTTTTGTCCTTGTACTCCTTCACCATCCGAAGCTTTGGCATCCGGACTCTGTACTTCTCATCCTTCCCTCTGGGAGGAACAGACACACAGGAATTCAGGCTTTTCCCAGCAGCTCCTGTCCCCTCCCCAGGCCTGTGGTTTTCCTCCATCTCCCCCCCACAGCCTGCATGGAATGCAAACACGTGCTGTGATTTACACCAGCACGCGCAGCCACCGCAATCCTCTGGCAGCAACACACCAGGACATGCTGTTCCTATTAAAAGCAATTTTTTCTGACAAGGAGCCTGCCAGGACAGGGCTGATGATCCAGTCTGAGAGAGGGAGTTTTCCTTCCTTAGGAAAAAGATCTGATTTTTCATGTGTTCCAGGGAGCTGCTCCCTCCTTTTCACGTCTCTGGCGCTAACTGGGTAACGGCGAGGGAATATCCTGCCAAATTAAACACACACAGAGAGGGCACCTGGACTGTCTGCAGAGGACTGAATCCCAACCAGCTCGTGGCCCTCAGTGGGTTACAGCACCAGGAATAGGTTTGTGGCAGGAGGAAAATCTCCTTGGGTTGGGGACAACCCCAGGACAGGGCATGCTCCTCACCTGGTCTCTCTCTGCCCCACCTCGACATCGTCATACACGTTGTCCTCCTGGGAGACAGCTGCTGTCAGCCAAAATGCAGGACAGAAAATGGTTAGGAGGTGTCACTCTGAGCCTGGTACTCCAAATCATCTATTGCAGGGGAAAAATTTGGGCTGCTGCTCGTCAGCCAACCCAAAGTGGCTAAGGAAATGCAAAAGGAGCCTCAGGGCTCCCAAACACGCAGCAAAGGTCCAGCATTGTGCTGGGTTGGGTTGGTTAGTTGTGCCAGTTAGTTAGTTGGTTAGTCTTGTCCAGCATTGGGTTGGTTAGTTGTGTTTGTGAGCAGTTTTCTGCATGGGTTTGGCCATCCAGCTCCATGGATGGAGGAGAAGCAGCCCCAGGTTTGCACTCCAGGCAGGGTTCCCAACACAAGGACTTGGATATGTTCACTCCAGCCCCTCCTCAAGGCTGAGGTTGTACCCACCCCATTTATGTAAAGGATGAACTTGACCCTCCAGCAGGCAGGAATAAAATGTTTTACTGCTAGAGTGCCCTGGGCTCACACACCAGTGCCAGCCTGGAGCAGTGCTCCTGCATGGACTGTTTCATGTTACCCTCATGGATATCTCCAGATCTGCAGGAGGAATGCTCTACTTTAAAGCAAACCCACCCAAAAATGAGCAAAACCCCCACCCTCAATTGAAACACAAATCTCTATCAAGTCCTCCAAGCCCCTGCTGTCACAATACATGATTTTCAGGAAAGGCACAGTGCACCAAGCTGTTTGTACAAAACATTTGCCTCTTCAAACACACACAAATCCCCAGAAGTCAGGTACAGCTATGTGCTTACCTAAATTTGGTACTGAAATGGAAACCAGTCTGTGGATAGAAAAAAAGGCTTTCAGAAACAAATCTGCACATCAGCAATGCCCAAAAAGCCATGAGGAGCCCCAAAAAGTTGTCAGTGATGGTGCTGAAGTGACAGAGACCGGTTGAGGTGCGTGGGCTCCATGGAGAAGCAGCCCCAGGTTTGCACTCCATCCCACCAACAGCATTTCCCAAAATTATTTCCCCAAAATGATTCCCTAATCACACCCCTTGATGGAAATAAGCATTTCCATCCTGACAGGAACAAGAGCCATGTGTTCATCAAGCAGGAAAGATCCACACTGCATCCAAAGAATATCCCAAACTCCTGCCGCCCTTCCCAACAGTAAGGGGGTTGCTGGACATTGGAATTTTTAGTCAGTAGTAATTCCTTCCTGTAAGTCTGCAAACATCAGGGGTTATCCAGGAATTCAAGGGTGACAATGTCTGTAGATATTTAACATGATTTCAGGAGCTTTAAGGGTTCTTTGAGACAGAAGAATGGCACAAAGCCTGGAGAGTCTTTCCCTAGAATGATATTTATATTTGAAGGAGCCACTGCAGGGCATCTTGTGTGAAAAAGGTTTGTAAGGAAAACAAACCTTCCTGACATAAAAGAGGAAAGGTTTAACCTGGAATTTCCAAAGAAATGAGAAAAGGCAGCATTTTCCTGGAGTTCAGGCGCCGTGCACAGGGTGAGGCCTCAGTGGCAGCAGTGAAGGACAGGTTCTGCACACTTGAGGAAAAGGCAATTTCCCTGGAAACTTCCTGATGGTTTTGGATATTAGAGTAACCAAAAAGGCACTGTAGGAAGTTATACAATATTCTCTACCCTGATGGAATGAAAACTCACTGTTAAACTTCTTCAGCAGATGCTCTTGCCAGCTTGGCTCTGAGTGGAACTTGGAATAAAACCCCACATCAGCAAGGCTGTCCCTAATCCTGGCTCACAGGTCAAGGAAGGAGGCATCAACTTTCTCCATTTCCTCGTGCACCTTGTGTCATGCTGAGGTATCAGAAAGGTACCAAAGGCAGCAGAAAACCTATGAAAACCTGGAATCTGCTGCAGGACCAGCTCCTGGAGATTCCTGGTGCCAGAGATTCTGCTGAAGCTGCACAGATGGACCATTGGCTACATCTGCCACAGTAGCTCCTAGTGAGTTGATAGAAACACTTTTGGCCTAAGTTTCCCCCCAAAAAAGCTGTCTTCCTTACTCCTAGACCTCCTGCTCTCAAATAATTGTCAGGAGGAATGCTCAGGTTTGAAGGGGGAAAGGGGTGGGACCACCAACATTTTCTTACCTTAGGTGGTCCTTGAGCCTGCAAGTGTTCAGCTTCAACTTTTCTATCTTAAACAGGTTTCCAAATCTCTTTTGTTTTTCTGTTCTGTCCAAAAGAAAAACAAGTTTTAAATTAAAAGAGACAGGAGGTGCAGAAGCAGCCCCAGAGATCCTGAGGCAGGGAAAGGAAGGGCAGCAGACCCTGGACCTCAGCTCAGAAGAACTTCAGTGTTAGCAGCATCCTATGGATGACAGACTTACTGGGCTAAGCACCAGCACAGCAAAAAGTGCTTAATTAGTAAGTCCAACCTCATATCTTTGTTTAGCTTTAAACTTTTCTGTGTTAATTGAAGTTGTTCTCCTCTGACCCAACAACTAGAGGGTGATCCAGCTTTCTTTGGAGTGAAAATTCCTAAGGAAAGGGCAGCACTACCCAGAAGCATTGCAGTGAGCATTAAAGGGGACATGAGGGGCACCTTCTGAGCCACCCTGCATCACACATTTCTACTCTCCATGGCACACACTTCTCTCTGAAGTTTACAAAGGGTTGCAAACCTGCACAGCAATTTTCTTGTAAAGTATCTGCAAGTAACCAAGATCCTCCCCTGGGGGTCATTACCCCTGCACAAGGACCATTAAAAACCCCTTTATGTGTCTCAGCACACTTAATCCTGCACGTGGGATCAATAGAGAGATCACAGAAAGGCTGGTTTGGGGATTAAGACCCTGACCTCTGAAACCTGTGAAGTTGGTCCCAAAAGGTCCTGAAATTCCTTTGCAGCCCCAGCAAGATGCACTGCTCCCTCTGTGACTCAGCTGGAGGGTTTAATTTCTGCACCCATGTGCAGAGGGGAGAAGAAGAGGCACAGATGTGCTTCCCAGGGGGTGGGGATGTGCATGATCCATCTGGGAATGTGCTTCCCTCTGCATGGAGGAGCTGCTGCACCCCCACCACGGACAATTTGCAGAGAAATGACACTTCCTTCTTTTAATAACCATCCTGTCACCCCCAGGGCTTCAGCTTTCCCCCTTTTTCCTCCATCTCTGTCACACACACAGGCTCTACATCCACATGGAAGCTGGACTGGGATCCAGATGCAGGCCAGTGCAAGCCTCTTATCCATAAGGGAAAAGCAGAAGTACAGCAACACCTTGTTATTCCTCCCCCCTGCCCCTCAGGAGAGAGCCCCCAGCTGCACTCCAAGCAGTTGTGTGCCACATATGCCTTTCCCAAAGGCTGTCTCTGCTCCTCACAAAGGCAATTTTACTGCATGAGGGTAGGGAACCACACAAAACACAACTAAATTTCATGTTACACCTCTTAATCCGTTTGGGAAGCTCAGGCAAGGCACAAACCTAAGGCTGCAAAACTCATTGGTTTTATAACACACCCCTTGGAAGCAAATATCCTGAGAGGCTACATAGAAAAGAGCAGGTTGCCAAAAGTTAGTTACAGCACATCAGGTTCTTCTCCAGCCTTCTGTGGTCTCAAACTGTGAGGATTTTGTCCTGTTTTTATGGGGGCAATTTGTCCCTTGAGCATCACCTCTTTTGGCATCAATTCTCAGCTACAGCTGAGCAACATTTTTAATCAAAGGAAGGCAAGTGAGACTGTCCTGTGTGCTGGATGCAGGAAGAGGTCTGGGAGGGCAGTACTTCCAAAGGATGGGGGATGTTACAGGAAGGAAAATCCCCCTCGCTGCTTTGGGATTTAATTTTGGTAATGACTTTTGCTCCCTAAGTGTTATCCAAAGAGGAAAGAGGGAGGAAGAAGGGAAGAAAGCCACCCACACAACTTTTCTGCAGTTGGGTCAGGATTAAACAAAAAATAATGCTTCTAGCCAGTAGCTGGCATGTGAGATCAAGGCTGAATGGTCAGAATTTCAAAATACAGGCTCAGAAATTGCAACTTACTCTGGTTTTGCTGGGTTATCACCCCCAATCTCAACATCTTCATATGTTTCCTCGTTGCTGTTTCCTGAAACTTAAAACCAAGGCATGCCATTAAGACAAGCCCTGTTCAGTGGCAATAAGGTGAGGTCTGCAGGACAAATTGCACCTTTTACATTTTACTCTTACAGAGGCCTCAGGGCTGCTCAAATGAATCCCATGCCAGACATGGACACTACTCCCCAATGGTTTTAATGGGAATTCAGAGCAATCCAGCCAGAAGGAGACACTGTAGATGCTGAAAGTGAAACAAAACCACTCCCAGCATCTCCCAGGGACCAGCCCAGATTAAAAAGAGCTTCTGTTTGAGCTTCCCCACTTACTGCTGCCTGAAGTGAAGGAGCTTGAGGCATCTGAGCCGTGGCTGCTGGAAGACACAAACGTGACATTGCTGCAGGAGAGATTTTCAGTGACATTTCACAGACACAGGCACTGCAAAATCCACACTCACAGTCTGTCCTGCAGCTCCTCAACGTCGTCATAGATGTCCTCTGGTGCCTGCAGACACTGCCAAGGGGTTTGGCCCAAGGCTGCTCCTTCTCTTGGGGCAACAACACCCATACTGTGCCCTGGAAGTGAGGAAGGACCTTGGCTTTAGGAGCTTTTCTGAAACACTTCTCTCAGAGAAAGGACAACTGTTGAGGGTAACACAACAAATAAGAGCCTACAGATGTATTTTCCATTCCAGGAGTCCAGGAAACTCTCTGCTCTGAGATGCCTCAAGAAAAAAACAAAAACAAAGTGAACAATTTTCAAAGCTTGTTTTAGCTTTAAAACTTTTAAAAGTCATAAAAATATTTTATGTCTAAAAAAAACTTAAAATCTGTCGATTTTTTTCAATTGTGGCAGCTTTGACCCAAATCTTCCTCACCTAAAAGCATCCAAGAGATTATTCTTGGATCTCCAGAGAAGTGATTGGAGGGAAAGCTTGGCATGGTTGGTGGAAATGTTAAGATCCAAATAATGAACCAGTCCACTGGAATACACCTGTAAATCAATACGTTGGAAAGGGCCCAAGGAGGATGAGCATCCCTGAGATGGCTGGAATCAAGCCTGGGAGTTGCACCTCACGAGGTTAGAAACAGAGAACTCTGGAGTGGCAATGTTAAAACCTCAAAAGTGACTTAAGAGGGTTGGAGCAATGCAGAAATACAGCCACACAAATAAAGGCAGACAGTGTTTGTAAATGAACATGGGGAGTGTGCAAGTCTGGGCAGGGGTGGGAGCAGCTTGAGCTAGGGTTAGAACAATTGCTAGAATAATAACACCCATGGCAGGGGGTGGAATGAGAGGATCCTTAAGGTCCCTCCAACCCAAACCATTCTGATTGATGCAGTAGATCTTGCTGGACACAGTCACCACCTCAATATGGTCCAGCTAAAGATCAAAACTGCTTCAAAACATCCAAATTCAGTGAATTAGAAAAGCAGGCAGGGGTGGACCAAACAATTCCCCAAATCAGCCTCTCTGTTGAAGCAGGAGGCTCACCAGGAGCATTTTGGGGAAAAAAAAATCCCAACAGAAATTACCTCCAGCTGTTTGAAGGTCAAGCAAACCAGCAAGATCTTTTACAGAAACAGACACCAACCAAACCAGAAAATTATTACGAGGTGATTTAAAGTAATAATAAAAAAAAAGGAGAAATACCTGAGAACCACACCAATAAAAATAACCACGGTCACAGTCAATTTACACTTTCTCCTTCACACTCCTGGTCTGTCCACAGAGCCCAACAGAGCTACTTTTCTCTCTTTCATCTTTGAAATGCTGCCATTATCACACCAGGGGCTTGCAGAGCCCTTGCAGAATGGTGAGCCCATGAACATTTATGGGTGAAGGTCCAAACCTGTGCTTACAGAGGGTGCAATTTGGTTTAATTTGGTTTAATTGTGCAGCTGAGGTGCCCATCAGCAGCTCTGGTCACTGCCTCAGAGTATCCTGAGAGAAGGAGCCCAAAGTCAGCCTGGCACAACGAGGGGATGGAGCAAGGAGCCATCATCCACCTCAGTGAGGGACACAGGGAGACTTCAATCTCTCATCCTGCTCACGTGCATTTCCACCCCAAGCCTTAGCCAAGCCCCTTTCCTGAGACTCCATAAATTAAAAGGAGCAGAGGAGATGGATTTCAGCTCTCATGGATAAGGGCAATCTGCTAGAAAAACAAACACCTCTGCCCGAGTTATGCAGATGGTTAACCAGCTTAGGAAGCTATTTGCACAGCCAAAACAAATGATTCAGACCAGAATACAAACCCTCATGCAACCTTTTGCCCCTGGTTTAACTGAATTGGTTCAAGAGTTGCATCCAAATTTATATATTATTTCCCATATGGAAGAGACATTTGGGCAGCAGATGGGGCTGGGGGTCAGGGAAACCCTCAGTGGTGCAAGGAGATACTCACAGTGCTCTGCTCTGTCTTTTGCCAGCCCTGCTGGGGTTGGGTACGTTGAAATTTGGGGGTTGGTGACATCCTGCTGCCCTTGCAGGTCCTGCAGGCCACCTCTGCCATCTGCCTGGGCATGGCTGGTGGGACACATGTACTCACTTCCACCTGTCTGGGATCCAACATTTGGCTTGGTCAGTGCAGTCTTTAGGAACAGCTTTCTAACATCTATTTCTATTTTACATCTATGCTTCCATAAGAATATAAATTATCTGTGGACTTAGAACAGCCTCACACCCTCCTCCATCAACCTTTCAGGATGAAGAAGTTGAGGGATGAACAAGCAGAAGAGAAGGTGGAAACACCCTGGGATCAAGGGCTCAAGTTTCCCAAAGAGAGGAAGGACAGAAGGAGAGGAGACATCCTAGAATAATTATTAAAATTAACCTCAAGGATACAATACCTTGAAAATTTCGTTGTCTTCCAGTTTTGTTCTTTCATGACTTGGTTTTCCCTCTGTTTCATCCTCTGTTAGAGTTCTTTCTGCACTGAAGTGTTCAGAAATGGGAGAGATCTCAGCACACAGGCACTTCAGCAAAGTCACAAGCACATTGCCTTATGACAGAGCCCAAATAAGTGGCTTATTTTCCCTCTGAGTGAGGGAGATGCCTGAATGACCACCAGTAAAGTAAGGGCAAATCCAAATTTAAATGATTTTCTGGTCACTCAGGGATACTACAAATAATTCATGGAAGAGAGACAAATCAATATGATTGTTTCCTCATAGCAGGAAACAACAAAATAGATCCATGTGTGGTGAGAGGCACCTGGATCACACAATGTGCTTCTCACCACACTGTGAGAGGTTTAGGGAAGAAAAAACAACAACAGGATGCAGGACTTGATACCTTTTTTTTTTTTTTTTTTTTTTTTTTTTTTTTTTTTTTTTTTTACCCAGCATCACAACATTCCCCACAAAAATGACCCCTTTTTATCACATAACTCTTCCTTCACCACCAAAAAACCCCAGCCTTCAGACATGGCCATAAACACACACCACAAGGAGCTCAAAGGGTGACATTTGTAGGGTGAAATTCAGAATGGACCTTGCCTTGCCTTGGACCCAGAACCAGGTGCCCCAGTTTGAGAGGCTCACAACTCCCCCTGTTTGCACTGCTCAGGTTTCAGTAGGAATAGACTGTAATTTTTACAGTCTCCCCTCCAGACAGGCTTTAGAAGGAAAACAATCTTAGGAACCAGGAGTGCTGGCATAGAAAAGCATCATCCACTCTGTCTTGGTCATGAAATATATGAAATTTCTTTCTATTTACTGAGTGTTACAATATTCAATTCCTAACCCAAATCAGTTGTGGGGCTAGGAGAAGTTTGAGAGAGAGGAAAGGAAATTACCTGGATTTGGCAAAGGGGAAAATCTTCTGTTTCTAGAATAAAGAAGAGGAAAGCCTTCAGCCACTGTGCTTTTCTCAGCAGTCAAGCTTTCATACAAGGCCTCAACTGTCAACTAGCATTTAAAGAAATATTTCTTTAGAAAGCCCAGAAGTATTTTATGTTTGGAATAGTCATCAGACAAGGATATTTCATCCACTTTTCAGGACAGGGAATACATACACTGACAAACTATACAGGGATAATAAAACAGTTCTAGGGTTGGACCAATGGAGCTACTGGTCAGCATGGAAGCTATTACAGAAAGAAGAGCTTGCAGAGGAGGAGGAAGAAGTTGTTGGTTTTTTTTAAATTTAAACAAAGATTTCCCAGCCTGCCATAAAATGAGCCTCCAGCCAAGCCAGAGAACCTCTCTGCAAATCACAGAGAAATAAATATGTTTGGGAAGATGTGCTATTTCCCAGGCAGTTTGATGGCTCTGCAAGCCAGGGCTTGAAAGTGGAGTTTGGCATTTTACAGAAAGTGGTCTGCCCTGTTCCAGCAGGGCCAGAGCTGACAGGCAGGACATGGACCAGAACATTTCAGTGGATATTTTTTTAAACTCCAAAAATTCACTTTCTCTCCTAACACTTGGTCTAGCACCAACATCCATCCAGTTGGTGTTATCACTTCCTTACATTTCTGCTGGGAAATCAAGGGAACTGACACTTCCCACTGGTATGTTTGGGAATCTCATTAGTCTTTGTGTCCCCTCTGCAATTTCTCATTTATTTTTTGAGAGTCTTCACAGACAACACACAGAGAAATTCTTGGCAGGTAAGAAATACAAATATTGGAAGTTTTCAAGACACTTACCTTGTGTTTTTGAGGCTCTGCCTTAGGTACTAGGAAAGATATTTATGAACAGGTATTAGTTTTTAGTCCATGATTAAAGTCACTGCACTTCCAGGTGCAAAACTCAGCTTCAGTTGGGATGCTCAGCACATTCACCATGGACATTCACCATCCTACAGCTCCTTCCCTCTGCTCTTTGAGCACTGGTTTACATGCAGGGGGGCTGCAGCCTGACTGGCCACAGTTTTCAGGGATTTCTGGAATCCCAGGGGGCTGTGGCTGTCCCTCCCCAAGGGAGTTGCTTGGCTCCTTTCCCACTGGGAGATAAAATCTGTGCATGTGGCAGAAATTACCTCCCCAAAAGAGGCAACACTGGGAAATGTAACAGCAGAGCAGGGGTACCTTTGGTAGAGAAAATTAGACTGGGAAAAAATAATGATGCACCTGAAAAAGTCTTGCAGTCTGTGCCCTTCTGTTCCCAAGAAGATGCTGAGGTTTGTCTCACTATTTTCTTTTTATTCTCCTCTACATGGGTAATGCCTTATGATATTCTGGCACTGAGTTTTACTGTAAGCATCATTTTACCCCCACAATTTTTTTTTTTTTTTGCCATTGTCCCAGAGTCCTCACATTGCACAGAGGGACAGGACAGGATACTTGTTCTCCCAGACCACTGTGCAGCTGCTTTTCTCAACAAGAAACTTCATTATTTCCTATTTTAAAGGCTTTTTTTTCCCCAGCTAGCCTGTAATTCACCTCACAGCCCTGCCTTTCAAAGTACCTTCAATGACACACAAGGTTGTGGTGTCCCCAGACTGGTTCAGGTACATTGGAGTTTCTTCATAATTATTCTGCTCTTCAAGTTGAGCACTGAAAAGATGAAAAAGAGAGAAAAGATTTTTTTTTTCCCTGTCCCTTTTAGTAGTATGAAAAAAAAAAAATCATCTTAAGGACAAGGAAATCAAGTGCTTTGATAGTGAGCCTACAAAAAAGCAAAGTGAAATCAGGAATTCCTGGGAGGGAGAGGAGACCTGTGGCAGATGCAGGGCTGAGCTGAACCTTCCCCCCTGACTCCACGCTCCCACTGCTTGTCCTTTGGGAAGCCAGGCTGCATTTAGAGGGCTCAAAGCACATCAGGAGACTTCCTAGCAGGGTTAGAGTCTCCTGCCTACAGCAATCCCTCAAGTAGAAGCAGAACAAGGAAATAAAACCAAAACAAAACACAGAAAACCCAAGGAAATTGGAGTGCAGCATTTTCCAAGCCCACTCATGTACTTTGATAACAATTCCCAATTGCACTGCTTGGCACGTGGCTTCTCATGGAAGGGAACAAAAGGGAAAGCAGAGATGGCAGAGGGGACATTTAAAGGTCCTGCTCCTGAGCTGATCAAGCCACCCACTCCATGCCAGCACCGTGAGTGCCAGCCCCAGGAGGAGGGAAAGCAGCTCCAGCATCACAGCTCCAGCATCACAGCCTCAAGGGCTGGGCTCCCCAGTTCCCATCTCCCCATCCTCCTTTTGCCTTCCCTCCTCCAGAAATTCACCTCGGTGTCATTTGGGAGTAGGTGCAGGGGGGAAAACCCCAGCATTCCTGAATTACCCAGGCGAATCTTCCCCTCCGCCCAGATTTTGGCATTTTAGGAATGCACCAGGAAGCAGCAAAGGCATAAGACACAGCTTGTAACACACACAGGGGACAGGGTGAGGTGGGGAAAGAGCACCAGGAAGAATCCTAGCAGCAACTTCTTTCTCCTAACTGCAAATCTGTAGAAAACCCCTGGGAGGGTCTGTTATTTCCTGGAATTACCTCTCTGTCACAACTCACAACAGAGAAAGCACTAAGGGCAAACCAGAACAAGAAACTCAAAGTGCACTTTGGCAGCAGTGAAATGAGAGAAAGAAGCAACCCCTGAAGACAAGCAGGAGGCTGTGCTGATAGCAGGGGCTGCCCCAGCCCCGTGGTGTCCCCTGCAGCCCCCAGCCCTGGGGACACTGCCCTGCTGCTCCCACTGCAATGTTCATCCCCACAAAACACAAGAAACTATGTCAGGGTCTCTAAGAGACCAAACTTCATTCCAGGTGAGGCTTCCAGGAGGGGAATTCCTGTCCCCAAACTGCTGTTATTTTGCTTCTATGCCACAGTATTTAATTAATTTCCCCTGTTATCAGACAGTTAATATTTAACAAGTGACCTACTGTAAAGACCGTATCACAAGTGTTGGTGCAAGGCAGCTGATCCTGCTGCATAACATTGCCAGAACAGCTCCTTGCACTGCACAACAGCTTTGGAGGAGGTTATTTTTTGACCACCTCTCTTCTGACAAGTGCAGGTTAAAAGTTAACCCCAGCCCACGCTGGCAGGAGCACCTCAGGATGTCAAGAACAACTTGCTGTGGGTAACTGGAGGAGTTGTTTGGGCACAGAAAGTATTTTAAGAATTCCCCTCTCTTTGCTGTGGTTCAGCTGCCCCATTTTCCCTTTTCACAACTATAACAAAACACATGTATGAATACTTTCCTCCACTTTTGCTGCTCTTGTTATACAAAACCCAGGCTGCTGCACAACCACTCACGACAAGTCAAGAACCAGAAAAAGTCAGGATCTCCCTGCATGCAAAAGAACTGTGCCTGCAGATTTTTTTTGAGCTGTTTCTGACAAATTCAAATGATTTTGGACCACCACCCAATAAAAACCTCACTTCAGCATGTGGAGGCAGCTGAAGGGCTGGGATGGGGAGAGAGGGCTCCTGGTTGTGCTGGCTGCACAGACACAGCATCACAGAATTGTTCAGGAATACAAATTCCTATGCTGCTGGCAAAGAAACTCCCAACACCTGCTGGTTATGCCAGGGCTTTGTTTCAGCAACAGTCTTCAAAAGCATTTCTTTTCTAAAAACACAAAACTTGAGTACACAGCAAACAGGAAGCAAAAAGCACACAAGTGGTGATGACTGTGCCACTGAAGCAGTGGCAGTGTTCTGCTTCCCACCAGCTAAACCACACCTAAAGACACATGGATGT
The DNA here is from genome assembly GCA_013389925.1 of Aegithalos caudatus. Lineage (NCBI taxonomy): Eukaryota > Metazoa > Chordata > Aves > Passeriformes > Aegithalidae > Aegithalos > Aegithalos caudatus. Next base: position 2,045,966 of record WEIU01007906.1, on the reverse strand, counting down.
GCTTCTCCATGAGGCTTTGAGAGCCCACAAGACAAAAAAGAGGTGAAGTTTTGAGCCAGCCAGCTTTGAGCTTGCCATGTAGGTTCACACAACCACAGAATCCTAGGATGGCTTGGATTGGAGGGAACCTGAATGATGATCCAGTTCCAAACCCTCCCTCTCCCACAAGCAGGGACACTTTCCACTAGACCAGGTTGCTCAGGATCCCATCCAGCCTGGCCTTGCACACTCCCACTTCCTCGAGCAGCCCCTGGAGCAAGCTGCTGCCTCCAGGAGTGGGACATTCCCTCCAGGCTGCAGGGGAAATGGGATGTTCCCATCAGTTTTGAGCCACACCTCTCCTCTCCCCAGGCTCACCTCTCATCAGGGGTCAGGTAATCCTCTTCTGCAGCAGCTGCACACAGAGACACAGAGGATTAGTGTTGGAATGGCCCCACAGAGCACATGGGAGGTGTGGCAGGGACAGCCCCTCCTGGCTGAGCACAAAGGCAGGAATGCCAGCACAAACCCTTAATATGTCATTGTTATTGCACATTTCCATTATTTCACATTATTTTTGCCATTATTATTTCACATTTCCAGGCAACAACCCCAAGCTTTCTAGGGATGGATAATACTGGGAGGGCATGGAGATGATGGTGTGTAAATGTAAACAGTTCTCCACACCAGATTAATATATTTAGAAAAGACAAGTAGGCTACAAAAGAATTTCAGTGAGAAAAATTCTCTTTCCCTCTCATTCCTATCAAAGCCAGGGCACACCAATAAGCCCTGGCACTGTAAAGCCAAAGAGACTTAGAGTCCTTCTTACAAAAGCAGCTCGCTTTGAATTCATCAAAAGTTGTGCCTAAAGATCTGGCTATAATTAAGGCTGTATCTATAAAGAAACACCACTTAGCAGCATAATAAGTGGTCCAGAATATTGTATTATGCAACATCAATAAGGTTTTATTATGGGAAACTGAACTTTTGCATTTCTTGATGTCGGAGCACTTAACGGCATTGCCCTCTGTTGTATTTAAAACAGAAGTGGGGGGAGATTAGCAGACTATTTTCTAACAATTTTATTGTGCCTTCCCACAGTTGTGTGCTCCAGAGTCAAGGCATTTCCCATTGAAGAGGAGTGATAAAGATCAGCCCAGCTCACAGGCAGCTGCTGCTGCTTTACAGCCAGCTGTAAACTGCTCTCAGCACCCTGCAGTTGGGAGGGAAGGGGGTTTCTGAGCATGGGATGGCGTCCAGCCTGGAAAACCAGATCCCTTTTCCAGATCAAGAGCAAAAATCAGCCCCACTGAAACTGCTGGGCTCCTGTTAATGTTTGAGGAAGAAGTTATAAACAAGTAACAGTGCCTGATTTCTGCGTGCTGGAAATCGCAGCCTTACAGATGTCAATAAACTGCACTTTTAAATTCATTTTCTATGGAACAGATCTGGGGGGGGAAAAAAAAGACTAAATATCTCTTACTTGTTTCATTTCCTCTGTGGACCAAAGGCATGGTTCTTTGGAAAGCACTGAGATCAACCTTTGGGGGTCTTGGAGGCTTCCCAGGGGCAGGACCCAGGGATTCAGCTGAAGGGAGAGGTTTAATCCTTGGCCATTTGTTCTCAGGGCTGTGAGACCATTTTCCTGCTCCAGACTGGCAGAAGAGAGATTCTGATTCTGCTGCAGAGAAGCACAAGGACAGGCAGCAATCAGCCCTGATTTAAGCAGAAATCCACATAGGATCATTCGTTGTCATGCTGACATTTCTAGCCAGCTCTGCCTCCTCCCAGTTTCAGCGTCCCCATCACACAGCAGGTCTCTCACCAGAACAAATGGAAATGTCCATTTTTAGAGATTTTTGCCACATGAGCCGAGTTGGGGTCTCAGCTCTCGACAGCTCCCTTCCTCTGGATTATAAAATACCACCCAAATTTTCTGTGCTGATAACAGTTTAATCTGCCAGGGTTTAGGGCCATGGCTGTTTGCTCAGTCCAGGTGAGGTGGCTTCCCAGGGTAAACAAAGACTTAAGGTTTTCAGTGCCCCATCACCCAGTCACATCAGCAAGGGGAACTTCACAGCCTCTGAGTTTCCCAGCACCAGTTTCTCTAAGAAATACCTTCTCAGATCTTAAATATCACCTTTGCAAAATTGGGAGGGCGCAGGAGGGGTTGGGGAGGCAGGGGGGTGGATTCAGGTTTAAGGTCTTTTAATTAGAATTAAATTGTCTTTGCAGACCAGCCAAGCCTTTCACATCTGTGTGAAGTCACCTTTACCTTGGGACTGCAGACAGCCAAAGCACCAAAGCATGAAAACTGAGGACAGGAGGTGTCTTAGCACCACAGCTAAGGTAGTCTCCTGTCCTCAGTTTTCATCCTGCTCTCAAAACGTGGACTGTTTCTTAGAGTGAGTTTTAAAAAAAGGTTGGATATGGAGAATCCTCCCCTTACCCAAGTGGAGCAGCAGACTGAGACCCATTTCTTATCTCCAGCACCTCCAGAGCAAGAACAGAGCATGCCAAGGGGCCAGTTTGGCCTCCTGTTTGAGGGTCCCAACCCTTAGCAGCTTTTCTCTCCTGCTGCTGTATCCTGCCCTTGCAGATCCCCTGTACACTGCTATATTTATATTTTCAGTGTTAAGAACACACCTCACCATACCTTTCTGGTGCTGAGGTGGCTCTCCTGGTGCACAATGACCCAGCTGGCAGAGAGCAGGTGCCACCACAGCCTCAGCACCTGCCCCAGCACAGCTCCTGTGTCCTCTGGGAGCCTGAGGGAGAACATTCCCACTGCCATGCAGAGCATCCTTCCTCTGGGCACGCCAGCCCAGCACAGGGGAGCTTCCAGAGGCTGCCATCCTGTCCCTGCCTGATGCAGCAGGAGCTGAGCTTGCTGCCCGCTGGGTTGGGATTCTTGGATTTGTTTTCTCCTGGCGGGATAAAGTCTCTTCCCAGATCTGCAGGACATGCTGGAAAGATTCTGGGAGCAGAGGGTCCTCTGGAGTTGTTTGGCTTGATCCTTGCTGGTCAGTGCCATGGGACAACAGAAGCTTTTCTGGGCTGCTCTTGGGAGAACCCAGCCCTTTGTCCGAGGCGCTGCCCTTGTGCTCTTTGTTGTGCCCCTCAACCTGAGGCCGTGCCAAGGGGTTGTGCTGGGTGAGCACAGCAGGCTGGGAGGTGGGATGGGCAGGTTTTGACACTTTCACCTCTCTCTTAGGCAGGGGCAGGGGGCTGGATGTGGTGCTCCCAGCAGAGCCAGCCTTGGGGTTGATCTCCGTGGGAGGTTTCTGCGCCAGCTTGTTGGCCGAGTTGGAGTCATTCTGAAATTTTGCTCGGAGGGCTTTGAAGTCAGTCACACCTTCCTGGGTGAGGGGAGAGAGGAGAGCACAGAACAGCTGCTCACAGAGGTGGCAACAGGCAATTCAAACAATCAAACTGTTTTCAGAGAGAAACAGGCCGCACGCTCAACCTTGGTCGCCAAGGATATGCCGATCCTGGCGAAAATTTAAAAGCAGCGGAGGAGAATTTTCTCTTTCAAAGTATCCTCCAAAGGCTCACAAACCACTTCTGGTGAAGACAAAGGAGCTGAAAACAGGGGGGAAATGCAGGAGCACAGTACAGGAACCAAGCAGGACCAGTGTGGTCAGGGGAAATGCCTCCTTCTCCCCAGTGTCACCCAGTGATGGAGAATTTCCCTCTGGAGGATCTGGCAAACACTGAATTGAATGTTAGAGCTTTCCTGGCAGAGGTGCTGCAGTGCTGTTTATGCACCTGCTGGGTACAAAAGCTGCACTTTATTTTCAGTACACAAGCACCAAACAGGGGAGAGGCCAGTGCTGCTCCAGACATACCCGGTCCATCCCCACCCTCCTTGAGAAAACTCCACCATGAGAAGCACTAAATATCCTCCTTGGTGCTGCACTCCTAATGACCCCTGGGACAAAATGCTCCTCCTCCATCAGCTCAGGGTCCCCAAGGCTCTCTGGATGCTTTTCCCCTTGCCTTTAATGCCACTCCAGGAAGCAGAGCACACAAAACCCAAACACCTGGCACACAGAGACATCAAGAGCATCTCCCAGTGCAGTGATGGGTACTGACCATGACACTCAATCCTCTCCCACACAGTCACCAGGCCCCAGGCTCTTGAAGAAAAGGAGCAAATCAGTGACAGTGCAGTTTAAAAGGGCACTTAAAGAACATTTTGTTTCAGTCCCTCACTCCCCTCCATCCCACCATCCCACGCTGGAGAAAAGGGACCACAATTTTTCCCTGCAGCGCCGTGGCTTAAATTCAGCCCTGAACTGAACCAGGGAGAAAATATGAAGAAAAATTTATGAGCTACTTAAGCCCTTGAACTGCTCTATAACTTTTTATATGCCATGATTACATTAGGTGCTCTGCTCTGGCAGCTTAGTTCAGCGCAAGGCTTCACGAGAACCTGTCTAATGAGGAAATTGGAAAAAATTATCTAGGACAGAACTTCGTTATTCTGAAAAAAGCCCCAGCCTTAAGTGTTAAGACAGAACAGATGAATAGCATACTGAGGTTTTATTGCATTTAATTGCACGATTTATTAAACACTGACAATTTCTCTTGAATAACCCCTTTCACTGACTTTATTACTTTCACAGGGTAGTACATGATGTAAAGAAGCAGCCCTTGGGGGAGAGGTTTGAATTGCTCCAATTATATTTCATATTAGTGGTCAGCAGCCTGATGCAGTGTGAGCTGCCCAGACAGGCTAATCTAGTGGCGAGCCACGGGAATGGGAGCTTCCAGGGGCACACAGAGGATGGATCAGGATTTTTGGGGGGGAAAAAAATAAAATTTAAAAAAATCCCACATGCACCCAATCCCTCCAGTGATGCCAGACAGGAAATAAAGCAGTGAGGTGCCCTAATGCAATTGCAGGGAGCTGCTGCATGTGCTGCAGCAGTGGTTGAAGAGTTCAATGCTGTTTACCTCCCCTTGCTGATTTTCTTTATTGGAGCAAGCAGTTCCCTCATCAGCACCCTCAGAGACAAAGAAAACAGAAAGGAAAAAATACCTGCTTGTCTCAGTGTGCCCCAGGCCAGGCAGACACGGGGTTTTTGGTCAGGCCTCTCCCTGGCACTGGCTGTGACAGAAATGGGCTGTGACAGTCACGAGCTTGGCACTAAGTTTAATTAAAGTGGGATGGATACAAACTTTCCTTTTCCACCTCTAAATTGTTAGGGGTGGAAAAGGAAATTTCCACATCTAAATTGTTATTCTTCTTGCCTTGAAATGACTGATTTGCCTAATTAAGAGGGAGATTGTCTGTGCTCAGTGCCCCTCACTAGGACATGGTTCCCTCAGAGTGCAGCCTGATGGGATGCTCTTGGGAACGAGGGACAAGTACAGCCCCCAGCCAAATACAGAGAACTGCTGGGGTGGATGGGGTTAAACTGCACCCCATGGCCACCTCCTGCACACCCACACCCAGCTGGGCAATCCAGCCCTCCCCAAAAAGCTCCTGCAAATGCTGTTTCCTTGCCCAGGGCCGAGCTTAGCCAAGGTGCAGCGAGTTCTCCTGGTCTCTGCAGGGATGATTCCCCACCAGAGCTGGGTCTGTTTCCAACCACAAACCCATCCAAGCAGCTCTCCTGTTCCATCCATGCTGGCCCAGGGAGATGCTCAGCCTAAACAGTGCTGGGCAGGTCACAGGCAGGACACACGTGGAGTCCCAGTGTCCCAGGAGCCCAGGGAGGACTCAGGTCCCCTGGAAATCAGAGCAGCTGACAGGCAGGGAGAATACACTCATAAATTTAAAGGCCTGCCAAAAGCTCACAATGTGTATTACAGCTACATCTGGCCAAATAATTGACTGTGAATAATACTACATTTGGCAAAAGCCCATGCAGGATGAGAGGGGGAAAGAAAGAGAAAAAAGGAAACAAACTTCCACTGGCCAGAAAGCTGTGAGTATTAAGGAGTCAGGGGACAGAGGAATTACAGAGTCAGAGGGGCAGCAAAATTTTCCATATTTTCTCCCTATAAATAAAATGTTCTTCTTACATCAAGATCAGTCTAGGAAGCAGAGTAAAGCTCAGCTTAAGCCTGTGATAAGGGTGCCTTTTAGAAGGAGCACCAGCAGGAGGTCTGTGCTCATACCTTGGACTAGCCAAAAGGAATCTGAATTACAGAATCCCAGAATGGTTTGGATTTAAAGCAATGGCAATGGACCTTAAAGATCAACTTATTCCAACCCCCTGCCATGAGCAGGGGGGACAATGACAACCACCAACTATGGTTACTCATAGCCCCATCCAACCTGGCCTTGGACACTTCCAGAGATGGGGCAGCCACAGCTTCTCTGGGCAACCTGTGCCAGAGCCTCACCACTCTCTAAGTGAAGAATTTATTCCTAATATTTGATCTAACCCTGCCCCCTTCCAGTTTGAAGCCATTCCCCCTTATCCTGTCATTCCAGGGCTTTGTAAAAAGTCTCTTTCCAGCTCCCCCTGTAGCCCCTTCAGGTACTGAAATGCTGCAATAAGCTCACCCCAAAGCCTTCTCTTCTCAATTAATTAACTAAATTGAACTAATTCTCAATAGTTTCCTAAAGTTGCTTTTCTAAAATGAGTCAACACAGGAAGATAAACCCCATTCATGATGTGGCACACCGGACAGCCTAGGGGAAGCACTGCCTGTTCCCCTCCTGGAATTTTTCTGGTTTACTCCTTTCTTTATCTTGATTCCCAAGGGAGCTCTGGTGGGTAAATGTTTAATCTGTGCTGCCCTCTGCCCTGGCGTGGGATTTGGCTGGAGCCAAGCCCAGGCACCCCGGGCAGGCTGAGGAGAACTCTCTGCAGACATCATCAACTCATTAACCCGAGAAAAGAAATATTTATAAAATTTATTCTCCCCAAAATAAAAAATTTTTTTAAAAAAACAATCCCACTCTACTTGTTACGTTAAGAGGCACAACTGCAGCTCATGTCAGAGAGAGAGGGGGAAGAAAGCAGGCTCTGGGAGCCCCTGTTTTGGGGCAGCAAAGCAGGATCTGAGCGTTCTGCACACAGAGCAGGAGCAGGGAGTGTGCACCTCACTGCCAGCATAAACTCCCGGCGCTGCCCGGAGAGAACAGCCCCCAAACCACGAACCAGCAGCAGAAAACCCAGCAGGAATCCTTCCCCCCGGCAGGCTGCGGAGGACACAGAGCCCCAGCAGTTACCAGCTCCATCCCTCGGCGCTCCATGCCCGGCTCCAGGGCTCTCAGCCCGGCATGTTCCGTGTGTCCCGCAGCTGCTCCCGGTCCCGGTGCCCGTCCCTGGACGCACCTGGGCCGGCTCAGCCCCCGGGGCGGGGAGAGCCTCACCTGGGCAGGGCTCAGCCTGCCCCGCCGCTCCCTGGAAATTCCCGCAAATGTCAGCACCGCGGCGGGCTAGGGCTGGGAAAGGGATGGGACAGGGAGAGATGGGCTTTGGTTTGGTTTTTGAGGGAAGGAATGGTGCTTACTCTCGGCATGGGTGCTCTCACAGGTGTCCGTGTGGTGTTCATAGCCGTGGATGTTTATGGAATCTTGGAGTGGTTTGGGTAAGAAGGGGCTGCAAAGATTATCCAGTTCCAAATCCCGTTCTCAGGTCCCTTCTCACACCTGGGGCAAGCAAAACTGAGCAGAGATGAGGAGCCCCACCAAGGCCAGCAGTAATCCTTACCCCAAATTTTAGGTGTCCCCACAGGTGGCACCCACCCTCCTGTACCAACCCAGCCTGCACCACGCTCTTCCCACAGTGATGCCAGAGTGATTAAACCAGACATTTCCCAAGTGTTCCCTTCATCTCTGGCCATCCAGAGCCAGCCATCCCTGCTGCAGCTCACACACACTCCCTGGTGAAGCAGCTCCTCTCCATGCAGAGCTGTTCCTCAGGGTCCTAAGGACAGCCCAGTTAAATTAGGGCAAACAAGACTTCTCCTATCACTGGGTATTTCTGCCCTGGAGAACAGACTGGCAGTATCTGTCCAAACACTGAGCCCATGTTTTTACAGATCTTGTCTCCCAGGAAAAGCAGGGTTGGTTGTCTGGGCAAGAAGAGAGCTGAGAGCCCCAGGACTTCCTTTTTCCCTCTGTAACTGGTCAAATGTTATTTCATCTCTCTCTTCAGGAATGCTTGGTGTTTTCCTTGGAGCAGGGACAGCTGCTGCAGGGAGCCTGGGTGCTGTGGCATCCAGAGGTGGCTGTTGATGGGGCTTGGGAGGGCAGGGAGCCACAGGCAGCCTGAGCAATACTCATGAGCTGACCCTAATCCCACACACCAAGACTCAGCCCCTCTCCTGTAGATCATTCCCAATAAGATGCCTGGAAAAGAAACCATGAAGAGACCTAAAAAATCATCCAGTTCCACCCCCTGCCATGGGCAGGGACACCTTCCACTATCCCAGGTTGCTCCAAGCCCTGTCCAGCCTGGCCTTGGACACTTCCAGGGACGGGACAACCGCAGCTTCTCTGGGCAACCTGTGCCAGGGGCCTCACCACTTTACAGGGAAGGGTTATTTTCCTAATCTCTGCCCTAAAAAAATCTCCCCTCTTTCAGTTTGAAGCCATTCCCCTCTGCCCTAACCCCCTCTGCACATGGGCACGGAGCAAATCCTTGCCCTGAGCATCCCTGCTGCCTTCAGGAACTGACCCTGCCTTCCAGAGCCAAATGTGAGGGGAGCTGAAAAATAACAGGGAGAGAAACTGAGGCAAAGAAAAAGGCTTATTTGTCAGAGACATGATTCGAAGCATGAGTCTGGCTCCTCACCACATGAAAAGCCTGCTGCTGCCTGGAGGTCTTGGAGAAGAAAGGGGGATCCTGCCGAGCTGGAAGCTGGCAGGGAAGTCTCCCAGGCCAGTGCTGGAGTCTCAGCACGATGGGAATCAATGCCAGCTTTGTGTACAGGTAGCTGGGGAGGATTTATGACCCACCCAGTGGTGTGAACACAGGCCATGAATTAAAGCACTGTTGGAGAATCAGGAGGTTCTGACTTCAGAGCTGCAGTCCCGAGGAAAAGGACGGGGTAGATTCCTCTATGTGCACTCCAAAATTAAAGTAAAATGCCAGAAGTTTCTTTAAAACATGCACTTTGTGAGTGCTAGCCCCACCAGGGCTGCCATAAATCACACTGGGCCACAACCACTGCACAGGGAGCACGGGGCAGCCGTGGTGCTGGGAACATCAAACACTGCACAAGTGGGAGCCAAATCTTTTTTTTCTTGATGTCCCAGCAAACCAGTGACCCCCTCCTTTGGGCAGGAGCTTGGGGTTTGCTCTGGGATTGCATCTCAGAGGCACAGACCCAGTATGGGAATTCCCAGCCACAAACACTCCCTGCACATGCACAGTCTCCCCAGGACAAACTATTTCAGCCTCTTTAAAAGTCTTAGATTTCATTTCTTGGGTGTTTTTTCCCCTGGAGTGAAAAAAAAAACCTGCAGTTTTTACAGTTTTGCAGTGAAAAATTTAGTAAATTATGTATTTGCATCACTCTGAGGGCTGCAAGCACGGCATCCAGCTGACTTCTTTTCCCTGAATTATTCTTTCCAGCTACTTAGTGGACTGGTGGACTTTGTATATAAATCTGTTATAGAGATTTGGGATTTTTTTTCAATTCTTTAATCCTTTTTGGATTTTACAGAGGTGCTACTAGAAGCCAAGAACAACGGCAGATCTTGGGAATATGCTTAATTCTTCATATTTCAGCATTTTAGAAAGGTAGGGCAGAATGACTGGTGAAGATGAGACAAATTTTGTGACAATCCTGTCTTTTTTGGAAGATAACAAGATTGAGGCATTGCCCATGACATAACTGGTGATAACATTAGCCCAAATGTCAAGATATTTTAGATTGGGGATGGCCTGACAAGCTGTTTTCCTTTGTCACAGAAAAAGTTGTGGCCCCATACGTGGGACAACACTGGGAAAAGGCAGTAGGGTCCATATCTCTGAAAAAAATAAAACAACTCAAAAAAAAAAAAAATGGGGGGAAATGGAAAGCAGAGCACAGCCTTGTACTAGGGAAGGGTTTGGCTCAGTTTTAATGCCTTATTCTGTTCTCAGGAGGGCCAGGACACTCCCCCCAGCAGAATTCTAGAATGGTTTGGGTTGGAAAATTGGAATTAGATCATCAAATTCCGACCCCATGGGTAGGGACAAGGATGGCTGGGATCTCACCCTTCTCCTGCCAGGAGGTGATATCCTGCTTTTCCAGCAGAGGGGGAAATAGGATCGCTTGTTCCACCACTGCTGCTTGCTGTGTCTCATTCCTGGCAGGAACGAGGGGTTTAGGAAAATGCAGAGTTGTTGATACCTGCATTCCAAAAGCCAACACTTGCTGTGGCTGCACAGGACAAGCTTTGTTTAGGAGCCCAAGGAGGAACCCACACAGCTCCATCAAAAGTTTTGAGATCAGCCCCATCAAAGCTCTATAGGACTCAAGAAAATTAATTTAAAAGCCTTGCAAAGTGTCAGGTGTTTTATCAGTCCAAGCCACAGGGCTGTCTCTGCAGTATGGCCCTGACCCCACACTTCAGTGCACACCTTTTTTTAGCAATATTCCCCGTATAATCCCTTGTGTGTTTAATCTGGGTGTTTGCTCTGGTGGAAGATGCCTTTCCAGAGCAGTTCTGGTTCAGTGGCACCACGTGAGGACTGGCAGGTCCAGCACTGGGGCTGTGGACATCTGCTGCCCTTGGGTGCACCTTTCCACATCTCCCCACAGTCTCAGTCACTGATTGTGGGCCTGATTTTCTGAGACTGTAAAGGTTTCAGCTTGCCAGATTGCTGATTTCTCTGGCTTGAGAAAAATCCGTTTACCAAGGACAGTTTTCTGTATACAGTAATATTATTTTCATAATATCTCGACTCTCATGGTCACTGCTCTTCCAGGTGTTGTTTCTGTTATTTAGCCAAGGAAGAGAAATCTTGTTTTTGCTAACCAACTACATGGTTCTTCAGCACAGCATGTTATAAAAGGGCTGCACAAAATGAAAAATAAAGCCTTCTGAAAGCCTTCTGATCTTTGTAACTACTGGAGTCAGAACTCATCATTTTCGTGTCCCTCCATGACAAATGGTGACAACTGAGAGACGAGCTCAGGGCTGCACTGAGAATTTAAGGGATGAAAACCTGAGGAAATGAGGTGCAGCACAGAAGAAAAGTGTGGTGGTGAGAGGTTGGGCAGCAGAGTTTGCTGTGCCCTCTCTGACACCAGGGATGAGCAGGGCCAGGCACAGCCTGCAGCAGCCTTTCCCTGCTCCAATGCAGCCTTCCAAACTGCAGGAACAGCAGCACAGCACCTGCAGGGTGAACTAAGCCAAGCATCCTCTCCTTCTTCATGCTTCTACTCAGGTCTCCTTGCTCTACAACAGAAATCCATCTCTGAATCTAAATCCCTCTCTTGATGACATCTGTGCTGGGACTGTGATTTGTGAAGTTCAGAGATGAAGACCTCAGTAGCCAGCTTGGCTTCCTTGGCAAAACAGAAGTTCTTTCACCAAGCTCCTGTGCAGAGAGAGAGGATGAGCTGAGAAAAGCCCATGTGTGCTGCAAAAGCACGTGTGAAACAGCAAACTTTCCAAGGGCACAGCTTCAACTGCAAGGCACAGCTTCTTGATCTTGCCACAGCTCTGTATAACCTCTGCACATTGCAACAATCTCTGTATTGTTAAAAAAAAAAAAACCAACAAACCCACCACCCCTGGACAAAAGGCTGTCTGCTCTGCCCTTTTCCCTGGTGAAAAACCAGAGAGCAAACAGCACGTGGCAGGTGTCAGTCACATCAAACTTTGTGGGAAGGATGGCACAAATAGAATAAAAAAGATCAGGCATCTCTGCCTTTAGATATTCACAGTCTACAAGTAGGAACAAAATTCAGATTTAAAGTACTGCATGAATAATATACTACAAAAATATAAATAGAATATTAGAATTAAAAAATGATGATTTTTTAAAAAACATAACTGTATCCCCTGCAGCAAAAGCTATCTGAATGTACTAAAAATAAAACTCCAGATGTGAAGAAGGAACAAATGCAAACTGCTGGATGACAATAACATAATGGATATGTTATATCCACTACAACTTCACCCTGGGGCTAGGCTTGTGCAGGCAGCCACATTACCCACAGGCTGCTCAGGTGATACCTGAAAGATCAGTGCTTTCTTCAGGCAGAAATTAATTCAGAAATTAATTCCCTTTGTTGGGCCAAATACATTTGAAGTGGAGACTTTTTTGAAGTGGAACAAGACCCTGTGTTGCTATCAGGGAGTTTGTTTACACTGAGTGAATCTGCCCTGATTTTAGATACATAAGAGCTGTGAGTGAGGAATTGTGTGTCTTTTAATTAAGAAGGGTTCTGCAGTGTCAGGGAAAGAACTCTGTGGTGGGAATAGCCATAAAGTGATGATGATGTGAGCTCATTGCCCACCCCAGCCTGCTCACAGCCAATTTTCCATGCTCCTGAAGACTTGATGGCTCATCCTCCTGAAGGTGACTGCATCACCATGGACAGCACAGCCAGCACTGCAAGCCAGAGGTCCAGAGACTTAATTCAGGTTAGGAGTGAGGGATCCAACACAGACATTTTAGACACATCCAATTCAAAACGTTCTAAATTGAACCATAGGCTTTATATCTATATATATCTCACTTTTGGAGCATGACACCTCTGAGAAAGGTTCTTTAATTTCACCTCTAGCTTGGAGTGCCTTGCTGGCTGCTTAAATCTCTCCCCCACGCCTCTCCCCTGGACGACCTCACCCATCACTGAGAAATTGGTGTTGTGCCTGATTGCACAAACCTGCCCTGCCTTTTACCTGGGAGATGTGCCACAAACAACTTCCATTATATACAGGGGGTGTTTCTGATGCTGCTATCAGAAAAAAAAAAAGATTTAATGCCTCGACAGCCTTGCTTAGATGCTGAGGAAGCACTTGGCTGTGCAAAACAGCCATTTGTATCACAGGGCAGCCCAGGTTTGGATGGAAACCAGTGGGGTGCATCCTCACCAGACCTCTATAAGCATGGCCAGAACCTTTTTTACGTCCTTCTGCCTTACCAGACACCTGCAGAGAGGCTGTGATGTGCAGCAGGGAGGTGATGAGGGGGATTGCCTCAGGCCAGTTACATTTCCCTACTTTTTCTCCCAGGCGAAAGCAATTTAGGTTTAATAGTATATTAAAAAAATATTAAACCCCTTATTGGAGTTCTTCTAGCACAGGCAAAGAGAGGAGAAGGACTTTCTGAGCCCATCTGCAGTGCATTAGTAGGTGAAGGATTGCATTAAGGTACTCCCCAAGGTCACAGAAGGGCACTGCTCATTTCATCTCAATACTGAGTTTACCCCTGTGCTACATTTCTTAGTGTTTGGCAAAGACAAGCCCCAGGGTCACTCTGAACTTTAATTACATGAAAATAACTTGCTAAGAGGTCCTTTCATTTTGATAATTTACAATGCCAGCTATTGGAATGAGCTTTGCAATTGATTTGGGAAATACACAAAGTGACACTTCCAGCCCTGCCTTTTGTGGACACAGGACAATTCACTGTCTATTTAACAGCTATAATAGCCCAAGACCAGACTTTCCTACAATAATTACACTTTCTCTTGACTTTATTGAGGTTCAAACTTCCAGTTGTCTGCTGGGAACACTTCATTTATGCACGAAGCAGCTCAGCCTGCTTATGCAGAAGAAAAAGCAGGGAGAAACAGACACTTGTTTGAGCACACAAGGCTCCATATATCTCTTACTCCTTTTTTAGCTGAGACCTAATGAAGATACAGATTTCTTGTCCATTTTTGTGCCTGCCCAGGGCCCTCAGGGGCATTTTGGAGGCTGTGAAAGCTTGAAGAAACAGCTATGAGACAACTTGGGCTGTGACCAAGTGTCTTTCCCATGGGCATTTTTATTTTCTTCTGACACGACAGAACTAAATGTTGTCATCTTGTGGTTATTATCTTAAAAACAAATAACCTGTGGTGTTCTTGCTTTCTGTGGTATTGCTTTCCTACACTTTTGCACATCCACTCAGATGCCACCCAAAAAAAGCATGCACAAGCATTACAGCCACCATGAGCAGATGGGTTTGCACAAGGTATGGCCACAATTTCAGGTGTAGAGGGTGTCTTCTTCCCCAAAATCACTTTAGTAAACAAGGAATTCAATTTTCACATTGCAGTGGCCATGTAGGGCCATCCAAAACCCAGGTGATAACTCACATCATCTTTAGGGGTGGGAAATTGCCTTGTGGGGCTGGCAAGGGCAGGAAGCTGAACCGACATTTCCTTCATCTATCTGGAAGGTACACTCCTCATAACACAATTCTGTGCTAATCTTCAATTTGCTGTACTGGGAAGCTTTTCCCTGGTCAGCAAGCAGACACATCACAATTACAGTGAAGTCACTGGGGGAAATAACAGGAGTTTCCTCCTCCTTCAAATTAAAAGAGGGCACAGGCTGGATATAAGAAACACACTGCTGCAATAGGACTTGATTGACTTTAATGTGGAAACAGTTGCACAGTTTAATATATTTCCTTGCCAGAAAACTGGGAATTTGTTTCCAAAAGGGCAAAGGCCTCTGGGATGTGTCCTGATTCTTTGTGATTCGATCTGTGCTGCTGTCAATGATTTACTGCAGCATTTCGGAGCCTGGTGGGCTCCCTGCTCCTTCCTGCAGTCCTGAAAACTTAAAAGCTTTGGTTTGCAGCTGATCTATAGCAAACATTTACATATGGCAAAGCAATGTGGAGGAGCCTGGCTCAGCTCTGTGCCTTGATCCTGTCTCTGTGCTCACTGCCTTTAACACCAACCCAGGCCACGGAGTGCAGGGAGCTCCAGGCATTGCCTTCCCTCAGGTAAGTCTGTTCCCTTCCCCACATTTCCATACTGGAATTAGCAGCACGTCAATCAGCCCATCAGTTTTGTCCTGACTTCAGGCATGTGCACAAAGCTACCAGGAAAAAATAAATAAATAAAAAAAATTTTAAATTGGCAGCTGTCCAAAGCCCAAGCCAGGCATTGTAATTCCTTCTTAAAGGAACTGTTTGCACAATGGTTTTCCTTTTACAGATGACTATTAAGCCTTCTTAAACTCCCTTACTGAAATTACCAGGCTGGGTTTGGGCACTTGAAATGAATTCTCTATACAGGATGATTTATGAGTTAATATTTTTCATATTCTTTTGCATTATAATTATTTTACACTCTACAACACGAAGCTAACAAGTGCATGTGAATAACCCAGTTTTCAGTCCAAGCCAGATCCTCATACCTCAGTTTTTGGTTGTTTTTTTTTTGTTGTTGTTGTTTTTTTTCCCCATGAACAATATTATTAACCTATCCTAGTGTCACTCAGGCTTTGAAGGAAAGGAGTAAACAAGTTACATTTTTTCTAAAGCTACAGTGTCATGATGGGGAAATGGGTGGATTTATTTTTTTTTTTTCTACAGCTATTAATTTCAAGCTTGTTGTAAAGGCAAATATGATTTAGGAGGATCAAAAAAAGGTATCAGTGATAATTGGAACATGGAGACAAGGAGAAGGCGGAAAGGAAAAAAAACCTGTGGTAGTGATACACTTAATTATGAAGGCTTATTCCAATAATCCCTTTTGAAAATGAACAAAGACGAGATTTTTGATGTTTGATGAACTTATCAAACAAGGCAGAATAATGAAGAGGTAAATGTAAAATCCAATCGAAGGTGAGCCAATTAAGTACTTTGAGAAGTGCTGAAGGATGCAGCCCACAAATCCTCCTGTCAGAGCAAAAAGGCATCAATACCTGCACGTCCTGCAGCTCTGGGTTCAGCTCCAGGCTCCTGGGTTTCCATCTCACACAAGGATCTGCACCCACAGGCTCCCTTAGTGAGCTGCTGCGCCTTTCATTTAGTAAATCTCTCTTCCCCAGCCTCTGATGAATCCCCCATGAGCTCTGCACCTCTGCTAATTACCAATATTTCTCTTTGGACTGCAGTCTTGTAAGCAAAACAGACTGCTCATTAGTTAATCACCAAAATAATAATAAAAATAATAATGTTCTGCCTTGGAACAGACCCTCAAAATGCTTCAGAGGTGGTGGCAAATGCAGGGTTGCATCTGCATGCCACAGATTGCTCCTCAAGACAAAGAAATTGCTCATACAAATGAAGGTTTTAGGAGTGGAGACAGAGCTAGAGATTGCAATGACTGGGCTGGGAGGCAGAAGTATTTTCTGGCTGTTGTGTAGTGATATTCAGAGTATGTGCAGAGAGTCTGATCCAAGAGCCACTACAACACATTACCTTTGCCCTTTTCTCCTTAGAATATTCCTATAGTTATTTTCTTCTTCTCAGAATTTGCATATTTTGCTTCAGAAATACTCAACCAACAAATTCTTAGTCGTGGTTCTTTGTACCTTGTTCTCTCAGCACTGTTGGTGCAGCCATTCCCACTCCTCCACAAATCAGGTTCTGATTTCACACTTGCTGGGAAAAATCCTGGCCATGAGTTCACACTGGTGTAAAGAAAGTGACATCAAAACAGGCTCAGTAGTGATAAACATCCCTGCTCCTGGAGATGGTGATGTGCTTCTGAAAAGAAAGGCAAAAAATTAGCTTTTCATTAAAACCTGTCCCTTCACGACATTCTTTCTGTTTACTCAGGATGGATGGTCATATATACATACATACATACATATATACATATATATATATATATAAACATATTTAATTGCAATCTACCTATTGGAAAGGGCACAGATATTTTGGGAGAGCAGGAATCCCAAGACAAAATCCCCAGGTACTGCACCTGCAGGCCCTGCTCAATTTTGATGGTGAATACTTGGATAGGACATCTTGGGATGCTTCCCATTTCCTACAAACCAGCTTCCTGGTGGAAAAACACACACACAGAGCTCATTTTCCCCCCTCCAGCCTCCAGCCCCTCTCAAAACACAGCTTCAAAGACCTTAGACCACTCTTTCTTCCCCTCCCTAGAAGAAGCAGCAGAGATGTTAATTCTCCAGCTCCTGTCGACTGTCATCTGAGCCAGTGGTCAGGATGGACTGATTGCTTCCCTTGCCAAGAGAAAAAAGTAAGGATCCACTGTAATGTATTCATTTATCTTCAGATGTGTCTGTGATGAGGATGTACACACATTAATTATATATATTATACATATTCATCATTCTGAAGCATCCAGTAAACTCATCCAAATATGATGGAAATGCTCCTCTGCTAGAGAGGCTCTTATTTACCCTGGTGTAAACTGGGGAATAAATTCATTTGAGGCAGCGAAACAGGAAAAACAAAATCAAGGCAAATAGTGGAAGAATGAAGCCAGAATACTTGTCCAAGATTTTCTTCATTTTCTGTCTCAGATTTAATTAAGTATCCCCTGATTCTAAATGCAAATAATCCAGTGAAAAGAAATTAGGAGCAGGCTTCATGCATCAGCTCCTGTTCTCATATTTTTATATCACTTCACATATGTCTTCATAGTTTGAGAATTTATTTTTGAATACCTGATATAATTCTGCTTTCTACTGAGTTTATTTTATCCCTGCCTTTTTTGTTCCTGTGCTTATAGACAGTAAATTATCAGCAAATAATATGGTTCTTCTCCCTTTCCTTTTTTTTCCTTTCCTAGTTTAAAGAGCAGCAATTCTCATTAATAATCCATCAGAAATGTTGCAGGATCAGTGTTGTAATTAGTGTCTGTGTCCATCTGAGCCTGGTGCATTGCAGGACAAAGCACATTCAGCTGGAAAAATGTCACATTTTTCCAAGGTATAAAATAGAGATATTCTTAAAACACCCATTCCAGCCCCCTCTTAAGTCCACGTGGATGAACTCCAGGCAAATCTGAGCTCCCAACTCTCTGCTGACACCCCTGCCTTTATCATGTACAAAGTCTTCAAGCCACACACACACATAAAAATAGGAATGCATGTTAAAATGATAGTTTTGATGTCTCTATGGCCCCTGGAGGGGATGCCTGTGGGGGATACAGGTGGTTGTGTCTCCCTGCAGCACCGGTACCGGAGGCTGGCACAGCCAGCAGAGTTTGGAGGGCAACGCTGCGTGGGGCACCTCTGGGATGAGCAAGCCTGCCAAGCTGAGACAGCGTGCACAGGGCCACCAGGCTGTGGGCAGGACTTCCAGTGTGAAGGAACAGGTGAGTGAACCAGGCACAAACCCCTGCCACAGAGGTTTTTGGTCCCGGGGGTATCAGTTCCCCGCCCCAGGCAGCCAGGAGGGTGAACCAGCACAAGAGAAAGCAGGAATTTTCCCCCTCTTCAGTGTTTTCCCCCTGCTTTTACAGAAATCCATCCACGTTACACATGGATTTGGGTAGAAAAGGAGGCTGTGTGGCACGGAGAATGTGAATTTTTCAGTGGAACAAAGAGAGTAGGAATATTCTGCTCCAACTGCTGTGCTGTGCGCTCACACTCCCCTCGGCGGGCACAGCGCTCCCACAACGCTTTCTCCCCTGCTAGAGACAGAGTTCAACCATCAATCCAATCAGCAATCTGGTGGGGTGATTTAGTTATTTTTAGCCACCTCCAGCTCTGAGGATTAGGATATAAAACGGCTGTTCTGTGAAACTTTGACCAGCCTTGACAGATTTTTGTTTCTACACAAATGGCTCAAACTTCCTTCCTGAGCATTTAATGAAAGTTCTATCGAAATTTGGAGCCACAGGTCAGCCCTGTGACCAGCTCATCAGCTGGAGCAGGTTATCATCACTCCACTGGGGTAAATTAAGCAGTGCCAGTTCCCTCCTTAAGGCTTTCTCCACGCTCCAGAAGCAAAAGCCCTTCCACATTGCCTTTCCTGCAAACATCCATTCTTGCAATTAATTATTGCAATAAACTCCCCAAATGCCTCCTGCAATGGGAAGAGGAAAACTTGCACTTTAATAAGATGGAGTTGACTTCCTTAAGCCAAAGGATGAAGCTATTCCTACAGCAGCTTTCCAAGAGTGTGATTTTAGAAAATAAAGTCAGGACAGCGAGGTGACCTCTCCTTGATTCCCACCTGATAGAATCCCATGGGAGCGGCCAGCTTGGACTCTGTGCCACATTTAGGTCCCAGAAGCTTGGAAAAGCAAATCCCCCATGGAATAACGCCGTGTTTAACACCCAGCATGACTTCTTGTGGCCCTGAGATGTGGGTGAAAAACAGCACAATCAATGCAAGCTGCCAGCCAGGATTTCTGGAGGGCGGATAAGCCACCGGCTGCATCTGTGCACTTTAGGGCGCTGCATTAAACAGCATCTCGTGTGCAACGGAGACAGAGACTGCAGAGATGGGTCTGATGAGGATAACTGTGAGGATGAAGATATTGAAAACCCTTGTGAACATCTGTTCCCAATCCCAGGGGTGGAAAAAGCAGTCCAAGGGTGAGTAATTAATCAATAGCTGCCTCCTCTAGCAATCAAAACCGGATTATGTTTCTCCTATTGCTCTTCCTTAGTAATAGCAGTGATCCATGAATTGATAGGGGTGCTGTGCAAAACCCAAAGGGGAGGAGGTGTCCCATGTGACCATGGGTAGCAATGAGGGTTCATTTCAGCTTTTATTTCAAATTCTGCCTCAGATCTATTACCTGACCACAGTACTTGTGATGCCCTTTTTATACTCCTGGAAAAATAGATCCCAGTTACCTCACAGCTTTCTCCAGTTGTTAAAAGCAATAGACTAAAGCAAACAGCAGACTTTGGAGATGTAGTAGCCTGCTGGCATTCATCCTTAAGGATATTTAACTCCAGGATTTAGGACTTCAGAGCACAGATTCAAGGCAGAGAGCCTGAGCTCCACAAGAGTATATGTAAATACTCCTATCCACAAAAAGTGTTTCCCTGTTCAGTTTCAAATTTTGATTAGGTTATACAGGCAAAAGAGAAATCCAGAATAAAGTGAAACTGAAAGGCAAATTGTGACTGTGACACTCTTGTTGAAAACTTTGTATTTTAACCAAGCTACTGCTCAGTTTCCCTTGGAGAACATGCCCCTGCCTGCGGCAGAGGGATTGGAATGAGATCATCTTAAAGGTCCCTCCCAGCCCAGCCCATTCTAGGATTTTATGAACATGGGCTGCAGGATGAGAATGGAGCCAGTCATTGTGTAACTTTCCCATCAGCCCAATCCAACACCCTCTGGAGTCCCTGAGATAAATGTTTCTATGGCACAGGGCCTGGGAGGGTCCATCAAAAGTTTTACAAGGCGTGCATTAATTTTCACTGAGAACCCTGTTTAATTCTGCTCTCTGAAGTGTTCCTCCTGCAGAACACACAATAGCAATGGCATTTGCTATCTTAGTCCTAAAAGATGGTTCCCTGTTGAGAAGAGCAGTGCTGCTGTCTAGTTTGAATAACGGTTTCACTTTGGGCCATGGAATTACATGGAATACTAAGTAATAGGAGGGATTTCAGAGGGCAGCAGCTGTGAGGGCTGGGGAGAAGGAAGAAGAAGGAATAAGGAAATAATAAGTGACAGACTTGGCAAAGCATAGGCTTCATGTCTAGGGAGGGTGTTAACTACCCTGAGAAAGGGGACCATTATTAAAAAGAAAGAGATGAAATTAAGATAGAAAATAATTGCAGAGAATGCCAGGAAGCACTTTGTGACAATGAGATGCATTAGGCTCAAGAGGAACCTGGAGGAATTCCAGGACTTTGAGACTTTCATAGCTGCACTTGCTGGGAGGGGCTGGGCAACTTCCCTGATTTCTTCCATTTCTCGCATGTGAGTCCAAACTAATGCCTTGGAAATAAAATGGCTGTTTGTCTCCTGGTAGCTCTGGGAAGGAGACAGCAACGAGACAACATACTCAACCCAGCTTTAAGTTCTTCTCCAGTCCCTCAGGGGCACAAAAACAAACCCGATTTTAAATGAAATAATGATAATTCTTCTGTAGCGTCAGGAGAACGCTGTGACAGCGACTGAGGAAAATAAAACCTCCAGGCTACAGATAACCTCCTGAACTGTTGTCTCTTTCCAAGGTACAACATCCTGACGCAGGAAGGGAGACAGAACATTTATGACCCCGTGTTTTTTGGAGGGCTCTGTGAGTACGTGTACAACGGGGAGTGGCGGGAGCTGCGGTACGACGCCGCCTGCGAGCGCCTGCACTACGGCGACGACGAGAAGTATTTCCGCAAGCCTTACAACTTCCACCTCTTCCAGTTCCTGGTGGGTGCTTCAGGAGGCCAAACTTAGCAGCAACTTCCCAGCAAAAAAAGCCAAACTTCCCACAAAGGGATCTGTAGGTTGTGTTTAAGGTGCCTCAGCAGGTAGTCAGTGGTGGAAATGCTTGTTTATGGTACGTCAAGCTTTATCACCCTGGCATCCCCACTGCTTCCTCTGGCACAGTCAGAGCCAAGAGAGAGGTGTAGCATTCTCCAGAGGTGTAGAATTCTCTAAATTCTGCTATTAATGAGCTGTAGAGCTTGCACAAGCCCCTTGCCTCTCTAGGGATGGAGCTGGCCATGTGTAAAATGATAACAATGCTGCTGGTTCAATCTTTGAAAGCATTTTAAAGTCTACGGTGTGGATACAAGGGGCATAAATCTGAATTCTGAGTGAGACAGGGATCTTGAAACCCATCACCCAGGGATCACAACACCTTCAGTCCATAAGGTCATGTCTGATGTTGGACGCTGATCCAAGCAGAGCAAGGATTCAGTTTGGGTCTCCCACACCATAAATGGGTGCCTTGGCCACACTGTTAAATCTTTATGATATTTTTTGACATGAATGAATGAAAACACATTATTCCTGGGAAATATAACTCAATGCAAGTAGCTTTCATGTCCTCCCAGCAGGCAGAATCCCTTAGTCCCCAGTTTGGACACCAGGGCTGGCTTTTTATGCAGCTGGCAAAAGGCAGAGCCCAAAGCCCAGGCAGAGTGGCTCAATTCCACGTGCCAGCAAAGTAGAGCTGTCAAGGAAAAGGTCACTTCTCTAAAACACAGGCAAAACAGTGCTTGTTTCCTAGCCTTGCCATTGTAAATACATGCTGAATTTTTCTTTTCCTAAATAAATTCATCCAGAAGCAGGCTGGAGAGAAAAAAAATCAGTCCAAATCATTAGGATTTGGCAGAGCTGTAAGGAACTGGAAGGAAGGTTTTATAATGGGAAGTGTCAGGCTGTCTTAATAGGTACCATTACCAGCTCTGGCTTTGAGTGGCTAAACACAGACCTCTCCCCTGCTTGGAGAATGGAACAAAATGCTTGGCTTTATCCACATTTCTCACATATTTCCAAATTAAATAGCAAGGGACTTAATTCTTTATTCCACATCCACTGAAGTCAGTGCTGGTACTGTCAGGAGCATCACGAGCTTTAACATAGGTATTCCTTCAAGAAACAGAGATTATAAAGGAAGGAAAGCACCTGAAAAATTAATGTCTGCTCCTTTCATTTTAGGCTCACGCTGATTCTGGATTTTCTTTTGAGTTTTACGACGATTCAAAGGACCTGCTTGACGCCCTTAAAAGTGATAAATCCAAATCCACGGGCTTCACCATTGGAATTGGGCCTGGAGGTGCAAATCTCATGTTCAACCTGGGCCTCACTTTATCAGGTGGAAAAGGAACCCTGAAAAATTTCACACAATATGATGCAAAGGTAAAAAAAAAACCTCAACCAAATCAGCGATGCATCTGCTCCAGTCCCGTCATCTGTGCATTGTGTGGTCTGGCTGTAACTTATGTCAGTTTATTCTCTCAACTGCCTTTTTTAACACAGGGTAATTGTACCTTAATTTGTTCACGTAATTGCAAGTGTATGATCGTTAGTAATCCTGTTTGCTGTTCTTGGTGGGTCTTAGCAAACAGGGAGTGGGAATAAAATTGAATTACGGAGTGCCACGGCACATGTCATCTCACCCCATCCTGTTTCATGGCTACATAAAGCACATAAATGAATTTTAAAAATGCTTAAAAGTGATGATGAGGGAGGAGGAAATATCAAGATGCTGATCAAAACAATTATCCTCAAGGAATGATCTCTGGTAGCAAATATATCTTGCTCAAATTAATACGAGCTGCCTCATGACAGGGAAATAGGCTACTTTTTACAGGAGGTTAAAATACCACGCTGAAAAAAATAGTACCTGATAATAGGGTGCACTTCTCACAGAGGGTTTACATCATGGACTGGCTGTGATGACCTCTTTCCAATCTAATAACATGAGTGCTGGTATTTCCCACATTTACAGTGCCCCATCTCCACTTCTCTCCAGGCTGCTGACAGAAAACAATAAAGAAGAATTACTTTGATGGTGTTCCGAGTTAAAATGCCCTTAAAAGCTGTTTGAAATGAGCACCATTATAGTATTTACTGTGCCCTTGTCCAGACTCACATGATGTTTGCAGCTAAATGATGATCAGTTATTGGAGGAATCATTTAAAGGGCTGCTCATGTTGCAGTGAGACTTGTCCAAAGCAACAGCAAATACAGAGGTGGAGCCTTGGAGCTGATGGTATATCCAGGAAATTCTCCCTCCATCAGCATCTTCCTTGCCAGGGAATCTCCCCTCTGCTGGCCTGGGCTTGACCCTTGTGCTTTGTCACTCACTGAGTTTGTGAAAAAAGGAAAAAGGGAATAACAGTGTGGAAAGGAAACCAGAAAAAGAAATTGCAGAAAAGGACAACGAAAAGGAGAATGAAAAGGAGAAGAATGAAAAGGAGAATGGAGGGGAACCACGTGGAGCCCAACTCTGATCATATCCACACATCAATAACACCCCTGTAGTATCCAACCCCCCAAGGCTCCTCCATCTCCACAGCACATCAGAAAGAGACTTAAAAAAAAAAAGAATTACCATTATTTCATTTAAAATCGGGCTTGTTTTCATACACGCTGACAGTCAGACACTCCCCTGCAAGCCTAAAGAATAGAAATTAATTTGTTTAAAGTAACATTGACTGCAGCTCCCCTTTTCTTTACCTGCAGGAGGTTGGATTCATTAGAGCTGTGACCAAGGTGCAGACAGCACGCTTCAAGATGAGAAGAGACAACATTGTTCTGGATGAAGATGTGCTGCTCTCCCTGCAGGACCTCCCAGACACCTACAACTATGGCATGTATGCCAAATTCATCAACGACTACGGCACCCACTTCATGACATCTGGCACCATGGGCGGTGTCTTTGAGTACATCCTTGTCATCAACAAGGAGGAAATGAGAAGAAAAGGTCAGGAAAGTCAAAATATATTCTCTGTTCTCAGCTTTCTGCTTTAAACCTGGGATTTCCAGCCTGCTTGGCACTACTGGCCACATGGCTTGGGATTAGCTCGAGTGTCACCAAACGTGCTTCCTGCTCTGATTTCAGAAGTACCTGGGTGAGGGATTGGTCATTAAGGAAGGAACATGAGCATTTTTTTCCATTTTTTTTTCAGTGTCACTTGCTAATCTTCTCCTATTTCCTGTCATCTTTGTTCACCATGAATGCTTGAAGGCTGCAAAGGTGCCCAGAGCTCAGCAAATCAGCCCTCTCACGTTTCAGCCTGTTTGTAGCACAGTTTTCTGTAAATGGAGATATTGTACTGCACTCTGCAATACCTCTGCCACTTTACTCTGCTTAGTGCCACATCTGGAGACTAACAGACCCCTGTTAGCTCCAGTTCTCAACAAATTGGAGTGTATGAGGCTGGAGAGCCCTACCTCTAAATCTCAGTTAGATAAAGCACCCACTGCAGAGGCCGAGAGTGTGAGAATTGCCATTGCTAGCAAGTCAAAAGCATAACATTTTTTATTGATCAAAAACATGGGATGCAGAACAATAATAAGGGGTTTTAGCTCAATAATCAAGTTGTCAATTTTTGAAGAGGTATCAACAATGCAAGAGATCCCATTTTCCCTAAGGAACATCACTCTGCTGTGCTGAGGGTACCACTGCCTTAGTAACTCCAGGCCAGACACTGATGTAGAAGGAAATTGTGATCTTGGACAACAGGTGCAAATTGCTGTAATTTCAGTAATTTTCATGGTTCTGCCCCAGATTCTGCCTCTGGTCTGAAATGGTTTGGTCCCTTCAGCATTAAGATAACTATGCACTCCACAGTGCACATTAACCATGCCAATTTTTCCACAAGAAATTACTGATTCAGAGAATTTTCATCAAGTTCCCAAAACTCTAATGTTTGGAAACATAATGCCTTTTCAAATTACTTCTTCACTTTGAAGGGTGAGTGATATAGAAGTGAACAAGGTCTTGGCAAGCAAGTCTTCAGGAAGCAGACTGCTAATTTCAAAGGAAGAATTAATCAAGAGCATGTGGAGGGGGGCTATTATTTTGCTTTATCTTCTGCTTGCTGTGTATGTAAGGAGATTTACTGCTACGAGATGCCTTATCTTAGGAAAGAAGGGTGCTGAAGTCCAGCAAAAGACAAAAATGTGCCCCAGTAGAGATGCAATTTTCATTCTAATGCAGCACCATTCTGTAATTTTCATCTAATCCAGGCTCTGCCAGAAAGTCCACCCTTCCCAATCCAGCAGTGCTCTGTCACACAATGCTGACCCTGAAGGACCCACCTGCAGTGTCTGATATGCCACTGTCTGAAAGCATTTAGCAAAAAAAAACCCTGATTTCTCTAATGTTGATCACAGCCATGCTTGGAGGCTGTGTTTGCAAGAGGATTATCCTCCTTCCCTGAGGAATGGTTAGGATCAGGATGTAAGTGCTCAAGTCTTAAAATCAGAGCTTCCTAAGATGAGTGTGAAGCTCTGCAGATGCATCACTGAGTCCCCACAGGGCTGAGCATGGAGCTGCTTTAGATCAACCACTGCATCCTGAGGGCCCACCCAGCCCACGAGGCTGTTTGCTAAATGCTCTGGAACTGAGAAGATTCATTTTTTAAATAGAGCAGTGACTAAAGCACAAACCCAGGAAAAAGATGCCTTGGCTGAGTCCTCCCTAAATAAGACACAGCTTAGGTGGTCACTGAGCACAGAGCTGGACTTGGAGCATTAAGGAAACCTGAATTTTGAGAATGAAAGCACCTTCTCTGTTTAGACATCCACAGCTCACTGCAGAGCTTAGGGCTGCAGTTTTGCTGCCAGACCCATTCCCAGCTTTCAGGCTGCAAGGGCTTATATGGATGTGGTCATGAGTGAAATAAATACATGTGTCAGAACGAGGTCCCTCGTTGCTCTGCCATCAATATTTTTCATTACTTGTTTTTAAAATAGATTGTTATGGTTCTATTATTTAGCAGAAAACAGTCTAATGTGTTAACACATTACAAGAACATTTATGGGAGGAACATTATGCGCGGAGTAAATTAGAAAGAGTCTTCATATATTCTGATTAATTCAAAACGCGGCAGTAAATCTTATCACTCCAGCACATTTAACTATCGCAAATTATATCATATTAAAAATAAAAAAAAGCCAAACCTCCCTATCAGGACACCCCCTTCATGTGCCAATATTTACTGAGGCCACCCTTTTGCAGTGATAACCACTTTTCATTTATCAAGACCCGATCCTGCCGCGACCAATAGCGAACGGTATCGACAGCCCCTCGCTGAACGTAATTACTCAACAGGAACCGTGGCAAATCAATTAATCAGGGCGTTCCTCAAGTTTAATTTTATGGCACTCCAGCACCAAGATAAGCCAT
>WEIU01007906.1:1980923-2019251 GCA_013389925.1 Aegithalos caudatus | reverse complement strand
TGAAGGGAGGGGATTCTGCCCCTCTGGTGAGGCCCCACATGCAGTGTTGCATCCAGCTGTGGGGTCCCCAGCTGTTGGTCTCCATGTAACTTGTTAGAGAAAGCCCAGAGGAGGCCACAAAGCTGATTAGAAGAGTGGAGAACCTCTTTATGAAGCCTTTCTATGAGAAAAGGCTGAGGGAATTTAGGTTGTTTAGCCTGGACAAGAAAAGCCTGCAGAGAGACCTCATTGCAACCTCACAGTACTAGAAAGGGGCTTATTAGAAAGACAGGTTTTAATCAGGGCACAAGAGGTGACGATTTTCAACTAAAAGAGGTCCAATGTAGATTAAAGAGGAAAGTTTTTACAATGAGCATGGTGAAACACTGGCACAAGTTGCATAAAGAGGTGGTAGGAGCCCCATCCCTGGACACATTCAAGGCCAGGTTGGATGGGGCTCTGGACAAATTCATGTAGTTGAAGATGTCCCTGCCCATGAAGGAGAGGAGCTGGACCAGATGGCCCTTAAAAGGTCCCTTTTAACCCAAACCATTCCATAACTGCACAAAACCAGAGCCATGAGTGTTTGAGCAATATTTTAAACAAGGCAAGGCCCTGCTCCCCAGTGCTGAGGTGAGGTTGTTCAGCAGACAATGCTCCAGGGTGGGATTTGGACAGAAGTTTAAACTTCAGACCATTAAACCACAACACACAAACCCCACTGACCTCTGTGCCTCCTTTCAATACCATGGTATTGATTACCNGTGTAGTTGAAGATGTCCCTGCCCATGAGGGAGAGGGGCTGGGCCAGATGGCCCTTAAAAGGTCCCTTTTAACCCAAACCATTCCATAACTGCACAAAACCAGAGCCATGAGTGTTTGAGCAATATTTTAAACAAGGCAAGGCCCTGCTCCCCAGTGCTGAGGTGAGGTTGCTCAGCAGACAATGCTCCAGGGTGGGATTTGGACAGAAGTTTAAACTTCAGACCATTAAACCACAACACACAAACCCCACTGACCTCTGTGCCTCCTTTCAATACCATGGTATTGATCACCAGGCTCCTTGGGAAAACACTTTAAGGTCCTCTGACAAAAAAGAGCAATATACAAGTTACCTATTACTTACAGTACCCACATTTACTGAAATCAATGGACTTCTTAACTGCTAAAGAGGACGGCCTTATATTTGCAGTACACTGAAGTGCTTACATAAAACCAGGCTGTATGAAATATGCACATTGCTTACCTTGGTGAAACCACCTCATTAGTTCCCTTCTCCCCTCTGCAGTCACTTCATGGCTCTCCAGTTACATATTTTCATGATGTATGTGGTGGTGCTGGCAGCAGCAGCAGGCAGGAGAGCCCTGGCAGCTCTCAGCACACAGACCTTTCCTAAGTTACTCCTTAAGGTGCTGCTGGGGCCATTAATAGGTGGGTCAGAACCTGAATTTTGGAAAATTAGTGAGGATCCATTGATTTCAGCTGCTATTCCTGGCTTTACCATAGTTATGAGTTAGTCTGTAAAAAAACCAAAGGTTTGTTGTTAAACATATTAGATCAAACAGGGACATTTCTGCCTGAAGCCCTAAGATTTTTACTTTCTTCTAATATTTTCTAAGGAAACAATTTTTACACCTATCATATGATAGGCCCAGTATTTCCCAATAAAATATTGGGGTTTCCCACTGTCCTCTGCCCAGAATAGCTTTTGACTTTGAAACACAAGCCATGAAAATAACTGAATCTTTCCTTCAATGATAGAAAAAAAGAAGGAAAATGAACACCACGAGTCACTGAATTTACCTGTCTACTTTCTGGTTTGCAGACATCAGCACAGAGGAGATAAGTGCCTGTGTGGGGCTGTCCCTTGGCATTACAGCCAGCAAGACACTGGATCTGGGTGCAACTGTGACACACTCTGACTGCAAAAGCAAAGGACTCTTGAAAACTGGTACAGCATCAGGGCAGGGGCTGTGGAGGCTCCTTGGGTCTCTTGTTTTGGTGACTTGGGCACAGAGATTTGTGTAGGGTCACACAAAGCGTGAGGAAGGGGCTCTGGTGCCATCCCCCAGACAAGGTGGGACCACAGAAACTTTGGGTCCAGGTCTCCAGGAGGACTTATACCTCTTAAAAGAGCAGGAATTATTGTAGCAATATCTGGATTAGAAACAGAGGCTGGAGGGTGGCTGGGAGGCTGCAGTCCTCAGCAATGACAGACTAAAGGTGTGCAATTAAAAGAAGTCAAAATTGACTCTAAAAAGTACTCAGAGAGGGTAGGAACCCCCAGATTTGTGCATTTCATAATGAGCTATAGACAGTGTAATCTATTGCCCATGTCCTACCCAGAAAGCAAGGCTGGAGGAGTGCAGGCTCTTCAGGTCTCATCAGCTTAGAGGATTTGGGATGCTCAACTTGTCACTTGTGATGAGGTGGCAGGGCTCACCCCACGAGCAGGGAGCACTGGGCTCACATCAATCCCAGGAGGAAGCCCCCCCTGCACAACTGATCTCAGCTCCATTTAGCAGTTTCTGTGTGGAAACAGCAGCTGAATAATAGGTGTGCAATTCAACTTTGCAGATGCTGAGAGCCACAGTGCAGTCGTGGAAGATATTATTCCCCGGATTAGAGGGGGAGATACCAGTTACAGTGGAGGGCTCCTGAACAGCTGGGATGGCAACATGTATCGTCACTGGGGCAGGTCATTAAAATATAATCCTGCAGTTATTGATTTCCAGGTAAGGCTTTTCTGC
Organism: Aegithalos caudatus; assembly: GCA_013389925.1. Taxonomy (NCBI): domain Eukaryota; kingdom Metazoa; phylum Chordata; class Aves; order Passeriformes; family Aegithalidae; genus Aegithalos; species Aegithalos caudatus. The sequence continues at coordinate 2,016,522 of WEIU01007906.1, read as the reverse complement.
AGTCGAAGAAACTCTGCAGCTCTGAGGAATGAAAGTGTAGTCGAGCAGATCATTTCGTATTTTTATTGTGATCCCATCACAGAACAAGATTAAATGTAATGGGCCACTGATCTGGTAACCTCTTATTCATTTCACAATGGGGAGTACATCTCCCACCAACTGCATCCACAGGGAGATGGACAAGGAGCTTAATGCTGGATTAGTGCCAGGTTAAGTTTGTGATGTGTTCCCCAACAGCTTCACAATGAATTTCAGGGTTTTTCCCCCCTAGTATTCTCCCTGATGCTGCCCACCCTCCTGTATAAGCAGGGGGACTCACAGAGGGCTGGGGAAGGTGTTTTGTTACCCAGCAAAAGCTCTGCATAGACAGCCCCCCTCCAGGAATTCTCTGAGCAGGGAGCTCCTGGCTGCTTTGTCAGGCAGGTCCTTTCTCCACACTCCAAAATGGTCTGTGGCCATAAAAATCAGCAAGGCACCAGTCTCCCTTTTGTTTCACTGGATGCCCCATGAAATGGGAAGACCACTGAAGCATCTTGTGGGGCTTCTGGGGGGGAGGAGATGGGGGCAAGCAAAGGGGATGGAAAGGGACAGAGAAGAGCAACCCTAAAAACAAATAATCCAGGGCAGAGCTGGCAGAGGCACGAGGGGGTGGCCACAAGTCCTCAGCAGGACCACAAGAACCCCAAGGTGCCAAGACCACCAGCCTGCTCCAGGAGAAGCTGTGGCATGTGAGGGAAGGATCTCTGTCATGGCAGGGACATGCTGCCATTTCTATCCCTCTTGTCTTCATTTGAAAGCAGGTCTGAAAGCTCTGAGAGAGAGTGGGAGAAGGGAAAATGGATTTGGGAATGATCTGTGTTATTGGCAGGGCAAGCAGGGCTATGCAAGCCTTCCTGGGCAGCACCTGGTGGCAGAAAAGATCTGATAACACAGAAGTGCTTTCAGTTCCAGCTGCAGGTTGTTCACCTTTCTGTACAAATCCCCATCAATTCTGGGCAACATTTCTTGCCCTGTTCCAGTAAATCATGCACTGACCTCTCTGTTGGCTGCTCCAGAGCTGAGCAGTCACTCTGCAACCAATGTCCACTTCAGCAGCTCTTATCTGCAGCCCCCTCAGTTTGTCAAACAGGCTTGTGCAAATTTGTCTGAGAGCTCTTCCCAAAGCCCAGCTGATCCTGATCCTCCCCACGAATCACTCTCACAGTGCCTTGCACAGTGAGCTGACACCCAGGTCTTCTCTGGAACAAATTCCTGGCCTGGACAGGGAATGTTTGCAGAGGTGCATCGATGGACAAATGTAAATAAGTGTCCCCACACAGTCACAAGTTTCTAGCTTTAATACCCATTGAATATTCATATTCAGTGGGGCAAATTATAATTGCTGCCCCAACTGGACTATTTTTGCTGACTGGTATATAGGAATTGTATTTTGCTGCTGGAAAATAAGATGAGCGAGTTACATTCCCAAAGCTGTAGATGACAGTATTATTTCACTACATCAAAGGGCAAAAATATATATAGGCAAAATTCCTCATTCTCAGCATTTACTGGGTATTTTACAATCTGGCCTCTGCAAGTGATAGGATGGCAATAAATTTTGATGATACCCTCTGTCCAAAGCTCTTACCAAAACATTTTCTTCAAAAAGGCAAAAAGCATGCAAGGATCTCAGGGACTGTGACAGCACTAAGAAATCAGTCAAAAAAAAAACCCCAGGCTTACTGGGGTGTTTTAACTTATCATTCCAATCCATACCAAAACTCCAAAGCATGTCCAGAAAAGCCAATCCCACACAAAGCTCCAAGATGAGGAAGGTTTTGGAACGGTGGCTCCTCGCTGGGGCAGCAACACATTTGCATGATGTACATGCAGCTGTCGAGGAAGAAAAATGAGTTTTTCCCCAGCCCTGAATTCATCCAGCAATGTCACAGCATCCCAGTTGATGCCCAGCTGAAATTGTCTCCATGCCATCCATCTCCATCTCCCTGCAGCTGCAGCCCATCCATGAAATCCTCCGCAGGAGCGACCTCGGCCACATGGAGAGCAAACAGCAGCACCTGAGGAGAGCTCTGGAGGAATTCCTGCTGGAATTCAGCCCCTGCCGCTGTGGGAAGTGCCAGAACAATGGGGAGCCCATCCTGGTGGGTGACACCTGCTCCTGCCAGTGCCGCCCTGGCTACAGAGGCCCTGCCTGTGAGCAGGCTGAGCGCCCAGGTGAGAGCCCAGGGCAGGGGGAAAGGCAGCAAAGGGAGTGGATTTCCCTCCAAGGGGGTGGATTTCCCTCTCCACATGGCTAAACCAGCAGCTCCTGGCACCCACACATCCATCCCACCCTCCCTGCTGTGTTTTGTTGCTGGGTGATGCCCAGCAACCCTGCAAGAGGCTGAGATTAGCAGGAGATGGGGGAATGGGTTTTAATTGGAAAAGAGCAGGGTTAGATTAGATATGAAGAAGAAAGTCTTCCCTGTGAGGCCCTGACACAGCTTGCTCCATCACAGGCAGTGTCCAAGGCCAGGTTGGACAAGGCTTGGAGCAGCCTGGGATAGTGGAAGGTGTCCCTGCCCATGGCAGAGGGGTTGGAGTGAGATGTTCCCTTCCAACCCAAACCATTCTGTATTTTATTATTACTATAAATAGGGTAGTGGAAATGAGGGTGTGTTTAACTGCTGAATTAAATCCAGGAAATCAGGAAATCCTCTGGAGAGCTTGTGGCACCCCACTAAGGATGGCTGCTCCAAGGGGGAGGCACAAACCTCAGCAGGCAGGGAGGGGAGGGACGGGGAAAGGCTCAGGTGAGGCAACTGCTCACACAACATGCCACCAAAAAAGCCATTTTAGTAAAAAAATTGCTACACTGCCAGATTTCCCACCCCCTCCCAGGATGCATTTTGACTAGAGTGTCTATTTTGGGGTAAAAAATATGTTTTTCCAAAGTGACAGGCTTATATTTATGTTTTCTTTGTCACTTTCTATACTATCCTAAAAAGTTAAGTGGGTAGCAAAAAAAAAAAAAAATCAAGGTTGGAACAGGCTCTTTCATTTCCAAAAAAAGTTTCAGTTTTCTATGGCTATTTTTGTCCTGATTCATGATTTAAAAAAAAAAAAAATCGAAATCTCAGCACATGAAGCTGGCAGAAAAATCCATCTTGAGAGCAGTTCCACCAGGCAGAGCTCCAGGCCTTCAACCATGGGCTCATCAATGGGGTCTCACCAGCAGAAAATCAAAGCTGTGATGAGATAAGGAGTTGGAGCAGAGATGGTTTGTGAGGCTGAATGCCAAAGCTTTGCTTCAGTGACTGCAAAGTGGGTTTCTTTAAAAAGCTCAGGTTCTTTAATTGTCTCCAAATCTCAGGAATTTGCTTGGGAAATTTCCTGCCACCAAAGCAGAGCACTGGACCGGCCAGCCCTGTGCTCCTTGATTTTAGCCACAGTGGGGACAGGCACACTTCTAACTCATGGGCAAATTTTAGTTTCAAATTTTCAGTTCCAAATCTCACTTAAGACCACACTAATTTTTATTTTTTTTAAGAAAAAAAGCACAATGTTCCAGCAGATGGAAAACGCAGCTTCCCAGCCAGCACCAAGCAAGAGCACACGCATCCATTTGTGCTGTCTGGATTAATAAAGTGCCCGAGCCAGGCATGAAGGCCAGATGAGTAAATAAAAAACGACAGTAAATGACAGCCATCAAGCATTCCCATCATTCAGGAGCACTCCATAATCCATAGTATCGACCGCTCCTGACAACTCAGTCTGTACTGTAATGAAAAAGCTTTGAAATGCCCCATCTCCAAAAGGACTTTGCACAACATCCCCACAACGTCAGGGGACTTCTGTCCCTCTGCCTTGGTCAGAGGTGAGGAAGTTGCTGCAGAGAGAGCTGTGAGCTGTGCTTTGGGAAGGGAAAAGCAGAGGGTTTAAATGAGCTGGACAAGGAACAGCTCTCGGTGTTTGGGATGATGCTGATTCATCCGCTCTGGCCTCAAAGTGCCTTGATCTCAACAGCCTGGCCACGGCTTGGATAGAGCAGGGAATCCATATTAGAAAAGTTTCAGCCAGGCCTGAAAACCCCTTTTTTTTTGTTCATTTGTCCCTTTCCTTGCTGTGTGTCCCCAGGTGGTGAGGTGGACGGGCGCTGGAGCTGCTGGTCGGGCTGGTCCCCGTGCCAGGCGGGAACGTCGCGGCGCAGCCGGCACTGCTCCAACCCTGCCCCGCAGCACGGCGGGCAGCCCTGTGCTGGGAGGGACCTCCAGAGCAGAGCCTGCTGAAAGTGCCTGGGATGGGCTGCTTTGGAACCTGGGCTGGGCCATGGATACTCCAGGCGTGTGATGGAATTACCCCTGGGAGGAATAACTGAGCGGTGACGCGTTTCTGCGCGTGCTGGATTCCCTGTGTAAAACCTGAGCTGTGCTCCCGTGGTTTTGCCCCATCAGATGGGGTGGGAACCCCCCCAAATGTGATGGGAACCTCATTAGATGTGATGGGAACCTCATCAGATGTGATGGGAGCCCCACTAGATGTGATGGGAACCTCACCAGATGTGATGGGAACGTCACCAGATGTGATGGGAGCCCCACCAGATGTGATGGGAACCTCACCAGATGTGAGGGGAACCTCATCAGATGTGATGGGAACCTCATTAGATGTGATGGGAACCTCATTAGATGTGATGGGAGCCCCACCAAACATGATGGGAACCTCATTAAATGTGATGGGAACCTCACCAGATGTGATGGGAGCCCTGCCAGATGTGATGGGAACCCCACCAGATGTGATGGGAGCCCCACCAAACATGATGGGAACCTCACCAGATGTGATGGGAGCCCCCACTAGATGTGATGGGAGCCCCACCAGATGTGATGGGAGCCCCACCAGCACCCAGCACGGCTGCTGAAGCACAGGAGGCAGCACCCAAGGAGGTGGAGCTGCTGGGTGACCACAGGCCTACAGAGTGTCATGAAATAAACTCACTGTGAGTATTTACACAACTGAGCCTGAATCTCGGGGAGCTTCTCTGTTTTCCTTTGGGAGACAGAGGGAAAGCTCACGATCCAGGCAGTTGGTATTGACATATGTACCAGGAAACTTTTGTAAGTTGGCACTGTCAGATCTGTAAGTCCAGCATATTGGCCAGGGCTGCGTTTGCAGCAAAGCCATATGCTGCTCTGCATGGAGAAGGCCTCAGCCTAAAGATGCCCAGGCATCCTTGCAAAATGTAAGCCCAAGCTGATGAGGAATTTTAAATAAATAAATAAAGCAAGAAATGGGGGCAGAGGATGTTCCCACACAAGCAAAAGCTTTTCCCCTGTAAGATCAGTGATGAATTGACTATTAGCACGCAGGCATTTTATCTCCCAGGCACACAGAGCCTGAGAAGATGCTAACAGGCTGCTTGATTTAAGGGGCTTTTTTTGAATGTGAGACGTAAATCTCAGCAGAAGAATGCACACAGTATTGAACTGTGTCCAGAGACCACGGCGAGAGCCTGCAGCTCCCTCTCCTTAATGAACTGCCACAAAAACCCAGGATGGAGGGAAGGCAAATGGCACTTCATTTTACTGAGCTTTTCATTGCAGGGGGAAAAGGGGGGGAAAAAAAAGGCCCTGAGAAGGAAATCAGGCATTATGAACAACAACAGCACCAAAACCTCAAAGCACAAAGCAGCCCTTCTGTAGATATTTGAATGGAGAGAGGGAGCAGAAAGGAATCGTGGTTTAGTAAAAGAAATTGCTCAGGTGCTTGGAAATGCTTGTTTTTCAACGGTGTGTCAGTGGGGATTTACAGGCTGACACTCAGCTGATGTAAATCAGTGTTACTCCTTCACTGCAGCTGATTTATGGCACCTGAAGATCTGGCCCCATATTTTCTTTTGTGGGCATGTTTGCCAAAGGCCAAATTTTTCACCACTTTTTTTTTTTTTGCTTGTAAATGAAACTACAGGCTGAAAACAACAAACCATGTTGTCTCAAACCCTGAGATGGATTGTTCTGTGAAAAATCCTTTTGCTGGGGGGCAAAGCTGTGGTCTTTTGGGCCAACCTTGCTATTCCAGGTGAAGGAGCTGTTGACCCAGAGAGGAATTTGCTCCCAACTCTGGAATTTGATGACTTCTGTGTTAGGAAATGCAGCAGCACGGAGCACCCACAGATCAGTGTGACTCAGACATCCAAAGGAATGTGAAATGTAGGATCTCAACAAGTGATTTAATGAATGCTGTTTGGCATTGGGCTGCCAGGATATGTGGAAACGTGAGACAGGGCTCTTACACCAAGGAACAGTTTGGCTCACAAGCAATTCTTACCTTTACATCCACTTCTTAGGGCTCAGGAAAAGGCCTGCAAGTAAATGAGTACAAAGTCACCTCAATCAGAAAACCAAGTATGCTTCTTTTCTTGACCAGAGGGGAGAAATTAATGAACAGAAAGATCTGATGCCTTGGAGGTTGGGAAAAGATGGGGCCTGCAGGAAAACAACCTGCATCCTCAGCTTTTAGAGCTGCTTCCAGAAGGATAAATCACAGAAGAACCACCACAAAAAAAAAAAAAAAAAAAAAAAAAAAAAAAACCAAAAAAAAAAAAAAAAAAAAAAAAAAAAAAAAAAGAATAAATCAAAGTGATTAAAGGAACTGCATGCGAAATCCCACCATGGAAGATATAAATAAGAGCAGAAAAGCTATATTTTACCTGCAGTTGTTCCTTCTCATCACTCACCCCACAGCCCAAGGCACTGAGACACAAACCCAAGGGTTTCCTTCAAACACCAAAGGCAGGTGGGCAGTGCCCCTCTCCTCCCCTCCACCCCAGGGCTCAGACATCCACATGCTGAAACCCAGGAGCAGCCAAGCTGAAGCCAGAAGAAAGGAAGAAGCTCCCTGTAAAGTCTAGGGAAAAAAAAAAAAAAGATTATGAGCAATTACACATTTACAATGGCAGTGGAAGAAGCTAATATATCTCATGCTGAAGTGGGCAGCAGGAGAGTTGTGCAAGATGAGATAAGCAGCAAAAATGTCCATTTCTTAGTTAAACTAAAAGCTTAGAGGGTACAATAAAACACTGCAGATCCACCCCAGTTTTAATGAATGGATTTTCCCCTCTTGCACGCTGACATACATTTGATATAGTTATTTATCCTATATATTTCTGGCAGCATATTTCCCAGGAGACCTTGTTTATCTGGCTCATAAGCACATGATGGATGTATGGCGCTTTGGATAAATGGTATCACAATCAGATATTTTTATGGATATAGGCAAACTGGGTTATTAACAAAGGAAGGGCAGAGAGGAACTAGCACGCAGGAGAAAATAGGAAATGATTGATGACAATACACCTGAGGTTGCAAGGTGTAGGCTCCAGATAACCAGCAAACAGGAGAGGAGATAAGGGCAGTGCTTGAGACAGAGCTGTTTTCTACCTCAGGGTCAATGTCACATCAGCTGCCCCAACGCCTGCATCCCTCTGAGCTTGGGAGTTTAGAGCAGGCAAAAAATTCCCTGGCAGGAGCAGCTCAAAAATTGTTGCCTTCCCTTTTTTTTATACAGAGGAATGCACTGGCACAAAACACAATCCCACCAGAGAAGCCTGAAGCAAAAGAAATTCCAGGTTCTGGTGAGTTTGGTGGTGCTGCCCTATCATGTCCATCACAGTGGGACCTGCAGTGCTGCTCTACAAATAAGTAAAAGTATTTGTTTATAATGGTAATAATTACTGTATTCAACTCTAGCTTTTTGATTTGCAGAAACAGGAGGTATCAAAATGGGATATAAAAGGAAGATAAATCTGCAGGCCTGATTTGATCTGAAATCTGGATTCTGTGTTGGGTGCTCACTGGGCTCTTCTGTTACCAGGGTAAAACCAGGAGTTTGAAATCTGGGGACTGCAAAAACTTCTGCATGGCCCTTTCTTGTTTGCTTCCAACAAAACATCTCAGTATAAGAGAGAACCTGGGCAGGAACAGCTACATCCATGCCAAAGTGGGAGGAACAGCAGCCTGATAAAATAATTTAACAATACAGAGTTTGCAAACCTGCACGATGCTCCAGCCTCACAGGTAAAGTGTCTGCGTGGTATGACACAACAGGGAGCACATGAATCCAGGCTGGAAAGCAGTCCAGTTTCCCACTGCTGATGGAGATGTGAGGGGTGGCAAGATTCCAGCTGGTTTTGTCCTGGGAAAGCTGGAGGTGGCAATTACAGACCTGAAAAACCCTTCTGGGAGTTCCTGAAACTGCAATACCCCAGCAGCAATGTCTTCAAGGAGGGAGGTGCAAATAAATACAGCTTCTCCCTGTTTATCTTCTTCTTTTTCTCAAGAAAACTCATGAAAATACAGCATAAGATGTAGGAGAGCCCACTGAGATGAATATCTTAAACCTGAAACACCCTTTTGGAGTTCCTGAAGTTGCAATACCCCAGCAGCAATGTCTTCAAGGAGGGAGGTGCAAATAAATACAGCTTCTCTCTGTTTATCCTCTTCTTTTCCTCAAGAAACCTCCTGAAAATACATCATGGGATGTAGGAGAGTCCAGAGGAATGGGGAGAAGCAGCAGAAGCAGTGCTGAACACGTGCACAGAGCCCTCACACGTGGGTGATTAATCTGGACTTACACAGGGAGGGAGAGTTAGGAACACCAGTAAAAGATGGTACCAAAATTTAATGCCAACCAAAATGAAACAGTAAAAGCTTCAGCATAGTATTTTTTATTACCCTCCAGGTTTATAATAAATCATTAGTTGGGTGAATCAAAGCACAAAATCACAAGGACAAGATGAAGTTATGTCCTTTATGGGAGGCTTCTAAGCCTACAGGCTGAATATTCAGCCACTGCTCAACTCATACTTCAGTCAGACTATCCTGGTGGTCTTGATGACTGTCAAATCTCTCCTCTCTTCCTCCAAAATAAACCCCAAAACCCCAATATACAAACTCAGGTACTGTCACCACTTCAAAAAATCTGTATTTTTCTGGTTTGGGAACAACAGTCCCAAGTCAGGTCACTCCACTTGGCTGTCCTTGCCACAGCAGGGGAGAGAGGCACCACTGCTCTGTGTTTAACCAGCTGGACCATCAGGAAAGGTGGTTAAATTTACAAAAGCCACATGACTCATCTGGGAAATGTACTTAACCAGATTACACCAATGATTCTCAAGAAGGGCAGGCAATGACACTGCAGTTTGTGTCCTCAGAGGTGAGCCATGCCCAGGGTCCTTACCTCCAGAGCTTCCACACAGCCCCTGCAAAAAACTTGGGAGGCATATCCTGCTTCACACAAGCAATGATCTCTTTGACCATGACCCCAAAAAAAAGAATCTCTTGGCAAATTTCCATCCAACAAAAGAGATTGCAGCTACACAGTGGAAAAGGGAAATGTTTTGGGTTGGCAGCTAAATGATGAAGCCCATAATGAGCACGGAGCCCTCTTGTTTTACATATGCAATATTCTCTGCCTTTCTTAGAGCTGTCACAGGAGCCCTGTTGATAAGTGTGGAGGCGGCATGAGGGCTACAGCTAAATGCATGTTCCATTGTTCAGGTGTCAGGGAGCCTGAGCTGCTCTCACAGGAATTGCATTCAGACAACGTCAGTCTGAAAGGAAAGGAGTGGGCCATACCACCCCACCACCACCAGCACTGCTAAAAAACCCTCAGAAGAAGAGTTTGACCTTGCAGATGTTAGAAACACTCATAACCCTTGTGAACAACTTCTGCACTGGTGGAATTGCCTTATGGAGCAAAGCTATTGCTGGTTATTTTGTAGCAGGACCAAGCAATTGCTGGTTATTTTGCAGCAAGACCAAGCAAATGTCTTGGAAAAATCATTTATCACCAATAAAGCTGTGGGAGGCAAGCCCCTGGAAGGATCCAGGCTCAGGAAATGGTGCACAGTGTTTTGAAGTTCCTCTGTTGTTAGACCTGGACTGTGATGACAGCTCCAAGGATGGTAATAACAGGCAAACCAATTTTTTCTTTTCATAGTGAACTCTCTCCAAGTCAGATGCCCCACCCTGGGTGGACCCAGCAGCAGCTGGAATGCTGGATTTCATGGGATCAGACTCACTAACCAGAGCAATCACAGCTACTAAGGGCAAAAGACCTCAGGGGATGTGCAGAGAGCTTTTTCAAAATGTTCCATTTGTCCCAGGGAAGCTGTGGCTGCCCCTGGATCCTTAAAAGTGTCCAAGGCCAGGCTGGACAGGGCTTGGAGCACCCTGGGCTAGTGGAAGGTGTCCCTGGCCATGGCAGAGGTGGGAACAATGCAATAAATTGGGAAAGCAGGGAAGTGAGGCACAGTGGCTCTGAATGTCACGTTAGATACTGTTGTGCTCATTGAGATTTGGGCTTTAATGTGCTGGATTTTGCTCCACATAACACAGCTGCCTTCACAGAAGCTGTGCATCAGTGCACATCCTGCTGCACCTAAGATCAAAGTGTCTCTTCTTATCTCAAAGGAACCTTCAACAACAAGACAGCGTAATTTGAAATCATGCAGCTACCAAATACAGAGAGAGATAAAGCTTGTCTCATTTAGCCCATTGCAATAAAGACAGGGAAAAGGCAAAATATTGAGGTCAGTAAGCACATTCAATCCCATGGGATAACTGCACATCCAAAGGTGTGGCTCCTAACACCCTCCCAGCTCCTGGTGTCTTCTGAAATGTTTCTGATTTGGATGAGATCCATGGGCAGAGTGAGGCCAGCTCGGAAAGCCAGGGAGGTGATGCCTTCCCAAGCATCCTGCCAAGTGCCCATCAGTCCTGTGTGAGTTCCTGCTGATCCCTTCTAGCAAGGAGCTGTCTCAGAGCCTGGCCCTGGGCAGGAGGAGCCACCATCCCGTGGGGCAGGGCTGTTGCACTGTCTCTTTCTTGTCCTCTGCCCTCCTGAGCACGGGGACCAGCTGGCCCAGCACCCCCAGCTTCCACTGACAGCAGCCTCTGGAAAAGAAACAACACCAAAGATGGAAGGGATGGGCAGAAACAAGCAGCTCTTTCCATGGGAGGAGCTGTCAGCTCCCATGGATCGTGTCTGAGCACCAACAGCTCTGGCCCAGTCCACATCACTGACAATGTACTGGAGTCATTAACAATGAGGGATTGTTCCAGAGATGTTAATTCTCTGGTTTTTGTGGTTTTGGTGTTTGTTTTTGGTGGCATTTCTGGTGTTTGTTCAAACTGCACTTCAGGAAGACATTAAAGGGGGGAGAAAAAAGACAATTAGCTTTATGTTTGCTTGGGGGATGTTTCTCTCCTTGTCTTAGTCCAAGCCTGGATAGGAAACAGACCAACTGAACTTGTCTCAGCCACATTTCAAGGTGGTAGGGGCAGTGTTAGCACTTCAGTGAACAACAGCTTGACTATTCAGCTTTCCCTCCATTGCTTTTCCTATTACACTGATTCTTCTGGAGCCTGAGCATGTGAGTGACATAAATTCAAAATCCTGAGAATCACGGAGGCAACACATCAAAGGAGGAAATGGGAGTGGGAAATGAAGTTACAGTGTTGATAAATGGATGGATGTGAGCTTTGGGAGGCTTGGATGTGACTGTGAGTGTGTAAAACAGACTGGAGTAAGGTGACAGTGACTCCACCATTCAAGGCTCCATGGACTGCCTTAGAAATACCCAAAAATTGTCCCCCTGTTCAGTGAAATCTTGGCTTAAAGCGCATTTCAGCCTGGCTCAGTTTGGACACAGCCATGCAGAATGAGTAGTGGGTAAGGCTGTAAACAAAGCCAGTGATAAATGCAGTGCATCAAATTGTGGGTTGGTGCCAGAGCTCTGGGTGCCTGGGATCTGATATTGTTTAGCATCTAAATTAATGAGCTGGGAGAAGTAAACAAAATGATTAAATTCCTAGATGATCCTAAACTAGAAGGAGTTAAGACCATCAGTCAGGAGACAGCAGAGACATAAAGTGACCAAGAAGCATTAATAAATACTTCAAAACAGCAAAATAAGATTTTAAGATTAAAATGTATGGCAGCATATCTGGGGGAGAACAGTTTGCAACACACTGGCTTCATCAAAGGGAAAAGCTTAGGAAACAGAGCTGTTTCCTAAGGAGGAGACCTGAGGCTTTCCAGGGATTGTGAACTAGGCAGGAATTCCTATCCTGATACAACTGCAAGGTATGTACATGCAAAAACAAACCCACCTCCTCAAGGGGAATGCAGGAGAGGGCAGGGGAAATACATCTGCCCCCTTTGCAGGGGTGCACTGGGCTGGGCAGACTGGGCACAGCCAGGGCTGGCATCACCCCTGGACACTCCTACAGAGCTGGGATTGTCCCTGGACAGGAGGAGCTGGGTCCCTCTCACCTTTGGCCCTGCTGATCTGGCAGGCGGTGCCACTGGAACCCAGGGGACACAGGCACTCACACTCTGTTCCTGAAAGCAAGCACAGATGTGGGAATTACAGACCTGGCCATCTTCTGGGAGAAAGGGACAGTGGGTGAAGTGTCACCATTTTTCTCCAGTGCTGGAGGGATCAATAGCACTAAGGAGGGGAGCTGTGACTGCCCTGCACCCCCTCTCACCTCCCCAGACATTTGTTCCTGTCCTGCAGCTCAACCTCAGGCTCACTGCTGCAATTCCACAGGCCAGGGGACCACAGAGTCCTCCTGCTCTTCTCCAGAAGAGATCACAGAATCCTGGGATGGTTTGGGTTGGGAGAGACCCTAAAACTCCTCATCTCATCTCATCTCCTCTCCTCTCATCTCATCTCATCTCATCTCACCCCCTGCCATGTGCAGGGACACCTCCCACTGTCCCAGGTTGCTCCAAGCCCCATCCAACCTGGCCTTGGACACTTCCAGGGATCCAGGGGCAGCCACAGCTTCTCTGGGCACCCTGTGCCAGGGCCTCCCCCCCCTCCCAGCCAGGAATTCCTTCCCAGCATCTCATCTAACCCTGCCCTCCCTGTGGCCTCCTCTGGACTCACTCCAGCAGCTCCATGTCCTTTTAGAATCTGGGGTTTCAGACCTGGGCACAGCACTGAGAGAGAGCTCTTGGTAAAGCTGGCAAAGAACAAACTGCAGCATCAAGAAAGAGCAACCAGGACAGGAGTATCCTAAGCTGGCTTTGGGGCAGAGGAAAAGGCCAATATCCCTGCTCTGGCTGCCCAGGGATGTGCATCCCATGTCAGGAACCTGGAGAAGAGTTCCCACTTAGGAAAACACATGGTCATTAAAAACCTTTGCTGAGAAGATCCTAAATGAAATACTAACCTGGACTCAGCTCCTCTGAAGTTATTTAAACAGAGGTCACCATGAGACAAATGCTTGAAATGCTACAATCAGCTGGCTGGCACCTGAAGTGATCGTTTCTGCATTAGATACAATTTGATGATAACAATTCTCATCAGGACTTTTGCAGATGCAGATTGAAATTAGGCACTTGACAAAATGCTCCCTTTGTTGGAAGCTCTCATCACATCATATATCTCTTGTTTAGGCAGAGCAGTTTTCATTTAATTTGATTATTTTTCCCCTTCATTTTTTTTTTAAATCACAGCCTGCTAACAGAGGAGGAGAGCTTCTATCAGAAGCAGGGGGAGGTGGTGGTGGTGATCACTGTGCTTGGCACTTATATGGTGCTTTTTATCTTCAAAACCCTTTTACAAACACTAATTAATGCTGAGACAGTAGTCACTTCTCCAGGAGGATGGAAGCAATCTTAAAAGGAGGAGACTTAAAGATGTCAAGGATTATTTCTTTTTTTAATGCATAATTGAGAAGTAACAAATTCTTCTGTAAAACTGATACAGATAATGGTCACTCCCATGACAAAGACATCCCTTGAATTTACTGTCTTTACTTACCAGGACTCTGCAAACAGAACAACTTTAAAAACACAGATAAAGAAATGACAGAAAAAACTAAAGAGCACCTTGCTTGCCACGTGCTCCCCAAAAATTCCCCAACTAATTTCAATCCAGAGGGTAGAAAAGAGGAGCAGAACCCCTGTACCTCTCAGGAAGGGGATGCCATTCCCATGGCATGGAGCACAGTGACAGGAACTGCTCTCCAGCTGGAACTCATCCAGAGCCCGGCGCAGATTCTCCTTAATTTTGGCGGAATCAGCCAAGTCAGTGGGAGTCACCAGCTCATACAGGGGCTCTGCCTAAAGAGAGGGGAGAAACTGCATTAATTCCCAAGCTCAAAATGCCCTGGATATCCCAAGGCTTGGTGGTGGCACAGCTGGAGGGGGAAATGGAGGCTGCACAATCTCCAGGATTCCCATTGCTATTTGCTAAAACCTTGTCAGCAACAAGGCCACAGGGTCAGGAACACTCCCAGGGATGCTCCCCTTTGGTTTCCAACACCAGAGCACTTGGAAATGTGTAAACAAAATGCAGAAGCCCAACTGACTTCCAAGAGACAAGGAGTTCCATTAAATCCTTTCTCATCCATTTTTTCTGGTACAGACATTTATAGACCAGGTTTGCTCAAACTTACATTTTCTGAGTGATCTCTTACTCTGATTTTAAAAAGTCCCTTAAAAACCATCCTCAAAAATCTCCTCCTACAGCCAGAGGCACCAGCCACAGGGATTCACATCAGCACTTCCACCTTCCCCACTCCTGCATTTTGAGGCTGGTTTCTGTCCTTATGGAGCCAGATAAGGGCGCCACTGACTTCCAGAAGGGAGAGGATTTCATCTCCATCTGCAGATGGGGTCAGGGAGAAAAGACAGTGAAACCTACAGGGACCAAGCAGACTTTGGCTCACTCATTTGTTTTCCTCCTGAGAGCCAGGGAAAGTTAAAGTGGGGTGTCAATAGTGCCAGTGGGATGATACTTCCCTGTGCCATCAGAGGATCCATCCCAAATTCCCATCCTCACTGCAGAGATGCTGCCAGCACACACAGGGAGCAAGAAAGATCACCCTCCTGCTATCACAGGCTCAAACTACAAGAACTAAAGAATGTTCCAAAAAAGAAAAAAGAAAAAAAAAAGCTAATTTCCTGCTGCTGTACATCCACTCTTCATCAATTATCTGTGATCCATACTTTGCTTTTTTGAATTCAGACCATACAAATGAGGAAATACACTAAGAGTGACCTGCCAAGTCCCTCCAGCAGATGATTTATGAACTGATTTGCTTTAGTTTTCCCTAACTAAGCATTCTTGGGCTGACATTTAGTCACACTCCACTGGTACTTTTGATCTTCAAGCCCCACGGGGATATTGGTATGGAAATGAAGATACCAAATCCAAATTACATCTGCCTGAGGTTTTTCACTGGGCAGCCTGGCCAGTGATGCCAGGCAAGACAAAGAACACCTCAGTTCCTCCTGGGAGGTTTTTCTGTGTGTGGGATTTGGTGCAGAGGGATGCATTTCTCTTGTCTCCTGCCCTGAGAACTCCCAGGGCAGTTCTGGAAGATGAATCCACAGCACACCAGGGGCTGCAGCAAGGGCCAGATGGGCAAAATTTCCAAATTACTGATTTTTTTGCTGGCTTCACCCTTTTAGAATTCACCTCTTTCTTGAGGAGCAACCCCCTTCTACAAATGTAAAGATATTTGCCTAAAATTAAATTTCACAATGAAAACTATAAATCAACTTCCACCTCTACCAGTCCAAACTCCTGTTTAAAAGGATGTTCTCTTGCACCTTTGTACTAGTCACTCATTTTGACATTAAAGATGATGAGGCAGAACTGCTACACACTTCTGCTTGCTTTTTTGCATTTCTAAAACTCTCCAGGATCAAAAATCCTTGACTCTTCAAAACCTAACTCCTGTTTTTAATGTTCAGCTAAGCTGCACAAACATCCAGGCATGCACAGTGGACCACCTGACTTTCTAAACCACAAAGAATGGTCACTGGTGCTCACAGAAGTTGATAAACATCAAGGAGAGTAGAAGTCTTTATAAAATATATGCTGCCAGGTACAATTTTTGGTAAGTTGTACACTGGTAAAACAAAAGGTGGAGGAAATGACAGGAAATCCAGGAAATGACAACTGCACAGCCAGGTTAAAGGGTTAGAGATTTTACTTTGTGCATTTCCAACCACAGTCCCTTTAAAGCATCACACCTTTGCATTTCTGAACACTCACTCTGAGAATCTCCACTGCCCAATAAGGTCTGGGGTTTTTCATTCTCTAAATCCTGTTTATTTAAACACAGAGCACTCCAAGGGGCTCAGCTGGGGCTGGAGGGAGTGGAGGGTGCAGTACCTTCAGCTTTATGATCTCAGGGTTGTACTGCACAGCATCTCCCCACTGCTGCAGGAGCTGGGCTGTGGGCAGGTCCCTGTGGGCCAGACTGGTGACTTCTTCACTTGCTCCACCACGCACCAGCACCAGGAAATCCTCCACAAACTTCTTCCTGGCAGTGCTGTCTGCAAAAAAATGAAGACAGAAAAGTGCCCAGGCCGTGTCTTTGTTATCAGCTCACAGCAAAAATGCTCCCATGCAGGACCTGACTCATGCAGAGGGCAAAGGAAAAAGGAAAAAGGAAAAAGGAAAAAGGAAAAAGGAAAAAGGAAAAAGGAAAAAGGAAAAAGGAAAAAGGAAAAAGGAGTTGCTCTCCTGGTTTTCTGTAGTGTGCCCTGTGTCCCTCCTGCTCCCTTGCAGGAATTCCCCATCCTGCACCCAGCATCCCTCCCCTAAATTCCTTCCCCATGGTTTTAAGCTCACAGGTCCTTCCACATCCAGATGCTCCTCACCACCAGGAGAATTCCCAGTTCTCCTCCGTGTATTTCCAGGTGCACCTTTCTCCCCTGCACACCCCCAGCTCCCCACGTCCCCAGAGGCTCCCACACCACCATCAGCTCCCTGTTTTTCCCATCAGGATGCAGAGAGAGGCCCTGCTGGGAGGTGGGGGTTGATATTTAACACAGCAGGTGGGTAATGGTTGATCTGTCCCTGCTTCTCCTCGGGATGCTAAGCAGAGATTTACTCTCCACACAGAAAATCTTGGAAAAACCCCAAGCTCTGAGACATTTCTCCCTCTGTTAAGGCTGGCTGGGGTTAGCCAGCAGACTCAGAAGTGGCTGTGGGGGAATGGGGAAATATCTCAAGCAGGCAAGGTCACAAAATCTTCCTTTCACTGTGACAAAGAAATGAAATGGCAGGAGTGTTTCATGCTTACCTCCAATCTCCTTCAAAAGGGCTTTACAGCCAGCTGAGTCTACTCCAAGCCCCACAGAGACTTTACCAAGATTCACACCAACGTTGAAGCCCTTCTGTGCACATTTCTGGACATCTCTCAGAGAAAAACCTTAAATACACAAAAATTGGGAGGTTTTATACAACTGTTCCATGGTTTATGTCCACATACACAGAAAATGAGAGTTGAGAAGTGTTTTTTGCTTAGGAAAAGAAAAAAAATACATGATGATGAAGATTATTTTTGGGGCGGGGGGTTTGATACTTAACAGAACCACATAAAATGAAATTTCTGTGTTTTACAGAACTCTTGAAGCCAAGTGGAAATGCAAGGTGAATGCTGGAAGAGGAGGATTTTGGTCACCCAGCCAGCTGTACTGGGATAAGCAGAGCTGCAGTGGGTAGGAAAACAGTGGATGTCTAACCACAGACTACTCAGCATTCCTCCCCATCCCCAGCATCCAGGCTTTTTAGGAGGAACAGATGAAACAGCTTTTCCTCCTTTTACCAGCTCACGTCTCCAATCCTCTGCTGCCAGAAGAGCCTTAAGTGCTTCATGGAAATTTAGATTGGAATCAGGAAACATTTCTTCTCCCAAAGGGTTTTCAAGCCCTGGAAAAAGTTTTCCAGGGCAAGGATGGAGTCACCAACCCCAGAGGGATTCACAGGACATGTGGACATGGCACTTGGGGACAAGGTTTACTGCTGGCCTTGCCAGGGCTGGGTTAACAGTTGGACTCCATCATCTTAGAGAGCTTTTCCAACCTAAAGGATTCCACGATTCTAAGATGTGGCAGATTGGATTCTCTGTGAGAGCAGAGCAAGTACCAACCATGTCACACAGACACCAGATCTGCAAAAGAAAATTCCAGTTCCAGCACAAACCTGAATTCTCAGACTGGACCTACAAAACCCTGCTGAGAACTTAGAGCCCAATTCAGCACTCGTGTGAAAAATGTTGTTATTGCTGCAGGATCCTGATCTGACAGCAGACACTGAGCATTTTGATGCAAACAATAATACACTTTAGTTCAAGCAAACTTGTGATGGGCCCACAGCAACAGCTGAGAAGCTGGGAAACACTGTTAGAATCTGAATACCTGAAATGTGAATTTAAATTCTGTCCCTCTCTCTGACTCTAGGGTAAGGAACTTCTCACACAGCAGAACAACAAACAGACAGAGAATTACACAAAGCAGAGCCCAGCAAATGCCTCTGCAAACAGACAGCAGAGGCAGTTCCTCACTCCCCTGCCAATGAATAAATAATTGAGAGTGCAGCTATTGATTAATGTCACACTGCTGGCTCTGTCCTACACAACAATCATCATTTCTCACAACAAAGAGCCAGAGCCAAAGAGCAGGGGCAATGTCAGGCACAAGAGTCACCCAGCAAATTATTTACTGTTTCCTACATGCTGGAAAAGCTCTCCAGGCTAAAGGTGTTTCAGAACTGCCATTTGAAAGGCAGTGGAGAAAGAACTTGGATGAAGGTTTTCCAAGCTAACAGAAATGTTAAGATCCACCATTCTCATTCATCTCAACATCTTGTCAGCCTCTAACCCTTGTTGTCTAAAATGCTTGCCACAGGGCCTGTCTTTGTGAGCTAAACCCAGCCCATGATGCTGAGCATGCCAACGAGCACCTCTACTCCCACTTTTCCTGCAGGATTCTCCCATCACCTCCCTCTCCTTCCCTCAGAGCTGAACCATCCCTGTGTGCCTGGCAGGGAAGTTTTCCCACCCAAAATCCAGCCCTAAAAGCTCCTTCCCCCACCATCAGGTGGCACATACCAGCCTCACGGAGCTCCTCACTGTTCATGACCAAAGTGTACTCATAGATGCCTCCAAGAGTGGCCTCCTTGATGAAGTGTGTCCCGAAATCCCTGAGGAGCTCCCGGTATTCCCCGTAGCTGTACTCGGCCGGGAGCAGGCGGAGGCGCCGCAGGAACTCGTGGTGCAGCATCAGGGCTCGGGCCTTCAGCTTGGAAACACCAACAGCCAACTCAGAACGGGCGTGGATGAACTTGCTGGACTGCAGGAGAGGCACAGCAGGAGCCAGGGATGTCATTCCCACGGCAGTGGGAATTTGTTATTTGTAGGTAAACAACCGGATCTGGTCGGGGTTTATTGATTTCAGGGTTTCTGGCTTTATTGATTTCCAGAGTTTCAGACTTTCTAGTTTGTGGCTGGAAATGTCCTAACTAACTTTTGCAGAAGCAAAACTGCTGGTAGGAAAAGTTCCTGAGAGTCAGGCAATGGTTGGGAAACAGGAAAAGGCAGGGTCCAGGTTCTGATGTGGCACATGCAACGCAAGGATAGCTCAGCATCCTGCAGGACTGCTTTACCCTGAATAAAACTTTCTCTCTCACAACCTCTCTCCTGAAAAGTTCTGACATCTGAAATCATGATTTGTATGGTAAATGGTCATTCTGTAGCTGAGCCAGATTCATATTTGTATTTCACAGAATATGCCCTTACCAAAACTGAAAGGAAAGAAGAAAACACAAGCTCGCTCTCTCTCTCACACACAAACATATTTGTATGTCTCTGTGTAGATATGTAAACATGGATAATTTTTTTCTCTGCCTTTCTGGCATAAAAGTCTTGAACAGACAATGTCTTCCATTATGTTCAGAGGATTTAGTGTTCAGTTGTCTGGGCCAGCAGCACAAGCACATCAGGGAAGGATCAGTAAAGATTTTGCACTATAGCTGCAGCTTAAATAATAAAACCAGGACTTGATATTTGGTTTTCTTTATGGATATCTGTTGCAAATGCTTCCCATCAACCTCTGATCTTGTTGTGAGAAATTCCACATTGCAGGAGGCAAAGGCAAGGAATACATTGCCATTACTGAGTACATTTTTTACTGAAATGACACACAGACTGGTGATACTATTATACCACTGGTATGAGCTACCTTTGTTTATGGCAATAACAGATGGAAAAAAAAAAGAAAACAAATGATGGCAGTCGTAGGAGTTACAGACTGAAGTTGAACAGGCTTCTTAATATCAATTTTTCACTACAAACTTTCAAAGGTGGCTGGCCAGCAGGGCAGTGGACAGACCACACTGAGAATCAGGGAATATCCACAGCTGGGAGGGACTTACAAGGATCACTGAGCCCTCTCAACAAGTGGTGGCTGATTTCAAAGGGCAAGCAGCCCAGATCCTGGCTGAGAGCTGAATGGAAAAGCTCCTGGATGTTGCAAACACAAAGGAAGGCATTGTGGGCATAGTCAAGACTTGAACAAATGGCAGAACCCAGTTGGGGAAAGGATTTGATTTATCCCAGTCCTGGCTGCTGACCCAAGGAGGAGCCTCAAACCAACACACACACACTTACAGGGAACACTTTAGCAGGGAATTAAGAGGAGCAGTGCTTACACTTGAAGAAAACCTCTTCATCCTCTGCATGAACTTCTTGAACCTCATGTCATTCGAATTGTAACCAAGTTCAAACACTTTTGGTATTTTTAAACCGATGCTGAAGCTTGTCTGTGAAGCTTTTGCCTGCAGGACACTCCTTTCATAATTTGAGTAGGAGTCATATTCAGTCATTGTAAATTCATATTTGCCTTTGGTCTAAACAGAAAGGAAAAACAACACATCTCATTTCCTGCACAGTGATTGTACACCTGAAGCGTGGGGAAGGAATGAAGACACAAATATACTTGTGAATTAATGCTTGCACTTTGAAGATGAAAAGCCTTGTATAATTGCAAAGCACTATTATTATTAACACAGGTACCTCAAGAATACTTGATTTACAGCAGCAGGAAAGCTCCTATCTCCTCCATACTGCAAGGTCCTCAGGCTTTCACTTAATATGTCAATCTTATGCAAAGAAGGTGAACTCTTAAACACAGGCATCAATTAAAGTACAAATTCTAAAAAGAAAAGGTTTCCTAGTGGGGAGCACTCAAAACCATCATGTCATCAGAAGCACTAAGGTCAAATATATAATATCTGAAATACAGCTTTGATGCAGGACAGGAACAAATTTTCACACAAAGCATGTGTTGTGTTCAGCATCGTGGAGTGTGGGGGGTATGATGATGTCCTAGAATAGGGTAAAAATCAGCTTAATCCTATTGGGTGTCAAGAATTTTGTGGGGTTTTTTTGTTTTTTTTTTTGTTTTTTTTTTTACAGAATGAACCAGCAATGAAGTTTTGGGCATTAAATGCACTGGAATATGTGTGTGTAAGTTTATTTACAGGCACATCTGGCACGTACCTCTGGTGTGTAGCTTTCTATGTTGTAAGGCTTCCTGAACCTGGTGTTGGTGATGTAATGGGGAGAGCATCCCCCAGCGTAGTACCTGTGATCCAGGACCAGCCCCTCCAAGCTGTTTGTGAAGATATTCAACCTGTGGGTGAAGCAGCACAGCATTGTTTTATGGTACCATCAATTCAGAGCTAAACTCTAAATGCCTTGGCTGAGAAAGGCCAAAGGTTGTTTTGTTTGGCCACAGGCTCTTTGTTTCACACTTCTTTATTTTGAAACTCCAGAAGAAAGCTTGGCCTCTTTCACTGTCCAACCAACCCAGGTGCTGCAGAAGAACCTGACTAATGAGAAAGCAAAAGACAAGAGTTGAATTTTGACACTTGATGGATGTAGATGGGTATTTTCATCCCCCACCTGTGAATGACACCAGTGTTACTGCCAGCAGCACTGGCAGCTTTGTGGCCTTTACTGGAACTCTCCAGGAAGAGCAGGACAAACTGGACCAGCCAAACCCCCACCCCACCAGGCTGCACACCCTGAGCATCCCCAAATATCCACAGCATCCATCAGAACCTTCCAAGACAGGTTTCCCAATCCATGCCATCAACCCAGACTGATTTTTAATTCACACTTCTTCATTCTGATTTATCAGCCAAAATCTTTGCCAGGTTGGTCAAGGGTCAACCAGAGGCCAGTAGATAACAGTAAAAATTGTTGGGGAACAAGAAAAGAGGCACTCAAAGCAACAGCTCAACTAATCCTTGAAACCACAGGGAGTTTTCCTTTGATTCCAGTGGATGATGGACAGAAACCTTAACCTGTCTGCTCTAAGAAAGGATGCAGCACTGCAGTTTGTGGAGATGAGGAGATTAAACCCCATCATTTGCTTTTCCCACTGCTGCTGGTGGGATGAAACTTCATCAAAAAAACCCCACCAAAAACTATCAGTGCTCCAGGACTTTGTTGGATCTGCCTCTCCTGGTTTTGGGGATGGCTTGCATGATAATGACTCTGAAGCTGTAAAAAAATTAACTCTAATTTTAGAACAATCTGGAAAAAAAAAAAAGGGAAGTCCACTAAAAGAAAATTAGGGAGCAATTGTAGCTTCAAAGAGATGAGAAGCATGTTCCTATAATTGTCCAACATTATTTTTAATTTTGATTGAACTCAGAAGTACAAAGCATTAGCAATGACATGTGCAGCAGCCATATCTCCAGAGAATAACGAGAAAATTATATTTTTCCTTGCAATATGATTTTCCTTTTTTTTAATGTAAAAAGCAATTTTTTCCCTGCAGAGTAAGAAAAAAACCTCTTTTCACACAGTCTGATCTTATAGAAAGTTGTCACAATCTTAGCCTGCAAAAGCTGAATCAATTCAGAGGTAGATTTTAATCCCCACAGAGCTGCTAATATGCAGGTTTACCCCACCCCACTCACACAAAGCACGAAAATTCCACCAACTCTCAATGTAATGGAAGGAATCAAAGGGATTTGAAGATCTTCCCCCCTCCCCACCAAACCAATACAGGGTGTAAGAATACAAACCCAGGGAATCATGGAATGATTTGGGTTAGGAGGGACCTTTAAAGGTCATTTAGTCCCTGGGCAGGGACACCTTCCACAATCCCAGGTTGCTCCAAATCCCATCCAGCCTGGCCTTGGACACTTCCAGGGATCCAGGGGCAGCCACAGCTTCTCTTGGTACCCTTTGCCAGGACCTCCCCACCCTCACAGGAGTGAATTTATTCCCAACACCTCATCTAACCCTGTCCTCTGGCAATGGGAAGCCATTCCCCCTTGTCCTGTCACTCCAAGCCTTGTAAATCCTCTCTCTCCATCTTTCCTGTTGACTCCCTCAGGTACTGGAAGGCTGCAATGAGGTCACCCCAGAGCCTTCCCCAGGCTGAACAATCCCATTTCTCTCAGCCTTTCCTCTCAGCAGAGCTGCTCCATCCCTCTGATCAACTTGCTGACCCTCCTCTGGCCTTGCTCCAACAGGTCAATGTCCCTCAGGCTTTGGATCAGGTCCCTGGATCCCAGCTCACTCCTGGATACAGCAACTGCTCCAGCTTTTCTCTGTTCAGTGTTTGTCTGAAGTCACACTGGATCATTCTCAGCCTTAAGAGAGCATCTCACCAAAGCCACAGGCTTACCCTTTTGCCAGATTCTCTATTCCCCAATACTCTTCCATCTTCTGGTCACATTTCCTGAACACTTTTTTGCAGTTTTTCTCGTCTGACTGGTCCCCACAGTCGTCATCCCCATTGCAGAGCAGCCTCCGTGCAATGCACCTCCCTGGGATGGAAGGGGAAAGTCACTCATGAAACAATCTGTGATCACACCCCCTGGCATGGAGTCTAGGAGCAAAGGAGAAAATTCCTGGAATGAATGGTTCAAATCTAGCTGGAAAAAAAAAAAATCTTCTCTATCTGCATGGATCCTCAAACTCCATCTGCTCAGTTTCTCTCAAAAGCATCATAATCTTGAAATTCCTTGCTCATCTTAGGGAAAAAAACCCCACAATAATTAAAAGTATATAAAAAGAAAATAAAATAGAATGTTTTTGGTAATTTTTTTCTCTTTGAGAGAACAAACATGCTGTTTCAGCAGGCCTTGTATACGGTATGACTTTTTTTTTCTCTCTTCCCATGTCCACAATTACTGAGTGTTTTCAGTCTCACCAAAACACTGGAAAGGCTCTTCCCTTGCCCCATCCCAGGTGCTGAGCTCCTGTTGCTGTCTCTTGTGCTACAGATTTTGCAGATATAACCAGGTTGTAATTTCCTATTTGGAGACTCTGAAGGTGGCAAATAGAACTCACTCAAAGCCACAGACACAAACACAAGCATGGAAGGAGCCAGGTCAGCTCCTGGCACCCCTCTGGCCCAGCAAACTCCTGTAGGAGCACAAAATTCATCACAGTGGCATCAGAAGTGACCTCTGCTTATGTGAGCAGCAGCACCCTGCAGTCCCCAAATCCTCACCTGTAACTGCACACACAAACCCATCACAGCGAGCTCTACTCCTGCAAGGGCTGCCTGTGACACACTCCTCAACTTCCCTGTCTGGGGAATCACAGGGATCTCCACTGAACTGAGAGGGCTGTTCCAGGCGGGCAAATCTGTACTGTGATGAAATAAAAAATATTGACTCAAGTGCACACAAATGGAGAATTTTACGCCTCTCTGGTTGAAAAAAAGAACAAACTTTGTGGTGCTGAGATCTGATCTAAGAGCGCTCTGTCATATTAAAAGAGAAAAGTGTCAGCACAGAAGTGTGATGCTGGTAATTTGCCTCATTTCAAAGGTTCCTGATCTGCGACAGTTTTAATTTTGCTGAGGAAAGGTTGAGGATGGGGAGGGATGAAGGAAAGTTTGCTTTTCTTTGACAGTTTGTTTAAATGAGCCTGACAGTGCAGTGTGGGACTTTGCAGGAGTAAGGAAGGATTCAGTTCCATCTCCTCTCTTTCAATTAGTGCTGGTAACGACACCCCTTGTTATTTTCTGTCAGTGTATTTACTTGTCCCTCTGTATCATTAGGGATTTCTTTCTGCCCACAACACTGCTGTGAAGCAGTCAATTACTCTGTCCAATATGTTAGCCCTCCTTTTTTTTCCCCAGCTTCTGAGATTAACTCTTTGATTCGAAGCTTCACTCTCCCCCCAGCTCCCATCACTGGTTATTTCTGCTTAAGCCTGGGAACAGCTTCTCCCAACTTGTTAGCAGAGGTGTCTCTAGCAATGGGGATTTTCTTCTTCATGCTGTTGGGATCATTACTTTCATTTGATGGGGCTTCTTGGGTGAAAAATTCTGTCTGGCAGACAAGAAAAAGCATCTTAATCCTCAGAGGCAGTGAGTGCCTCCACGTCCCACAGGGGAACATTTAGTGGGGAACGTGCTGGAAGGACAGGACTGTTGGAAAGTCTTTGCAAAGCCTGTATTTAAACCTTCTCAGGACAGCAAGGCACCCTGGAAAGCAGTGGAATTACTGGGGGTGGAGAATTGAAGAGCTGAAAGCCACCTGAAAACCAAACCCAGCGTCTCACCTGTACAGGGCTTTCCTCAGCAGCCCCCTCGGTTTGCACAGCCCCACAGACAAAAAGGACAAGGCTCGAAGGAGGTCCCACCTCCTGGTTTCTTGGTTGTCCCCAGACCTGAGACACTCACCCTTTTCCTCTGGCAGGGGTCACACTTGCTCCAGGAGGACCAGGCAGAGAGGGAGCAGTCACGGGGCTGTGGTGGGACACCGACAGAGCGGGAGCGCCTGTCCCTGGGGCTCGGGGACTCCTGGCCACTGTGCCCAACAACACAAGAGCTTCAGGCTGTGAAACTGTGACCTGTGAGGACCTGGCACCTCAGCCTATGCCCATGTGAAACCACACACCAAGGAGAACTAACACTCACCATGCCTCACATGGATTTCACAACCTCTGGATTTCACTCCTCATCCTGGTGGCACTGATTCCACTGGCACTGATTCCGTGTGGAACCTGATCCACTCTCCAGTGCCAGCATGGGAAACTAAACCCATGGTCCACCAATCTGGGCTTCACCTCAAGCTGTGCAAGCAGTAGAACCTTCACCACCAGCTGCTGCCCTCGTTCCATGGCTCCAAGGTCAGATACCTCCATGACAAACATCAATCCCAAGAAAAAGCCTGGCAGCACTCAGCATTTCTGAAAACCAGGCTTAAGTGTCTCTCTTTGCCCAGCAGCTCATTTTTACCCCATGCTGGCCAAAGCCACTAGTCAGATTCTACTCTCATTAACCCATTAATCCCTTTCAACCCAGTAACAAACCTGAACCCCAAGTGTGAGCCTTTACTCTTCACGCCAGCCACTCTCCCACTCCCTCATGTGACAGCTGTCTCCAAGGTTTCCACAATGCCACAGTTAAAATGCTGCCTCCTCTTTTGGTGGATTCAGCATTTCTGATTAAATCCTTGCCCTGGACAAATGCTCCCTTGTTGCACCTCCTTCAAGTGGGGAGCTTTAGGAAAATGTTGACAATTAGTTTTTTTTCATACCCATTTTGACAATGAACCTACCACAGTTCCCAATTCTTCCACCCTGACAAGGAGCAGCATCAGCTGAAGCTTTAAGTATGATTTAGTGCTTGGCATGGGGTTTCCATTATAGGATATTAAAAATCACACAGAATAAAGGAATTACAAAACCTCATCAGCTTGCTGAGGCATGAAATCAAAGCTCAAAGTTCAGAGAACAGTGCAAAAACAGTTAGATTGGAAAGATTACAAGATGCAGTTCTCTGAAACAGCAAAATCTATTACACCAGCAGAGAGAGGAACAACTCCCAGCCACATCCTCACTTCTGCACTCGAAGGAAACATCCCCGTGTGCCCAGCACTCTGTGGGGCAGCCAGCACGGGAGGAGGCTGCATGTTGGAACAATTCCAGGTTACAACACGAGCATGGCAATGTCAGCTCTGATTTCCCACCAGGACTGCTCCCCTGAAGATGGAGAACGCTGCCCTGCGCTGACGACTTCTGCCGATCATTACAGAGGCAGAAATCACTCAGGACAGCAATTACAATCCAACACCAGAGCCTGTGCTGATCCTGATGGTTTCTTGCTGTCCTCCCATGTACGTGGCTGCAGAAACTCTCACTACTCACCCAAAGAAGCCATGGGTGCCCAGCACAGCCCAGAGAAGCAACAGCAGCAGGATGCTCATCGTGCTGAGGCACTGCCAGTGATCCCACACCACCAACACCCTCACTCCTCCGTCCCTGGGGGTTTAACTGGGCTCAAGCACAAAAAAAAGAGAAACTACCGAGCTGCTCTGCCCCCCCTGTAAACAGCAGATGACCCAGCAGCTGGCAGGCTCACAAGGTAAATGCTGTTAGCACACAGCTTTCCCCAGGCCAGCGGGGAGGGAGGCTCTGCCCAGGAGCAATTTGCACTTTGGTTTGTAATGCTCCTTTCAAGGGATGGGGAAAAAAATGAATATTTCAACGAATGAAACATATTTGAGTCTTGGCAAGAGGGAAGTGATAAGTAAACTCAAGTTGGCTTTCTAGGAATAGAGTGCAGAATCATTTATTTATTGCTGCTTTTCATGTCTGTCTTCCAGAGGAAGGTAAGACATGAGGCAAAAGCACTTTTCCTCATGCCTCAGGGAAAGCCTTAGCCCTGAGAGTGCCCTTCCCTGTCTCTCCTGCTGCTGGGGAGGACCAGAGCCCTGGCTGGGCCATTCCAGAGAGATTCTCTGCTCCACATACCCAAAATCTTGAGCCTGTGAAAGCAGGACCTGTCAGGGTATCAAATGCAATATTTCTTGCTACTACACTGAGTCACTCTCTCTCTTAAATGGTCCTGACAGGGCTGAAAACTTACCATGGGCTGGTTCCATCAGTTCAGCTGGGCTTTCAAAGGCAGATCAGACAGAACCTGGAAGTTTTTCTTTGGTTGCATGTTGAGCCTTCACATCCTGCTGCTTCTCCCTCTGGGTACAACTTTTTGATTCCTGAGAGACAAGAGCCTTTCCTTCCATTTTCCTATTAGTCTCAGCCTACAGCAAGCATCTCAGAGGGAGCAAAGTTCTCTGAATCTGTGTTTCCCTGCACAAAATGAGGAATATCGTTGTGTTTTCCCACCCTTCCCCTTGCTGGACAACATCTTGGAGAAGACAGAGCCTGACTCTGCAACTCTGGCTTTTAGCAGCACAATCTTTCACCCTGGGACACATCTCTGAGTGCTCTGGTGATACAAAGAGTAAATACATTTTCATTTGCTCACGATGGCAATGATGGGTGCTACACATAAAATTATTCATATTCACTAATACCAAACAAACTCAACCACCACAGTGCCATTACCTGGCCAAGTGCTACACCTTAAGGTGTCAGTTTCCTTACAAATTACATTATTCTGCCTGTGGAGCCACATTGCTGCAAAATAAGCAACTGGCTGAGACATCTTTCTGGTTTGTGGCAGCCTGATGACAACAATTTAACACAGAGAGGCATTAACTAATACTTTGTAGAAATCTGCTCCAAATAAAAGATTGTATTTCAGGCAGCCCTTTATTTAACCCAGAGCTGCTGAGCACAGTGATGAACTGCCTTCTCCACATGGAGGACAAACTGTTAGGGGAGATGATTCAGGCTGTGCAAAGCTTTCTGTTTGCCTTTTCTGCCTGATTTTTTTTTTTTCTTCCAAATGACTTTGCCCCAGCCTGAACCCAAGATGTGGCTGTGTGATACAGCTTGCTCAACCTCTGGCACAATTGATTTGGCTGTTAATCATTTGTCCATGACANAATTTATTTGGGTTTTAAATATTTTTCCAAAAAAAAAAAAAAAAAAAAACAAACAAAAAACCAAAAAAAAAACCAAAACCCAAAACAAACCAACAAAAAAAACCCCACTTACAGAAAGACCTCTCCATCCAGGAACCTTTGCTGGCCAGGAAATACAGCACATATCCAGTATTTCAACAACAGTAAAAGATAAACCAAGATTATAAACTCAGAGCACCCTCTAGATATAACTTCAGACCATGACAGTGATTCCAGCCTGTGGAATTTTCAAGCCTCTCTCTGCTGTCTTTGTTTTGCTGCCTCATCATGCACATCTCAGTGGTGAACATGCAGAAGGAATTACCAGAAGTGAGGCTGAAACAGGAGCAGGGCAGAACTTCCTACAGCTCAACACACTTTCCAGAGATAACCAAAAAGCACCATCAGGTTTTACAGATAATTTACAATCTGACATAATGAGAGGTAGGTCTAACACATGAAATTTATGACAGCAACCACAGGTCATTTTCTGCTTCCTCAGGTCCATGGATCAGGGGGAATGTTGCCTCCTAACACAGCCTGTGTCCTCTTTTCCATTGCTGTTCCTTCTCCATTGCTGACTGCAGCAGCTGTGGCTTTTTCATGAGCTGAAGTCCCAAACCAACTCTCTACATTGCTGAATTAGGATTCATCACACCTGAAAATCAAATGCCCACCATGCAAACAGGGCCTGCAAGTACAGCACATCCTCTGCAGAGTTCACATCCCAGGTCTGTGAGCCTTTGCTCCCTGTAAATAAATCCTCTACAGTTTCACCAAACATGATGGTTCTTCCTGTTAAAAGAAAAACTGAAACACATCAGAGCTGAAAGATCAGACTGGAGCCAGCAAGAAGCTGTTTACAGTATTATCATTGCACTTTTCAAAAATTTTCTTTTTGTCATCTGAGAAAACTGTTTTATTCCCTGCTTCAGAACTCAGAATGCATTTCCTTCTGTGGAAAAACTCACTTAAAGGTAAAAGGAAGCTTCCCACTAATTTTAACTGTGGAGAACATAAGGTGGCAAATAAATGGTAAAATTTACAACCAAGGAATACTTCCAGATTCTTACCATGAACCCCTCTGCATCACCATTTTTGTTACTAATAGTGTTATTTTCTGGTGTAAGGCTTGTCTCTGGAGGGCCCTGGAAATAAAAAAAACTCACCTTGCTGAACTTAATTTTCTTCTTCTGGCATTTGAACCACTAAAAATAATGTCTCATTGTGACTGAGGCCAAATCTGGCATAGGTTCACCTACTCTGAAAGCTCTGAAGTTTTGTGAAGAGGGAAAGACAAAGAAAGAAAAGCCCTCCATGTCCCATCCCTTGCTTACACCTCCTCTCCATCAGACCTCAAGACAACACACACTTGTTTTCAAACTAGAAATAGAATTTTTAAAGGGGAAAAAAAGATACTCATCAAATAAAGAGTACAAAATTTACAGAAAATGCAACACATTTCTCACAGCATTGTAACTTCTGCTCATTTCAAATACAGCTCACTTCTGACACTGAGAGCTGTTCTTACACCTCTAATAACTGTTACACAAGACAAAGATGCCACAAAAGGGCTTTTCTACAGCCAGTACCTGGCAGTAATTCTTCCTAATCCTTTATTTTCACAAATGTCTGAGGCTGAATGGGCAGAGATTGCTGCCTATTAACCTGATTTTCCTTTAATCTATTGTGATTTCCTTTCTTTGCTGGTGGAGTATTTATAGAAGTGGTGCTACAGGAGCTATGATACAGGGTTGAAAAGCCAGCAAATAATATCAGATCTTAAAAGACCTTTTTCTTTTTTTTTTTGGGAAAAAAAAACCCCATTCTGTATCTAAAAGCCCCTTGAATGGGCAACATCTGAGGCTATTCTTCTCATTCAGACTTTTTCAGGTGCTGATAAAACATTTTAGGGTGATAGATGAGCCACAGGGCAAACACATCCATTGAGATAAGACTATTTAAAGCTCTAAAAACTAATAGCTGGAGAGCTGTTTCACTAATAGACCTGATATTTCCTGCCTCCAGTAGGATAATTTCAGAAAGAGACAGGCCATGTTACAGGTACTCTATCCTATCAGGATATCTCCCCATATTCCTCACTGTCATGAGCTGAAATGTGTAATTTTCAGTTCCACCCCTCCTTCAGACAGAAATAAAACCAGAAAAAAAAACCACCAAGCCCACACCTTTATTCTTCCCCATGCCAGTCTTACCTCAGGTATTTTAAAACAACATAATAAAGGTTTTTAATGGGGCTGATCCTAAAAAGCAAAATCAGTGTGAGAAGACCAACTGGAAGAAGACCTAAGCAGGAGAGAGCAATACTCTTACAAATCATGACTTTTGCAGCAGTAACTTCAAACCAGAGCCAGGAGCAGGAGGTTGAGTCCCAGGATGGCACAAACAGGAGCAGGAGGAGAAGCCAGGAGCTGTGCCTCCAATTCCTGCTGCTCAGATGGACTTTCACTGTGTTCCTTCACCACTGTGTGCATCCCACGTTGGCTCAGGGGAGGAAATTGTGGAGAACAGATTCAAACCTCTGTGGGAAACTGCCTCTCATTTCTTTGACATGATATTCTTCTGACTGAGAACAGCATTTGCCAGGAAAGCAATAAATATGAACCTGACAGGACAGGAGTTCTTCAGAAAGCAAAGAAAGAAAAAAGGAAACAGTGCATGAAAATGTATTTCACAACCTAAAAAACAGCCAGAAAGAGGTTACCTTCCCTGTTGCAGCAACTGTCACTGAGTAGTGATTAAAGCACAGAAAACATTGCCTTTAATCCAACGTGAGGAAGTGAAAATTGCATATTCCCAGTCTATACAAGCAGTTGCTTTCCCAGAAGCCACTGACATGGAAAGGAGAGATCTGTCAGCATTCTCACAGCTGTAAAACCACAGGCTGATTCTGCAAACTGTTCATTAATGAAACCCTCATTACTGCAGGAGATCATGGCCTTAATTAGCATTGGTTAAATTGGGGCCATTTCTTGAAGTGGTCATGTGTGAGCTGGGCACTCCCATACACAACACAGGCTCTGAGTTACAGCAGTGTTAATGTGATACAGCACATAAACACAGCACAGTAGCAATACATTCTCATCCCTTCTGAACACACAGAACAGGTCCTTCCCTCCCTCCTTGGATTCCTCTTCCTCACCATTGCCAGCTGACACCTCAAACCTGCTCACTCTGAATTTTTAAACTGAGTTTTCACAACAGCTGTACAACGTGAGCCAATTTTTCCAGATTTTTCAACCAACTTCACCATGAGGGCACCAGAAGAGGATCAACAAGACCAGATTCAGCCTTCACTGTAAAAATGCATTTTAGTTTAAATCCACGCTTAGGTTTGGCTTATTTAAGTTGGTGTTTTGTGGCTGGTTGAAAAGCAGAGATCACATTCTTCTTTCCAAGGACACTTGGGTACAGTTACCTACACACAAATCAAAATGCCATTAACACTGGTGTGCTTTCACCACAGCAGAATAACCTTTATTCTCAAGTGGGATCCAAGTATTTCAACAACGTTGACTGACAAAGGCAAGGAATGTTTCACCATGACCTACTGGGCATTTCAAGGAAGGCATGAGACATCAAAAAGTAGTAATACAATAAAATATATGTGCACACATCCACACTTCTCCCTCTCCCTGTACATAAAACATGTATTTCTTACACTTAAATTTTACTGCATTACTCCCTTGGCAGAGAATGGGAAAATTCCTTCTCAGCTGAGCTTTATTATCAATTCTGTGCACATTACTGGAAATTTTGGGGGGGGGTCTGCTTTTGAAACCGTCATGTTTAAATGCACATCTTTAATTTCAAATCCCACCTGAATGAAAAAAGCGAGCAAAAGTAATTTCAGCTTCTCATGCCACATAGAAAAACCAGCTTTGGGAGCATCACACAGCATGGGCTGTCCCAGGAACATGGGAATTTTGCAGGAGATACCATTACCTCCTGGTTTGGGATGCTCATCCTAAAACACCCAAAAAGAGGCCAAAAAAGTGGAGGCAGCAATTAAAATCAGCAAGTTACTAATTTCAAGATAAGCAACACTTAGTGTTAAAGATGAGTTATTCCCCAAACTGAGGATTTTCCCCTTTCCCAGGTATTTCCACTGTCAATAATAAAAGCCATGCCAGGCACCAACATTGCATTTTAAGTCTGGCAGAATTATCTCAGAGGAGCACAAGCTACGAAACAAAACTTACTGAAATTACACCTTTTTTTTAATGTTTTTATTCATAACAGTATTACATGGTGTGTTACAGAAATTAATGGAAAATCTCTAAAAATTTGTTGGTTTCTGTTGTTGTTGCTGAATGCGTTACACATAAAGTTAAAAATAACGTGTCCACGTATGTTAACAAATGGTCGTTATCTGAGGTAAAGTTAAAGTAGGTTTAGAAATGTACTGCAACAGTCATTTTATCTTTCTCACCTTTATTTAAAAAAATAAGTGTCAGAATGCAGAAATAAAAATGAACGAAAACCACGGAGTAAACATTTTTGCAAAGAAGGTGCCCAGTACGTTATTGAGATGAAAGGTTTCATCAGACACTCGGATGACTACGATCTATCAAAATATCTTTTCATGACAGGCAAAGATCAAGAACCTACATGGGGCAGGGGGGGATGGTAACAGGATGGCTGGTGGGGTTCCCTGGTTTGTAAATTTAAAGTGACGAATTCAGTGCTAGTGAAGGATGAGGGATTAAACAATTGCACAAGCTGGATATTTGAGATATTTTGAGTTATCTACAATACTGGTAACACTGCAGAGTGCCTGCAGCCCTCTCAGCTCAGCATCCCAGCCACGACAAGGACGATTGTGTGAGGAGACAATCCAGGATCTGTCTTTACTCATGAGTGTTGGCAAAGGTAAGACAAAGGTCCGTGGGGATGGCCCAGCTGTCTCCTGGGAGGGACAGCGGAATTCCAGCCTCATTCCCTCGGCACCTATTCGTGAGTGATCTGCTCCCTACAAATGTGATCCTCTGAGACATCAACCTCTTCTTTTCTCTGTGTTTCACCCCATAACTGGAAGTGCACTGATGACACTAAACCTCCAATGTCTGTGATGAACCAAAACTGGGTTTGTGGTTCTATGTGCTGGACAAAACCCAAAAAAACCCCAAAAAGAACCAAAAACCAGCTGAGGAAGAAAGTAGCACCACTGTACAAATATTGGAAAATATTCTGACAGAAATGTCCTCCAGAAACACTTTCACCTCCACTTTTAATCCTGAAACACTCGATCCACCAAGTTTTAAATTATCTCCTCCAGTTGGAGAACTTGATCTTCCAATGGGAAAATAAGATTTGCTACAGAAGCTGTTTGCACATGACTAAGGAACAAGCATCAAATGACCGTGGATGGGGATAAAATTCTCCTCTCTGCAGGTTCATTTGGTCTAGTCACAGCTAATTTCTCATTCACATTCTGCAACGCACATTTCTCTAATTTCTCTAATTCAAAATAAAAGAATGGGATCGTGTTGTGAGATTTGGTTGCACATACCAACAATCACCACCCCAGTTATTCTGCCTTCTAAACCATTTTTAGCTTATAACAGAGATGAAAGAAAGTAAAACATTTATAACTCCAGGCCTATTTTAATCATGACAAAAATGTAAATCCTAATGTGTCAATTTAAAAACAATATCTGCACAATAACCCTAAAAACTGATTAATCCTTTGATTTCTTAAGCCTTTTTTCCTTTTTCTATTTTTCTTTTTTTTTTTTCTTCTTTTTTTTTTTCTTTTTAGTGTTAAACCACTAAATTCAATAAACTGTAACTGCATAGGAACATCAGGAAAACACATTTGACCTGTATAACAATTCTCTGTAGGGCAAAAATATATAGATTCTTTATGAAAATCATGTGCTAAACATATGAACCCAAACACTGCACTTTTTGCTTCATAAATGTAAAAAAAGGAAGTTTTAAATTCTTTTTGTTCTGCGTGTAAACAGTTGGATGACATCTATGCAGAGGTTCAAAGGAATGTCAATGGAAAGTGATCTCTTGTAAGTGGAATTATGTCCATGTGATAACGCTAGACCATAAAATCATGTGTTCCCATTAATTTCACTAGTTGCTGACAAGCTGACTGCTTTTGGCAAAAGCACTTGAACTTCAGCCCATTATTGTTAAGCATGTGAAAAAACATATGTGATGTGAGAACCACAAACTGGGTTTGACACACCTCCCAAGCACTGCAACTTGCTACCTTCTCTACTGTGTAATGGCATTAGTAAAAGAATTTTCATAACATTTATATTTACAAAAAAAAAAATGGCAATTTTCATTCGAACTCCTTAAAGCCATTTCCCCTTAAACATTTAAAGAGTTTAACAGTAAGATTTTTTTTCAAGTTATAAAATAAAAATCCCATTTGATTTTTTTTCTGATGTACAAAAAGTGATAAAGATGAACAATTTTGATCACAGAGTCAGTTTGTTATTCCAAAATCCATGCCGTCCTTGTCCCATTTGTCAAGTCCGCTTCATCCAAACTCCTAAACCAGAAGCATACCAGTATTATTTGGCAAATGATTTTTTTTTTCATCAAAAATGGCACACAGAGAAGAAAACACTTGTCTGCATAGCATTACAGCAGCAAGATACTGAAGAAATAAAAATATTCCTTTTCTGCACTTTGTTTAGAGTTTCCTAGGAAATACTGACTCTTTTGTCTTTCCTCAGTGGGACTCGACGTCCTTTCTCTACCCACAACATGAGTATTCCAACAGAAAGCAGCATTTCTTCCTCATGATGTGCTAGAACTTAAAGGTCCATTTGGCAACATTTTCAGTCAAGGATGGATAAAGAACCGAGTTCTGTTCTGTGGTTTCATGTTGGGAATAATTTCCACAGGAGGCGTTTCGCTGTTAAATCTGTCACTCATACAAAAATTACAGAGTAAGAAATAAAAATTAAAAAA
>WEIU01007906.1:1854875-1980644 GCA_013389925.1 Aegithalos caudatus | reverse complement strand
AAAAGGGGAAAAAAAAAAAAAAAAAAAAAAAAAAAAGCAATGTCTAACTCCCAATAAATTTCAGATGCTTGTTATTTATAGGTGGCACACAGAAGGTGACAAAGGTTTAAAAGAAGACTGAAGAGTAAGATTTCCTAGTCTGGATACCCACCACTTGTGGGGATGGGGCTGCACTCGTGGAATGAGAAGCGGGGAGAGTTTTTGTTTTTTGTGCTGCCATAGGAATCTGCCATTGGTTGCCAAAAAAACACATCAGGAACACTCGTAGAGCCAGTCCAGGAGGGCAATCTCTCTCCTTTGTCAGACAAAATCAATCGGAAAAAAGCATGAAAGCCAAAGGCCCGCCAGGTTGTTGGGTTTCGTTTGAGTCTTGGAGCACCACAAGCCTGTAACAATGCTATTTCTTAGGTCTGTTAATCTGCGCGTAGAGAGGTTCTGCTTCCTGGGGATAACAAAAATAAAATGAGCAGAGATGTCTCCAGACAGCATTTTCAGAACATTTTTGCAACATCTGCTTGAGAGCAGCGTTACCTCCTGAGTCAAAACTCACAGGAAGTGTTCGCTGTCTGTGCTGCCTTGAGCAATCGTGGCACCCCGGTTGAGTGGTGAAGGAAATTGGGAATTATTTCAGAAAGTGAGTGTTTTCTATCCATTTCCTACTCCAGCACTGCTCATGCACTGACCCTCACTGCTGGGCATGGACATATGAGGGAATTAAATGATAATTTATAGGGCTGGACGTTTGGAAGTTCAGAGGCCGGAATTGCAGCCCGTGTACAAGGCTGAGTTTCCCCCCAAGCAGCACAACTGCAGAACACAACTGTGGGTTTTGCACAACTCAGGAGAAAACCACTTGCAAACAGAAACCATCAGGAAAGCTGAGCTAATGAAGCTGTGATGGGATTTAAAACAACAACATGAGTGGCCCATGAAGAACAAGGAGCGCCAGCCCTGCACAGTTTGATTAGGGGTCTGTGGAACCATTAGTACAACTGTTAAAGCTGGGAGGAAAGCATGTCAACCTGTTAACAGATACTTTCTTGGGAATTTCCTGGATGTGGGAAAGGGGAAGAGCTGCCATGTTCTTCAGCTCTTGCTTCATAGCTGACACACCCTGTGCTTTCTGTGTCCATCTCAGCTGCAGTAGGTAGCAAACCATCCATGGACCCTGGAAC
The DNA here is from genome assembly GCA_013389925.1 of Aegithalos caudatus. NCBI lineage: Eukaryota > Metazoa > Chordata > Aves > Passeriformes > Aegithalidae > Aegithalos > Aegithalos caudatus. Next base: position 1,979,469 of record WEIU01007906.1, on the reverse strand, counting down.
CAACTCTACTTCATTTCCAGAAACTAATTTATTAAACTAAGAATGACATCTAAAAAAAGGAACAAGAGAGGCAAGAAAGGCTAATTAATGCCACACTGCATTAACTCTCCACAGCTTGATAAATATTCAAATACCATGCCATGACGTTGAATTTAACTGAGTTGGAATCAACTCATGTTACAGCAGCACTGGCAGGAGCTGAATTTTGAGCAAAAAAAAAAATCCCTCAGAAGGCTGGCAAATCACTGGGCACTGAGGAGCACAGACAGGCCTGCCAGGGCATGGCACAGGACTTTAATCAGTGTTTGTCAAAGTGGTGCTGGGAATGAGGAGAAGAGCCCAAAGGAGGATCCAAGGGTGCTCTGTGCTCAGGGTGCCTGGCCAGTGCTCCAGCTCTGCCTCATCCCAGTGCCCTGTCCTGCCTTAGAGTGCAGGAACACACAACAAATCCAAAATACAACCTGTTTTCTCCATGGCAGGGAAAGTTGTCTCTTATTGCCCAAAAGTGCTGCATTTCTGGAGCTTGCAGACACCCTGTTCCCTCACTCCCTGCCCACACAGAGCCCTGAGTATGATACAGCACTGTGAGAGAAATTCTCTGGAATGATTAAATAAATGCTGCTGAAATTATCCCCAGCAAGAAGCAAATACATTTTGTGACCTTGAAAAACTGAAGGTGATCAAAGGAGATGACTGAGAGTAAATAACTGCTTTTCACACACTGTGAGTTAAGTCTACCTATGCCAATTTTCATGTGCAGGCTTGAAGCTGGCAGAATGATCTATCACAGCTAGTTCAGAGAAAATCTGTACTAATTAATGTGTGAACCTGACACACACCAGGCCATTCTTCAGGCAGTTGCTGAACCTAAGGTCATTGCAAAGGGAAGTGAAAAGGAAGGAGGAGAAGAAAAGGAGAGGGAGGGAGAACATCCCTTTGGAACAAAAGATGTCAGTTTTTCAAATGCCTTCAGGGAAGAAAAGAGCTTTTCAAAATGTCAAGTCTGCTTGTTAGAGCTGTCCTCAAATGTCTTTCAGATATGCAGATGTGCTGAAGGAACAGGTGTCCTAAGGTGCCACTGGACTCCACACCCTTGGAAAGAGGAGGAGGAGGAGCTCCTCATCATCAGCAGCACTTCCAACAAGCATGAGACAACCTTTACAATGGGAAACTTCTTTGATTCATACCCAACACTTATCTGTACCAACACCTGATGTGGCAAAGGCCTGCATTTCTCACTGATTTGAATAATTCTAGCAGACCAGAGCATTTTTGCACGAAAAGTGTGCTCTTACTTCTTCCTTTCAGTCGATTTATCCCTTCAGATGCCTAAATGAGAAATTAATTGCAGTAATTGTGTGCAGTCTTCCCAGTCAAAAGGGTTTTGGTCAATGCCTGAGATTTGTTTTCTAGGATTATTTTGAGCCAATTCAAGCATACTTTTAGCCCAACAATGCAAATGGTGTCTGTAAAATTTTGATGCTTTTGAACAGAAAGGGACAGGAAAAAGGCAAAAGGAGAGTTGAGTGCTGTTGACCTCATGGACAGCTCCTCTCACAGAGCCAGGTACTATTGTGGAGGGTCTTGAAAGCAGAAATAATCTCCCCCCCTTTTTCTTTACATAATCCACACAAAAGTCACAGGGCATGTTATGAAAAGGCAGGTGAGCATTAACTCTTCTCACAGCACCTCACCAGCATTTTCTGCCTTCTACTCCTACCACTGCATTAGGAACAGACGCAGAGGGAAGGAAAGGAAAGAACTGGTCTTTGTCAGAACAAAAAAGAGAGGAACAAATAAAATAGCAGACAAAGCTTCTAATTCACATAAACCCCTTGAATCTTACAGTGTTTTCCTTGCTAAACTGGCCCAGAATCACTTCTGATGTGCTTTCATCAACCCACAGGGAGAAACCAAGACAAGAACTGGAAGCATTTTTTTTTTTTTTTTTTTGCTGCTGTATTCCAGAAATACTTCATGCTGTAAATCACTTTATTCTTCCCATTTTAAAGAGGACAAGACAGCAGCAAACATCGTTTCTGGTGTAGTCCACTACTGTGTGAGGCAACAACGGTTGCTAATGCTTTAGAATAGCATTATGCAAATTCTAGAAGCAAATTTGCATCCCATTTGAAGATACTAACACCTGCTCCCCAGCAGAACTAATCACTGGAGAGCATCTCCTGAAAGACTCAGCACCTACTCGGGCTTGCAGGGGTGAACTCACTCATAAAACATAACTGTGGGTTAGGAAGGAACTATTTTTACCCTGGCAGCCCTTTGATCACTGCGAGGCACCTGCTCCGTGCAGAGCTGCAGGCAAGATGTTCTCAATTGTGGAGGTGAGGCCCGCACAGATTTCCATGCCCTTTGCAGCCACTTTTTCTCCTGGCTGACTGATCAGAAAGGGCAGGCTCAAATGATAAAGAGTTTCATGAAATAAGTGTGCTGGAGAGCCACACAAAATGAGCATCTTGTGCTGGGGATGCAAGTGAAGGGGGTGGGAGTGCCAAGCGCCTTCTCTGGTTTTTTTGCATGCTGACCCATAGGCAAAGTAGGACAGAGTAAAGTTGGCAAGCGGGGTTGAAATTAAATATTTTTGGTGATAAGACAGGTCATTCCTACTGCCCCATTAACAGCCAGTTTTTTATTTGTTACTTATTATTACTTACTAATATTTGGTTATTTTTCTTACAGCCTCCATTAGCAGCATAAATACAGCAACTTTCTAGCTCAGGGTTATGCCTGCAGAGTGCCTCTGTTCTTATCATAAACCTACCTAGGAATATTTCCTAGTCTCAAATATCCAGTGTAATTATTAGCATTCTAGAAATCTGTCATTTTAGCAGCAAGATGGATGCTGTACATCCATGAAATGAGAAAGCAATGACAACTACTCAGAAAGATGAACCTGCTCCATATCTTCGTCCTGATATAAAAATGATCTGCAGCCAAGAAACACTGAATATTTCTGGGCCCCTCTCCCAAAACAGTAGCCACACAATTATATCTGTCTACAGATCTGTCATCCACATATCATTCCATCTACATATCTGTCAATTCTCCTTTGGAACAATTAAACCTAATGGCCAATTTGAAGCAAATTGTTCAGAAGTCTCAAAGTTGCTAAATTTTCACGAGCAGGTTTTAAAAATCAGTTGTTGTGCAAAAGACAGGGAACTTTTCAAAGACCTCATCACAGAGGAAGTGAGGAGAGCTTGTCCCTAAATTGAACTGTTGGGTTGCAGATCAGCAAGAACACATCTCTAGATAAGCTGCAAAGAATGTTGTCTTGTTTAGAGGAAAAGTTGCAGAAAGGGAAGTGTACAAGGTGACCTCAGGTGGGTTTGGTGACACTGAAGAGCTGATAGCCCTTGTATGAGCTGGCCACATGAAAATGGACAGCTTGAAGAAGACTGCAGCAGCAGAGATGAAGGCAACCCTGTAGGATGCCCCTGTTCACAGAGCAGCCTGAATTTCTCTGCTCATGCCCCTCATTATTTCCTGGGAAATAGGAACAACCGACAGAGCAGGAGACCTGAAATGTTAATTTTAGGATTTCTCTGGACTTCCCAACCTGTAATCCCCTTCCAAAGACACGACACTACTTCCCTCAGGCTCCCAGCCTTGCTCAGTGCTGTGTCTTTAGCTTGAGAACAACAGCTTTAGAGCCTACAGCAAGAACAGATCACTGTAATTCCTGTAATTAGGAATTTCTCTTTAGACTTTATCCAGTTCCTATAGAGCCAGGTGAAAGAGTGGAACAGGTCCTGCAAATACAATCTTTAGTATTTTGAGCCTATTTGGAGTCCAGGTGCAACAGAAAAGGGGCAGAAATAAGGAGATGCAGAATCAGTTTGATATTCTCTCCTGAGGCTCACTAAGCTCCCAGGTAACCCAAGGCTTTGTCCATAAACTGCAGTTTTCTCTCCACTTCCTAAAACCAGCCCAAATAAAAGAGTTATAGCAGCCCATCCCAGAGCTGACTAAGATTTTTAGGAACGTTTATCACCAAGCACAGCACTTGCTCCAAGATGGATGATGGCAGTGGGCCACCAAAGCACCACCAAAAGCTGACAGACAAATATTCTAATGAACTGTTGCTCTCCTGACAGTGCTGATGGCATCATGAAGGCTGTGACATATTTTGAGGGCTCCTAATTGTCTGCACACATTTCTCAGAACAACTAAACAATTTTTTTTTTCAGGGAGATAGGCTCTGGACACAAATGTTTTGAAGGTTTCTTGAGAATCTCTCATGAAGGATTGCCAGTGCAAGTTTTGAGCTGGGCAGCAGCTCAATAGAGCTGCGTTTGTTCCTCTGTTCAAACTCCCTGCTTTAATGAAAAATGTCAACAATAAGAAATGTTTAAGACATTGGGTAGGATCACAGCTAAGAAAACAGTTCTTTCCCACTCTCTCCTTTCTCTACAATTATTCCCCACATAATCTAAAGACAGCAGCAGGGATTAAACCTAAATAATCTGAAGAAGGCAGTCATTCTGTATTCTCTTCACCTCTTTTGCAAAATCACTATCAGTTCTCAACACCATGCATGAACAAAGGGCAAACAACCAAATACAATAAACAGCTCTGCAAAGAGTTAATCTTATTTCACCTGTGGAAGTTGGGCCTTTCTGCTTCTTATCTTCAACCATAAAGGGACAAAAATATAATATATCCATAAAATGTCACATTTACCTACTAAGAGCTTGCAGCTATTTCTGGAAGGGTGATTTCTAGAAGAGCTGCTGGAAGGGTGAGGATTTTGAGAGCTGAAGTTGAAGGTTGCAAAAGGAAGAAAGGATAAAATAGGAGAAAAGAAGATAGTAACTAGATGATAATTTGAAGTATCAGAAGGCATCAAGAAACCAAATTGCTGTGATACCTTGAAAGATCAGGGCACAAAAAACCAGGCAGGTGGATATTCTGAATACATCAAGATAAATAAAGATATTTTATGGGCAGAGCTGATTTCAATGATGCTGGGAACAGACAGATTTGACATTTCTGCACACAATGCTCTGTTCCTGAGAGGTCCATTCAGCTGAGTTGTTACTGTGCTGTTCTTGGGGTAAGAACCACTTTCTAAAGAACGAAGTAATCTCCCATCTAAGCCACAAAAGTGGCTTTTATTCAGACTGTGATTCTTTGGCACGACATGTTTCTCCCCATTAAGTTTCTCTCCAAATGCAGAGCTCAATACACAACTCCACAGTAAGTCCTGAATTGATAATTTTCCATGGAGATTAGACTTCCCGTTGCTCTGACGACACCAGGCCTCAGAATTAGATGGGCTGGCTTTGGGAAGTGGATTTCCTATGGACTGCTGCTGAATGGCTCTGCACACAGGCACAATGACATTAGTGGAACTTCACTGGAGAGAGGCTTTCTTTATTTTGTTCAGCTTCCTGTTCCTGCCTACAGCTTTTAAGAATTACTGTAATACGATAATCAGGAACGTTAGTTAACATTTCCCAGAATATGTTTCTGGGAATTATATGTATTTGATGCGAGGCTCTACAGGGATTAACAAAAAATGCAGCAAAAGCATATGAAATCATTGGAAATACACTGTATTGTAGCTCTGAATTTCAGAACCACCCTGACTGTGATAAACCATAATAAACACATGAATGTGGGTTTCCAGAGTGCAGGACTCAGATAAAGGGCAAATCCTCTTTCGTGATGTAGGGAAGAATTCCTGGAGTGGTCTGGAGCTGGGATAGCTGGGGATGTCAGTGCTGGCCAAGGTCAGGCAAAGGCACAGCCAAATTATCATGTGGCACCATCCATCTGCAGCAGCAGCTCTCACTGGAGTAAATAATGAATGTTCTTGCTGGAGCAGCTCTTCCCAGCTTGACTTTCTCCTCACACTGTCACTTCTAGTCTCAAGGAGACACAAAGCTTAATGCTACTTCTGCTGCAGCCCCCAGGAGCTGGGCATGGGTGAAGCTACAGAAGGGGGAGATGCCCTCTCACAGCACCACACATTATTGAGAGAGAACCCCATTATTCCCAAGTGGATCAAAGCTAAGCTACTGTAAGGTTTTCTAAAATCATATTTAATGCACAAAGTAAACTGACTCCTAATGAAACTATTAATTTTGAGTGGAAACTAAACTGAGGATGGGTAAGTCACTGGCAAACCCAGTGGAATTTCTGTACAGAAATGGGAAGGGCTCTCCCACTGCTCTGGATTTGCTCCAGGAGATCTGTGCTGGAGCACAGGAGCCGTATCAGATCGTGTATTTGGGCAATACCAAACAGGAGTGGCAGACGGGGAGAAGATAATGAAACATATTCTTCAAACAGCAACACTAGAGAGCATTTGGATAGAATAACAACGCTCAGCACTTGTAAAACTTTGTAGCTTCACTGTTTTTTTTGGCAAAATATATTTACTGTATTGAAACAAATCACAGAACATTCACAGGCAGCCGCATTTTCTACGTGTTCTGTAACACAAAAGATGAAAAGATCATCTTTCCCGTCTGTCTGGGTTTAAATGACTTACACTGATGAATAATTTTTAAAACATCAGTATGCCAATGGTAATATGAATGATGATAATTTTCAGATGTTTTTAATTTGCAGTTGGAGATAAAAATACACAAACCCATTTCAATATTTTTTACATGCAGATAATAAACGTGCTTCTTCTACTGATTATCCCATTGATTTAGGGTAGAGACATTCATGTATCATTATATAATTTTATTTAATGATTGTTATGTCTATGGGTAAGATGTCTTATTCCATTTAATATGTTACATCTGACTGAAGGCCAGGGTGGCTCTGATTAAAAAAATGCTCTACCTAATATGTTGTTAATAATGGCTCAGTTTCCCTATTTGCCCTCAGAATTTGAACACATGGTAAAATAAGTCTACATTTCTTTAAAGCATGCAGGCAGCTGAAACACACATATTTGCATAAGCTGCAACACTCAGTGAATGGCAAAAGCCATGCAGACCACCAAGCACAAGGAATACACTGTGGAGGATGGAGAGGTAAAACGGAAGAGATGAGAAGGAAAAAAAAAATAAATAAACCATGCATCCATGAAAGCAATGGCAGGCACTGGTGGAAGAGTAAGTGAACACCTCAAGGTGTAGAGAAAAAAAGGACAGATACCTACCCCAACCTGTGCTATCTAGCTACCGACCTGTGGACTTATAGTATCACCAGTTGGCTCACCAAAGGGATCACTGTTGGAGGAGGCCTGAGACCCATCAGGCTAGAATACAAGAACATAACACCTTTTTTTCTCAACAATAGAAAGTGAAAAGTCAACATGAGGTTATTTTCATGCTGTGGGCATAACAAGTACATCCTATCTCATGAAAACCAGGGAGTGGGGCCTCGCCGCTGACCCGCTCTCCAAAGCCGTAGCTGCAGGCACCAAAGGACCTCACCAGTTCCTGCTGGAGCCCAGGCAGGAGCTGCCACAGACTTCAGAAGGTACTGGATCAGGCCAACCAGAACTGCACAAGGCCCTGAAAAGCCATGTGAAACAGAAAGAGTCCAAGCTTGGGTTATTTTGCACTTTTTGTTGTACTGACCCCCCTCTTGCCTTTGGCTCACTCGGGCTCCTACCTCCCTGAGACACCTGGTGATTTACAGTCATTGCTTGGATAACATTTCTTGCTTTGGTTCATAAAGGCAAAGAAATCACATACTGAGGGCCAGAACATTGAGGAACGTATCTAGGCAAGCAACTGGGATGCAAGAATGTGCAAGACAACATCAACCATCTTTTAACACACAAACTCTCACATCTTTCTCTGCAGCCTCAGCATGTTTGCTGTTTTACCCCAAACTTCCTTACCATGAGTAAAGTGACTGCTGGTGTGCTAAAGAGGAATTGGATACAACTAACACGTACACATGAACTCTGAGTTTGGCTCCTTGTATGCAGGATTAGGGCACAGCAGCAGAAATGTTGTGCTATCAGCTGTCAAACCCAAAGCAGAACTGGAATTCTGGCTGCAGCTCCCCCATAAGCACCACCCAGCCCTAGTGGAAAAGTTACTTCTGACACTACAAAACAACATCTAATCAGCTTTTATCTTTTCTAGCTACAGAAGACAATGAGGATTTAGAAACCTTGTTGCTACTCACAGCCTCTGGCTCCTCACTTTTGCTTGGGCTTTCAAACCCCTCTTCAAAGAGGTCATCTGCAGCAGGGTCACTTGTATGAGATGCTGATGATTTTGATGGAGAACTCTGTCTGGGTGCAGGGGTTGGAGCTAAACAAGAATTAAGGCAACAGCAACAATTATTCTGTTGATTTCTTCAAAAAGACACTTCAGCACAAAATTTGCTCATGTTTGTACATCCCTCAACTTTCACCACCCCCAAGAACCAATCTTTAAGGAGGTGCTGCAGGAGGTAAATTCAGGCACAGTTGTCATTATCAATCCCATTTGTGTGATTTCACTTGGCAGCTTCCAAATTAAGTTTGGCTGCATCTGGCCTATGTCTTTATGAACCTGGGAGACACCACTACATTACATTAGGAATGTGTGAGTTGCCTGCCCTGTGGCAGGTAAATGAAACAGTCTCTGACTGATCTCTGATGAGTCTCATGAATTCCTCTTTTCAGCAATCTGAAAATCCCCCACTGCCATGCTATGAACACCATAAGCTTCTTGTACAGCTCTTCAATGAAGTTACCCACGTGTCCAGTAAGTCAAGCTACTAAAATAAACACCCATCCCCTAATTTCTGCAAAGTATGGATGGGACATAAGTGAAAGCAATTGTAAGGCTGAATGCCATGGACTTCTGCCAACCAGCTTGCATGTTCCCATCACAAAATAAATATTCCTGGTTTAGAAATTAAATTTCAGACTGTAGCTATCTGGGCTGTTGATTTCTGTGACCTCTGAAATTTCTCTCTGATATTTTCCTTTATGGCTGGAACATATTTCTTAAGCCAGAGCATGCAAGAAGGTTCTCAGTATCTGGGTTGAAATTTAAAAAGAGACAGAAGTGCTTTGAGGAGCAGTCATGTCCAAGGAAAGGGATGGCTGAAAGCACATAAATACTCACGTGAATTTGTAGAGGGCGTCGTGGAAGTCACAGGAGTCAAATTTAACTGAGAGATGTCAAAGTCATCACAATCATCTGCTTCCTGTGCCATCCCAACTTTGTTAAAGTAACTTGAGAAGGCCTCTGAGGTACAACTGAGGGAAGGCTGATCTGGTTTTCTTGATGGCACTGGTGGAGGCTGAGCCATCTGGAAATCTTTAAACATTTCTTTCCCCATTTTCTGTCTGGGCCTGTCTGTCTGTGGACTCGATCTGTTGGAATCGCTCGTGGGAGGGACGGTGGCTATAGGAGCAATGGTACCTTGAAACATGGCTGCTTGTAAAGGCAAAACAGTTTGTGTTGGCATGAAGGCAGTTGGCTGGAACTGGCCAGCCACGGATGGCCACGGCTGCTGGGTGGGAGGAAAGATCCCGGGCTGGCCCCACGCGATGGGCTGTCCTCCCTGCATCACCTGAGCGACTGGAGGCTGGGCACCCATGGCCAACTGCTGTTGAACAAGTGGTTGCTGTCCCCAGAAGGAGGGCAGGACAGCTCCCATGGCAACATAACCTTCAGGGAATAAAGAGAGCAGGAGAGGGGGGAACAAAGGGGATGGAAGATTTTAGTGGGGCTGTCGAGAGCGGGCGGGAAAAGCGACGCAATGAATCAGGAATTGCAAAGTTGCAGCAGTGATCCCGGGGCTGCAGCACACTTGGAAAGAAAACTGAACACACTGAATTCACTTCACAGACAGAACCACAGGCTGCTGGACTCTGCAAAGCAATCATCTCAAATTGCATCGTAATGCTACTGCTACTACTACTAATAATAAAAAAAATCCAACCCAGATGATTTCAGATTAAAACCTTCACACTTGGTTATTACCCAATTACTTGAGAACATCAAAAAGATCTTGAGCTTCTGCAGCACTAAATACCTATTAACAGCAAACTGCTTCAGGTATTAGGCTAACATAACCCCCTCCAGTTGAGGAGGAAATTAAAGATTAAAACTAAAATTATAATTGCTTCCTGTCAGAGACAAAGCCTCCTTTACAGCTACCAAGAGTTTGACTCTAGGAATTATAGGATCAGGTGCTTTTTTATTTATAACAACAACAAAAATGCTTTGAAACTAAAACTCCTGTAAAACATTTTACAAATTAAACTATCTAACATAATTATGTTCCACTGATAGAAGTACTGTGCTTTACAGTTATGCTGTTTCACATTTAAATTCAATACTTACTACTAGTACTTTGCATAATGTAACTTCTCTCTCAATTTTAATACTGCTATAGCTTTAAAACTCTTGTTTCCAACCTGAGTGTTTCCTCAGTCCTCCTGCACCATTTCCTCTTTGCTTTATTTCTGGGCTGTTTTGTAATCACATAAATATAAGGGTGGCTGCTATATTGTAAAGGGAAAGCCCAAAACCCAATAAAATTTAAAAATAAGGAACTGAACTTTGAGAGACCAAATTCCTGAGTGATGGAAGGAGCAGCAGCTCAGATACATTTCTGTTCCAACAGACGTCCAGGATGGATTCTCCAGACATTCTTTGATCTTGCCCCTGCTGTGACCTCATCCCAGCAGAGCAGGTTTCCATCTGACATTATCCCCAAACTCTTCACTGCCACTGTAACCTGTCTGAGGTGCAGTGGTTAATCTGGGGCCATCAGAGGAGGTAACCAATTAAAAAATCACTGCTGAATTATTCAAGGGACTCCTCCTCCTCCCTTCTTTTCCTAAGTGAGCTGGGAGCACTGGGAGAGATCAGCAATCAAACCACAGTGTCTGTGCAGAATACACCCAGCTTTTGAATTCTGAGCACTCTGAGGAACACAGGGAAGTCTAGAAGACATTCCAGGATTTGATAAAGTGCAATCTTTGATTTGACCTTTGAAGGATTTGATCTTTGAAGTGCAATCAAATTCTCAGCCTCTGTTTAGTGGAGACACCATAGGATATTCACTGCTACCACAGACCCCCAAATCCAAGGTAAATGCTGTTTCCTCTCTTGCCCCTGTACCTGGGAGTTCTGTTATCCAGATGAACTATGCTTGAACTCCCGGTGACTTTTTTGGTTTCTGCTTAAAAAAAATGTAGGCAAATTCAAACTGATGTCCTCCCTGCTTGTTAAAGACCTGCTGTGCCTCACCCCGAAGCACTGACCTCAAAAGCCTTCCCCACTTCCACCCTGCTAAAATCAATGCCCCGAGTACTGAAATGCCAACCAGAGCTGGGCACTGATCCCCAAATCTGACTCCAGATGATAATTCCAGTGCATTTCTTACCTGAGGGTACGGCAGCAGTGCTGAAAGGTACAGAACCAAACATGTCTGTACTAGCAGGGAGAGACTGGGATGAAGATGGGATAAAGGCATCACCTGGAGTAGCAGGAGTCTGCAGGGAGACAGGGAGAAAACACAAGGGTGATGGATCAGCTGCAGTGTTTGCTGCACATTGCTGTCACATCACCTGGAACTCTAAAAATCCAGGTTTGGAGTGAAGAACGAGAAAGAAAAAAGAATGGAAAGATGTAGAAGGAAAGAAGCAAGAGAAATGAAACTATTAGAATTTGCTGGGCATGGGGGAAAAAGAAAGAAGTGGAGAAACTTTCCATCAGAGGAAAAAAATCAAGGTGAAATTTGCCTGGCATACATCACACACAAAATATTGACCTAATTTCTTTCTTCAGAACACACAGACTTGTGATTTTAGACATTAGGTGACAAGAGGGAAAGGCAGTGACCAAGGCATTAACTTTTAAATTATTATTAACAGTTAAGGCAAATGAAATATTTACAGGATTTATGGAAAACTGAATAAATATTGCTTCTAATTAACCAACAGGACCGGAATCATAGGTTTAAATTAAAGGAGAAGCCAAATCCAATTGAGTAGGCTGAGGATGAGCAGAAATGGCTTTGAGCATCTAGTCCCAGACATGATACAGAATATATTAGAAATGTGAGGGTCCTGACCTCACAGCACCTGAATTTTCTCAGTATATTCACACTTCCCTACAGTGTAATGTAAGGCTCAAAAGCTTTATATGAATTTTTTTTTGGTCATCTTATAATGCTGAAAAACACGCTGAGACATTTTTTTCCCTAAAAATACATCTAGTCCTTTCTCTCTCTCTTTTTACTTCTCTCTTTTAACAGCAGTTCTGGAATCTGTGCTTGGTGGATCCAGAGACATGAAATATGAGGCTGTAACTGGATCTGCTGCAGTGCAGTGAGAGTACAGTGAAGCTTTTCCCTCTGACAAACACCAGGGAAGCAGATCTGCATCTCAGGTTGCACCCTAGGTGACACTTAAGACTAGAGCAGAAAAATAAAAATTGAAGGTATTTGTGCACATTGTCATGAAACAGGGACTGCAAGTTCAATTTACTTCACTTTTATTTTCCTGAAACCTAAAAACTACTTTGAAATCCTCTCCACTGGAATGGCTGAGGACACAAATTGTAAATGTGCTCAATAAATGTACTGGAAATAGAATGCAGGGAAAAACACAGTGTAGTTCTCCTGGGTACTCACTGGGGGAGAGGTTACATCAGGAGGAGTGGACATGTCCCCAAAAAGCTCTAGTTGGGTAACAGCCTGTAAAGAAAAAAAAAAAAAATTCCATTTATCTTTTGAGGAGAACTGTGAGTTAAGCAGTTACAACTTGTAAAGTTATCTGGTAACAGCAGACAAGATAAACCTCCCCAAAGTCCTGCAGGCTTCAACTGTGAAGTCCCACATGGAAGAAGCACACAGGCTCAAGCTGTGGGATTTTAATATTGCTAATGGACCCAAACAGCCAACAACTCACTACAAAACAATTCTGTAGGGAACTCTCCAAAATGAAAAAAAAAAAATGAATAAAACATGAAACAACTCTCCAGAACAGGACTGGATGCATGACTGCTCTGCCTTTAACATCAGTGAGCTCCAAGCATGATTTATAGCCAGTCCTTTTCCTTGGCTGCTATTCTAAACCCTCACTTCAAGGTCTTAAAGCATGGCAGCAGCACATGGAGTACCAGAAGGATACAGAAGGGAAGGGATTTTAAAAGTGCTGCCTGATTTCCCTTGCCCATGGGACAGGTGTGACCTGGATAAGTGGACTTGAAGGAGGATGCACAACTGCGTTATTGCAAGTTTGTGGCTCTACATTTAATTCTTGTTAGAAATATTTCCTCAGCATGCCCTTCACTGGGAGCTCAAAACAGGTCACCCATGCAGGCCAGGATAACTGGACCAGAAGAGAAAACACACTTTATTATAACAAGCAACTTGAGTGGCTGCATAATCAAAGCCCTTCACATGTTCTAGAGAAAATTTACTCCCTTCCATCCACCTGCAAATGAGTTCAGCTGGAGTTCAGGGATGTTAAAGCACAGATCCCTCAGAGATCTGCAGTTTATAGGGAGTTTTTAGGAAACCTAAACCCCATTCACCACCCTTATGAGGGTGGTTATACTGAAAAGCTTTGCTGAGAACCCAGAACTCCTCACTACCTTTCTCATTGGTTTCCCAGTATCACACCAAATCACACCCAAAAAATGTGGGAAGGAACAATTCTCACGATGAACAAGATTTAATGCAAATCTTAGTTTAGCTCTTTGAATCTCCTCCCCATCTTAGGCACATAACTCTTGGATCCTCCTGTCACACAGACAGCTTTGACATTCAGTTGAGTCTTGTCCTGCAAAAGCAGCTCCTGAATGCTTTGGACAGTGACCAAACTGGCACGTCAGGCTTTACAGCCTTCCAAGAGACCAAGATCACCCCAAGATTTTTTCTGCCTTTAACCTTCCATTACAAATTAACCCTCAAGGAGTAAGACCACACATATCAAAAGTTTATACTTTTTTTTTCAATCCTGTCTTTATTCCCACACATAAAAACACCACCACAATCACTCAGAACTGGAATTTGTCTAAGAAGCTTGGATGATTCTCAGCTTCACATCATGGTGTATCCAGGGATGAATTATCTCCCATTTTCTCACATCATGTTTTATATTAAAAAGATCACATTGCTTTAGTGCTATGAGAATGCATTTTCTTCTTATGGTTTATATATCCCTCTAAGTATCTGCATGAAAATGCAGAAGGGAAAAAGGGAAAGCCACATTTTCTTCAGGGTACATCAATTCTAATGCTCTGTATTAAAATACTGTAGCTTCTGGAAAAAAAAAAAAAACAACAAACACCCCAACAAGCAACAAACCCAGCCTAAGTCCCTTCTGCAGCATGCACAAACACATTAGGCAAGGGTTGTTAAAATGCCCAGGAAAGTGGGAATAATGGCAACAGCAGCACTTGTTTGGAAATCACTTCAAGCCTCCTGCAGGCACTACTGACTCAAGAGGTGTCAGGTGACAATGAAACACTCCAAGAGCCACTTTCTTCTCATCTCTCCAAACTGCTTGTTCAGCAGCACCCCAAACCTGCCCTTCTCCTGCCCCCCTCGTGAAGCATTCACTGTTTGCTCCTCAGGAACACTTGTGTCCTTTCCATGAGCAAAATCTCCCCTGTGCCTCCACCCTACGTGAGGGAGCAGATGAGCAAGCCAGGGAGGATGGGGAAGGGCAGGGTACACACAGCTGTGTGCAAAGCTATACAATTTTTTAGTGGAAAAAATAGCCTAGGTTTCACAGGAACACTGGAAATTGATAGTCAGTATACTTTTGAACTCTGGATTATATGACATGCATTTGAAAGGTGGTAACTCAGATCCCTGTGCCTCCATACTCCTGGATAATGGGAACAGTAATACTTTTCAGAGTGCTTCCAGGTGATGGATCTTTGGATACTCTTCACAGATATAATTCTGTTAAAGCTCTGCAGACACATTTCTAAACAGGCAGCTGGAGAGAGTGATAGGAAAGTCAACAGCACTTTGTTATAATAAACCCTCACTCACAATATTCCCCAGGAGAAGGAAATACATTACAGGGGAATTTTTATTTTTTTTTACAGAATAGCAACCTCAAATGCAACAGGAGCTACAGAACCAGATCTGAGAATGTACACACAAATTTAGTGGGAACATAACACCTTCATTTACTGACTGGAGGCAGCTTTAAACAGCAATCCTTGGAGGTGGATTTTAAAGTCCCAAATGGTTCAGGAATCTTTTTCCTACAACCCAGTTCTCAGCCTGAATAAATGAATGCAACTTCTCTGACACAGAGCTGCCTTTATCTACTTGCAGCACATGAGATCCTGGACACCAAGCACTTATCTTTTATTTCTGTGATTTCACTGTCACTACAGAACTGATTTCACCCCTTATGCTTCATTAAGATTATTCACATCTGATATTAGCTATGTTCCAGTGAAGCTAATCCCCAGCTGAACATTTTCCAATTGCATTATTCCTATAGATGATTTCAGCTATATTTCCTTAAAATATTTTTAGTGTCACAACCTTACCTGAGTGACTGAAACAAGATTTTCATCAATGTCCAGCAATAAGTTTCCATTCTCCAGCTGTAAAGCATGATTTATGAAATGAGATGAATGATTTATGAAAATGACATGAATTTCTGAGCATGAAAATGATAACCTCCATAATTATTGACTTCAGTATTGAAATGAAAACCCTTTCCATCTTGCTGTGAGCGCAGACATGAAATCAGGCAGTCAAAACACAGACTCTGAATGCTGCTGGGATGTGGGGCAAACATACACTCCATTTGTGCTGAATCTCATCTTCTGGTGTATAAAGCAATTTTGCCACTTGTGACACACCTATTTATTTTCCTAAATATTTATTAATTCAGCAGTAAGCATACCCAGTGAGCTCTGATCCTGCTTACATTAATGGAACTTTTCCCTGGGCTCGGTGAAAGAAGGGATTTAAAATCCTCAGGGGAAAGAAGAATGATTTAGCTTTGGATGACAAAAGGTCTAAAACCAAGTACCTTCAGAAAAAAAAACACATATTTATAAATAGGGAAACTATAATGTAAACATATGTCAATGTAAACATAATTTAGATAATTATTTTCTTTCCATAGCAATTTTGAAAATTACAAGTCAGTTCAAGTTATGTTTAAATCTATAGTTTGTATGTATGTAAATATAAATGGGATTATACTGCCCTCACATCTGTACATATTTGTATCCATCCACACACTTAGCACACATTATCACTTCAGAATGCTAAATTTCAGGTAAAAAATTACTGTAGTGTTGGAAACTTCATTTCTGCAGACACAAACAACAGCAAGCTGTCAAAAACCAAGTCTAAGATGACTGAGAAGCTTCATACAAGTTACCAGCCAGTAATTCCATGTGACTTAAAAATCTTACAAACAGCCTAGAATGCTTTCCCTCCTCCATCTCATCAGAGAGCTGAAGAAAAGAGGAAAAAAGAAGGAGTGGGAAAAGGCAAAGCCAAAGCAGCATAATGTCACTGTGCACAAATCAGGAACAGACACAGTCCTGTACCTTCTTGGAGCTGACCCTATGTTCCACCAGCCCAAGGTGAGGAAAATGTGAGAAAAGCTGTGCCCATTTATTTAAAGAACTCCAGAAACTTTGAAAATGCTCTTTAAATGAATGCAGAAGGCTTTCAGAGGGGCCCAGTTTTGGGCAGCAGTTCATCACTTCGTGCTCTGGCAGCCCCCTTGGCTGCCCCCCACCCTCCAGCACCAAAAGCCTGGAGAGATGCTCCAGCTCTTTGGTCTTTTCTCCACTTGAGGATTCTTCCACAGAGAGATGCAAATTGTCACATCAGGGATCCTGTCAGGCCTGATCCTGCTTCTTCCAGCAGAATTTCAGTTCAGGGGGGTCCCAGGCTGCCTGCACAGGTTAGGCAGGATTCACTTCTGCACTGCCTCACACAGGGCTACAATTGGGGCTTCAAAGAGGGGGTGCAAAAGTAATCCAACATGGACCTTTAAGCCAAAGCTTGAGCAAAAAATAGGAGTTCGAGCTGAAGTTGAAGTTTATTGAAGTCTAAGCTGAAGTCAGGGTAAAAGGAGTTGAAATCTAAGTTGAAGTCATTGAAGTTATTGAAGTCAGATATTATTCTCACAGTACAGTGTTATATACTTGTTACAGCTCAAAACAGGCCACAGCCCTAAAAAGTCACAAGGTTTTCCCCACAAACTACAAATAGCCTGTTCATATTATTTTACATCTTTTACAAAATTACATTGTTTTAAAGACCTTGACAGTTACATATGCAGCTCTCTTCTTAGTTCTTTTTCATATCTGTGGTCACCCTACACCACGGCCTGTACCCAACCAAGGCTAAGACATCTCACTTCACAAGCTCCTCCGCACCCCCTGCTTCATCTCTGATCTGTTCTTCTGCACAAAAAGCTTGGTTTAATTACTCAAAAAGGCACAAGGAATGAATGAATGAATGAATGATGCAGAATGTGAAACACCCCTCCAGCTCAGCCAGCCAGGAGCTCAGCAGGCCCTCAGCAGGCGCCGTGCAGGCCGAGGCGGGGCAAGGAGAATTAATCCTTGTATCCTGGTGACATTAAACCTGTCAGGAAAGCTCCATCTTCCTATACAGGCACGTGAGACACCCTGTACATCTTTCAGACAAGAAATATGTAAATCTGGCTCCTTAAAGCAGCAGCACCACTCCGAGCCAGGGGCAGTTTTAAGCCACTCCAAGGTGGTAGCAGAATTCCTCATGACACTTTTCACTGTTCACTAGGAAATAACTTATTATCCAGGAGCTGGAGAAAACTCCAGAGTGCACAAGCAATGGTAATCCCAGAATCACAGAATATCCTGAGCTGAAAGGCACTCATAAGATTAAGAGACAAGTGAACTGCAGTTTTCAAATACCACATAAAACTGATCTACTTCCACTCCAGTACTGCCTCTGATCACCAAGTCCTCTGAAAAACATCTCTTGTAAGCAATACAGAAGTTCAGAATTTAAAAGGGAAATCTAAAACAGGGCTCTTGTGCTCACATGAGTCTGAAGCACCTTTTTCTTTCACTCCCATACACATACCAAGAGAGAATATCCAACTTCTGCTCCTCAGTCTCTTTTTCACCAGCAGCAAGGGATCTATGCTGACATATGGCAGGAGAAAACCTGCTTAATACTGCTGTGCTTTTGCAAACAAGATGATAAAAGTAGCATCTCACAAAATGTGGTTTTGTAATCTCAGAGAATAGAGCAAAGATGGTGCTTAAAAGCACGAAAAAAATACGTGGTAATTAACTTGTACTCTGCTACACAGCTCAGCAAGAAAAAAAGAGTATGAAGGATACTAAATATAGCAAATAACCAGCAATTAGTAATTAACCTTTGAGCTGGGTATTAGCTATTCAACTCTTTTAAGGCAGCAGAGGGATTTAAACTTGGTTTCCTGCACTCAGGGTGAGTGTTATACCACACAGCCCAGCAGACAAAAGAGGAGTCACCCAACCACAGCCTCTCTGCATCCTCAATTCCCTTTTTCTGACATGGATTTTACATGGAAGTCTAATGACAAGTCAAACGGTTGGTCAAACTAAAGATTTTCTATCTTATTTCAGTTGAACATGTAAATATTTTGGCTATGACATATAATTTTTCTGATGGTTCAAATGGTTATTGTGGCTCAGCAAAGCCCCAGTTGTTAGCACCTTACACCACAACTGCTGGTATTGCTACAAGCTCCATGAGCTGCAAGCAGCTTGCTAATTAACCACAATTCATTCTCAAAAAACAATTAGAACCACAATGAAGGAGCATGTTGGCATCATGACTAAACCCACCATCAGTCAAATCACATCTGGTAGGTTGAGACACACTAAAAACATCCCACAGACATTGTTTTCCTGTAAAACTACTGATGAATTAATGAAGTGGCATGGGAACTCAACAAAGAATTGCTCAATTACTTCCCAGTTAAAGAGAATACACAGAAGAATGTGTGTCAAGAAAAAATTGTCAATGTCATTGCAATCTCCAGCTTCCTACAGATCCTAAAGATCCTCAAATGCCATGAACTTTCCCAGTTACACACTGCTGTTACCATCCCAAATTTACCAGCTGAGCACAACCCTTTAATTTTAAGGCTGATGTGAACATTTCCTTGTGGAATCAAGAATGGTTTGGGGTGGAAAGGACCTTAAAGCTCATCCAGTTCCACTCTCTGCCATGGGCATGGACACCTTCCACCAGACCAGGCTGCTCACAGCCCCATCCCTCCTGGATTTGAACACTTCCAGTGATGGAGGCAATTCCCAACCAGTACAGGTCACATCAGCAACATGAGCTGCCATAAAACCACTGATGGATTTTTATCCAAAATACAGGCATTTTGGGCATCTGATACTGCACAGGATAAAAATCCAGTGCTGAGAATCCCATGGGATGTGGGAATTCTCCTGTTTAAAGTTCCTTTTTTTTCAGTTTCACAGATTAACTCTGAATTAGTGATCAAAACCATTCTCCTTCAGGGAATTCTCCTGGAGCCATAAACCCAAGTCCTGGGTATGATGTACCTCATGAGAGGGCAGCCTTGAGCTCCACTGCATTCCCCAACTGTCCAGTTTCCTTTGTTTGGTGGCTGGGAAGCCCTGGATGTGCTGGTTAAACATCCTGTTAGTCAATCCTGCACAGCTGAAGGATTGGGACTGTTGGATGTAATTGACATCCCAGATTACTGAGGCGTGTTGAGGGAATTGAATTGCTCCACTGTTACTCGATAGCTTCCTTTAAATTAAGGAACTCTTCATATGATCAAAACAGACGCTTACTCATTTGTTTATTTTCTCTTCGTTTGCAGGGAACTTAATTCTGAATTCCCTGTGTACTTGGGGTATTTACTCTTATAGGAAATGTTATTTAAAATGCTTCAATTACCACTTTTCTGTGACAGACTCTAATAAATCAAGAGTCCACCAGAGTAGTGACTCCAGCTTGGAGCCAGGCCCACACTGCTCCCAGGCTGCACATTCCCAAGAAAATGAAACTTCCCAGGCACAGAGGGTGCTGGTGCAAAGGGAAAGGGAAAGATGAACCCTTTAATGTCAGGATCACAGCCTGGGGACAAGGGGTGGCTTCCTTTAACTGCACGTGGGAGACACAAGAGAAGATGAGAATCCAGGCTTCCATGTGGGAGCCAAACTCCACTTCTGGACTGAGACTTGCAGGGAACAAACTTAATAGTGGGAGGGAATAAGGCACAAGCTCATATTTATTATCTAAAATACTTGCAAGGCATAATTTCACAGGTGTATCTACTGCTTTTCAAAACAACAGGTGACTGGAACTCTAACCAAATTTCAGAAACAAGTTATTTCTACTTTCATTACTGAATACCTTGTCATCATGGTATTTTCCAAAATTTGAAATCCCACAAGTTTCAGCAGGCAAAAAAGACAAGACCTGTGTAATTCTGTACCTAATAATGTAGGGTAGCACTGAATGAACCTGCAAAAATTAAACCCCTGATTGTGCAAATGGTGTAATTTAAGGCATAAAGTGATGCAGAGCAGGTAAAGCTGCAAACACTACTTAGAAAGCAGGTTGTAAAAAAACGTTTTAGCAAATTACTCTGAGCTGTAGGGCTCCGAACAAATCCAAAAGTAGTGAATCAACACAAGGTGCAGCTGTCAATTTCATGTATCAGCTTCTATCAGAAAAAATCTGCACGGGTCATATTAAATAAAAGACAAAAATTCACTATAAGTGACAGAACTTTGTGCCACAACCAATGAGCTCCATCTATGGTTCAACTACACTCTTTTCTCCACTTTGGAGAATTTCAAAAGGTGAAGAATACTACCCAAAAAAATGCACAGGCACCCGGAGAAGTTTAGGAATGCAAACACACATGAAGCCTTTAGACATGTGACCCAACAAGTTGCATATCTGAGGGGCCACTGAAATGTTTACTACTAATTTACATTGCCCAAATTCCAGATTAAAACCACAAATCTAAACTGCCATGCACATGGCAGCACCCATGTGCCCCACATCCACCAAGAAAACTGTGTCACCGAGGCAAAGCCTGCATCTTTGGTATTTTGTTTGGGGTTTTTTTTTTTGTTTTNTTTTTTTTTGGGTTTTTGGCTTTTTTGTTTGTGTTTTTTCTTCTTCTTGCTGTTTGAACAGCACAGAGAAAGAACAGTTACAAACTGATCAAGGGCAGTGCTGCTGGATTACAGCTGCCCCACACCATGTGATTACATCCCAAAATCCTAAAGGATTGCACTAGGAAGTGAATTCAAAGCTTTGATAGCATGTAATCATTCTGCTGGTGGAGCAGGGTTTAGGATCACATTGGGGGAATGGTATTATCCATGCAGGATGGAAAACCTGCTAGCAGGACAACTCCTACAGATTAAAATCAGCTCAAGATGAGGCCCACAATATCCATATGGCATAAAAGAACAATTAAATTAGGACATTTTATTCCAATCTGTGAAACAGCATTCCTTCACTGTTAAAACCTGCTATTTGATATGCCAGATATAAAATCAGGGATGGTATGAAACATGAAGTTTGCATGGGCAGATTTTCAGTGTTCAAAAACCATCCAGATTATCTTTATCTCTCCTTGTCTATACATTAACAATGGATTAATTCTAACATCCAACCCCTCCTGATTGCTGGAAATCGGACTCTGAATTCAGGTTAGCAGCTTTCTGAACTGCCTTGCTCTACCTGGCAGTGCAAAACCAATCTTTCAAGATTTAGTTAAAATGCCTTTAACTTTGAGCTCAAGTGTTAAATTCCATAAAAACCATGTACTTCACACACATGAAAAAAACTTTATGCTGACAATGCTATAAACTGGAGAGATTAGGGAGGAGGACCTGGCTTCTGATTCCTGTGTCATTGAAGTTTTTGTTAAGGAATAAACCAGAAAATATCCCAGAAAAGACAGCTCAAAAAAACTCCAATTGGATGGGGCTTGGAGCAAACTGGTCTAGTGAAAGGTGTCCCTGCCCATGACAGGGGGCTAAAACAGAACATCTTTAAGGTTCCTTCCCAATCCAAATCATTTAATGATTTCTATTCTATGATTCTGCCTAAAAAACAAAGGCCCACCAAAACATCAACCCAGGCCACAAGACATTCTCCCAACAAACTAACATATTCTCCAATTTTGCAACAAGTAGCTGTACCTGTTAAAAATGCACATCCCACACTGCACTATTAAACCTCATACACGGGGTTTAATTGAGTGTGACTAAGTCAGGACATTTGAACACAGGTGTCTCTTTCAGCAAATGTAAATAAAACTGGACACTTTTCCCAGCACAGATGGCCAGAGACCAGGACTGTGCACTCCCTTTCTCCTCCTGTCTGAGAGTTTGATCCTGGCAGCCTGACTGTGGAGGATAAAGTCAGCATCACCAGCCAAGCTGTTTCTGCAAAGCCACTGATGCAAACTTCAGGAGAAGCCAGACGTGGGAATGGCACTGCAATCCCAGCCAGCATCGAAGCTGAGCTTTCCCAAAAACACACCAGAACCACCAGGTAAAACTTGTGGCTGCTAAACCTGAGTGTGCCCAGGTCCAGCTTCATCTGCTCCTCCCACACAACACCCTAAGACAGTGGAATTTCTCCCTGCCTGTTCCAGCCTGGTTTGATATTCCCCACGTAGCTGGCACCAGCCAAATGCCTGCCTGCATTGTAAGGCACCAGCTCTGATGCCTTGGATCTTTACACAGCAGTGAGATGAGCTGTTTGAAAGCCTTCATGAAATTGTTAAGCAGAGAGTTTAGACATTTTGATGAGGAGAGAAGGTTTTATTGTGACGTGACTGACAGTCTCAGTGAAAGGTATTTACAGTCTGACTCTTATTACTAAAAACACCGTGACAGGTAGAACTTGATGTGGATGTTTAATGGGGAGACGAAGGGAAATTATGACAAAAAGAGCTCATTAAACATTTCCCTTTTTTAAGAACAGTTAATTTCACACACAGAACTAGAATTTCTAAGTGGAGCAGGCACCACTTAACAGAAAATTTTAGGGTAAGCCTGCTTTCTTTGTCTTGATGTCTACTCTCAGTGAATGGAGAATAGGAGAACTGGTCTAAGGACAGAACAGAGAGAAAGTAAGAATGAATTCAAGAACTGTGAGCTAATACAGAGAAAGGGAGAGGTACTGGGAGAGAACTGAATTCCAGGAAAAGTGTGTGTCTGGAGCTCAGCTGCACACCCAGCAGAAGAAAAGCACAGGAGAGCAGGATTTTCTGGGAAGAGATGCAGCAGAGAGATGGGGAAATACAAGAATTACACTGAGTAAGCAATCTTTTCATCCCAGTGTCAGAGAAGTGACTTGGCAAGCAGCCACTGCTGATAATTGAGTTCAGTGGGTCTGTTCCCCAATCCTGGGACGCCAGGCTCATTCCTTCCTGCCTCATTTGCTCCGTATTTGCATTATTTGATATCAGAGATCATGAGGAGCCAGGCTGTAAAGCACTTTGACACCTGCTGGCAAACGGCCCCACACAATGGCACAGCACTGTTAAGTACATGAATACACAATTTTGAACTCTCCTGCTCCTCCCTGGCACCATCAGGGAGATGCTTCACACCTTCAGCCTCAGTGGGACCCCATATCCATGGAGAAATACTTGCCCAAATGGTTCTGGTGCCTTAGGAAGCTGTATCTTACTGAAAATCACTGTGGATTACACTGCCCAGTTTCAAAGCAGCCTCTGAAATGGGGATTCTGCCCTCAAGTGTTTACACTGTGGAGGATCTCACCCCACCTAAGCTTAACTTTTAGAAGCCATCATACCTGCAGGTCATTTAAAATTCACCTGCAGCCACAAAAGAACCACGTGCAGATGTGCATTTATTTCCATCTGAGAGGGACACATCGTGCAGGTGGGAGGAATTTCACAAAATCAGAGAATCACAAAATGGTTTGGATTGGAAAGGGTCTTAAAGATCATTTCATTCTAACCCCCTGGCACAGGCAGGGAATTCTCCCACTGGAGCAGGTTGTTCCAAGGCAAATCCAACCTGGGAAGTGGCCAGTTCTCTCCACTGGCTACAGAGAGACAAGGCTGGAGGGCACCTGGGTGAGCACTTCAATATCCCTCACTTTTCTCTTCAGAGACTAAACCTGCCTGGGAACACACCAGAGGAAAACAATCCCAATGGAAACTCCATCTCTGTCCAGGGACTGTGGGGAATTCAGCCTGAATTTAATCAAAACTTCCTACATTGTCATCAAAAGCTGAATGTATTGTCAGCAGAGAGAATTCAGACTCCTGAAACCTCCCTGGAGCCACAAAAAAGTTTCTCACTTTATTCATCCATTATGAAGTTACTGAAAGCAAGACCTCCCAATAAAGGAAGTGTCCTTACATGTTTAAACCAGGTACATGAGCTTGATTATTTGCCCTCAGATTGGATTTTAGAGGTTTATATAATAATGACAGCTATAAATTGAAAATAAAATTATGGCAAGTGTCTCAATGACAGAGAGTCTCACATGAGGAAGGGTGAGCAATAAATCAGATGGGCAGTGGAATATTAAATTGCTAATTTTAAGAGCTATTGCTCTTTTTTTTTTTTTTTTTAAATACATACTAATATAAAAAGGTGAAACAGGATCTCAGCTACGCCTTTCTTCCTCTTCTCCTTTTCCTCATTAATTAATGTACAGAAGTTGATTAGAGAAAAAGCTTTAATCCCTTTAAATTTAACCACAGACTAACAAAAAGAAATAAAGATAAGGTGTAACCAGCTTCATGGAGATGGCAGATTAAATGTATTTGATGATTACAGAGTAGGTTCCATGAGTCCTTTATCTCACATCTGCTATTTACAGGAGAGAGGAGTACCAGAGTGTCTGCAGACATGATTGCAAGCACTGCACACCCAGTCACACACTGCAACAACCTAAATTACACACTGTACCCTGAGTGAAATTGAAGCATCACTGAAGGGATAATAAAAGAGTCACAGGAAAAGCACAGCAGAAAAATTGTAACACTGAATGTCATGAAAAACTACACGAAAAGTGAGTGAAAAATCAACAGCTACTCCATGCCCAAAAATACCTCAACCACTGAGATGAGAGTTATTTCACCAGATTTTTGCAGGCAACATGAAGATGCCTCCCTGCTCCTACTGGCTCATCATGAAATATTTCTGGTTTGTTTGTGCAAAGCCCAGTCCAGGTCCCCATCCAGCCCCTCCACAGCATTTTTCTTTATTTATTCCACATCTTGGTTGGCCCAAGCTGTGCATGTCACCACATCCTGGGGTAAAAAAGTCACCTCTTGAACACAGGCATCTTCCCCAGGCTTATACTACACTGAAATTCCTGACCTTTTCCTTGGTTTTTCTGCCCTCTCACACAGATCCTCAGAAATACTAACTTTTTGTGTAACCAAGCAATCCAACAATCCCTCGAGGCATTTATAGGACAAATTTATATTGAACAGCATAATCCACCCTCCAGCAAATGCACACCTTGTTCTAAAGCATCTGTCACTTCTCTCAATCATTTGTTACCATTCCTTACATATTTTGGGAATAAATGGTGAATAAAGGTGAAGACCTTTTCAAAATGCCAATACACAGAACAGGAATGGTATTTTTTTGGCAACAACAGCCTATTACCTCTATTTTTTTAATATTTTCCTGCCCATGCAAGAACAGGACAGAGAAAAATCAGCTAAATTATGCTTGCTTTCTTGTATACTTAGAGCACAAATAATACACATTTGGGTACAAGAGGAGTCCTAAACCAGGCAGCACCTCAAGCATTAACAGGCAGAAGGTTTACTGCCAACTCCTAACCACAAATAACACATTTACAATCAGTGACTTGCCTAAAAATGACTTAGAAAAGACAGAAGGAAGATTGAAGCAATGAATGAGATGGATAAAAGTGACATCACAATCCCAACCAACCCAGAACACATCACTGACAAAAGTCACACCACGAGGAACATATCAGATGTTACAGACAATAATAAAAGTCACAGGAACTGAAAACCACACTTCCTTTAGTGTATATAAATAGGGAAGATACTTACACTTACAGGTTGACTTTTTGGCACATCATAAACACCTTCCTTCTTTTGGCTGGTAGGAACCTGCAACAGCAAAGGAAAACTGAGGTCACTACAAAAGCAGCTTGAATGAAAAACTGAAGAGAGCAACTGGTATTTATGCACAGGGTGTACATAAATGAGTAGTTTATTTAATACTAATTTTTAATGCTAATGAAATTGAGGATGGTTCCCTTCTTATCCAAGCAGGACCATTAATGGAGAAAATACTGAGGAAATAAAACACCTATCTGAATTTTTTACAGCCCAGCAGTGTTCAGAAAGGAGATTTCCATTCTCAGACAATTTTGGTTGCATGAAGTCCAGATGTAATTGAGCTCCTTCCTACTCAAATGGTTGTTTTTTCCTTTATCTTGGGGGTTAGAGATGTGCAATGGAAGTTATGGTCAGGTGAGTTCATCATCTCCCCACATGAAGAGACACAGAGTAGAGTTACCAAGGTGAGGGTAAGAGATGTTCTTACCTTGTGTCAGATTTCTTCCTCACAATTCATTTAATCATCTAAAAAGAGTCCTAATACTGCAGTGATGGGGCCTTGTGGCTGCTCTATGAAATATTTGGTTATAATGCAATTTTCCTGTGGAATTAAGGCCTCTTGAAGCCTGACACAGGAGAGATGGGCAGGGGACAACTTGAATTTTGTGTGAGCCTTTAGTTAGCCACCAGTCATGATTTATACCCAGAGGATTTATAACCTGCTCATGCAGACTCAGCTGCTTTGTCGTACTGGGCTGTGCTTGCCCAAGGACCCCCTGTTTGCATATTTATAATTTGTGACTGTATTTCCTTTCCTCCCTAGAAGCACTGAGTGCCCACTGTAAATGACAAAAGCAAAGAGAACAGTAACCTATTCTAATCAGGTGGTGCTTTTCCACCAAACAAGGCATTCAGAGTACAAAAGTTACATTTGAGACAAGACCTCACAGGTCAATGAGATGATATCGCAAATATGATAAAATTATGACCTTTCTGTTCTCTAAGACAACAAATATCTTAAGGTTCTGAATTAAACTCAGACTGGTCTAGGGGATGCTGAAGAAATGTTACTTATTTGTTGAGATGTGCTATCATTTCTCTTATTCTGTATAACATTCTGTATAAAAACCTCTCTGTACTTGTCCCTACTGTTCTCTCACCCCATCCCAGCCTTTACAAGAAACTGTGTGTCTTTAACTTGAATTGAAGAAGTTTGTCAAGAACTCTCGAAGAAACTGAATGAACTTTGTGAGATCTATTCCTATCCTTGGTTTTCCCTGGCCACTTCCACTGGAGCCAGTATCACATTAGGTATGTGAAACTGGCAAAAATTCAGTGTCATGGCAATAACAGTCTGGAAGGAGAGAGAGCTGCAGGTGACAGTGTGAGAGGAGAAACCAGGAATGGTCAATTCAGAAAGCTGAGTCTTCACAAAAGGAGGGGAAATATGTAAAGATAAACTGCTTCTAAACTTTCATTTGGGTGCATTTTTTTCTGTTTTCTCTGGAATGTTTCCCTTTCAGCCATTCTCCTCTTCCTCCTTCCAACCTTTCTGTGAAGTCATCCCAAATGGCACCTATATCCAGAGCTGACTGTGGACTGAGCATTTCCCTGCACTATCAATCCCCCTTTTTTCCACTCCAATTTACACTCAGAGAAGAGCTCCTTGTATCTCATATGAAGACAGAAGAATTTTTCCTGAAAGCCATTTCTCCCTCCCAACTCAGTGCTGCCTGACCTGCTGTCTTTTCCTGCTGTGCACCACCACATTTCTTTGGGGGGCTGCAAGGAATTGCTGGTTTTCCTTTGATGAGCAGTACCAGTAAGAGGTAGCAGCACTATTTCTGCTGTCAGCTCTGTCTCTGTGACAGGCTGTGAACCATCTGGATGTCTTTGCATCCTGCAGCAATAAAAGCACCACAATTCAGAACCCCCCCCAATCTTGGATTGTCAGAGCAGAATTTGCCTCTCCACAGAGACCAGTGCTGCCACACAAACACCAAACCACCTCCCAAAATCCCATCTCCACCTTGCCAGAACACCAGGTAGCGGAGGAGATGCAAATCTGAGGGTTGGTGTGTGCTCAGTGATTGAGTCCTTGCCTAACAAATTACAGCAACTTACATAGATAATATTAGAAGAGCAGACACAGACAGTCTTTGGGGTAATGTATCAAAGAAAGGTGACAGACAGAGAAAGAATGCTTAAAAAGAAAGTTGTGACCTCTATTATGCTAAGAAGAAATAGAAATTGTCACTTTCTGCACGTGTCTTTCATCTGCAATTCCCCAGGGGGTGGGAATCTTTTCCACCACAGGAGAAGTGAATTTGTTGCACGCCAGCAAATGAAAAGCCAGAGCAGCACCAGCACAAAGGTTTGGTGAGGCTGAAGCAAGGCTGTGTGAGGTTATTGAGCAGATACATGTTTAGCAGTGTCCATTATGGGGAAAGCTTTGCAGTAAATGATAGAAGCTGCCACAAACAGGCATCAATTAAAAAAAATTTAAAATAATATTAATAAAAAAACAAAAGTGAAAAACCAACCAATCAACCAAAAGCAAAACAAACAAAAAAAAATATAAAAAGGACCTTTTCCGATTTTGTTTTTAATAGGAGCATGACAGTTCTGAGATTACCAAGACCTTGTAAG
Source organism: Aegithalos caudatus (assembly GCA_013389925.1). Lineage (NCBI taxonomy): Eukaryota > Metazoa > Chordata > Aves > Passeriformes > Aegithalidae > Aegithalos > Aegithalos caudatus. The sequence goes on along the minus strand of WEIU01007906.1, from coordinate 1,950,785 downwards.
AGAAACAATTTTGTCAGTGATCTGAGTGTAAAATCTGAGGTGTGGAGACCCAGATTTGTGGAAGTCAGGAGCTCAGGAAGCCCATGGGAGCTGGGAAGCTCATGACTGGGACACCTCAGCATCCATCCATTAGAAAGACCAAAAAATGACTCCTAACTCCCCAATTCAGCATTTGCTGCACTCAGGTAGTGCCTGTAGTAAACAGAGAGGACAATGCTGAATGTGAATATCCAGAGTAAGGCACATTAATCACAGGTGTTTTCTCTGACCAGTATGGGAGGAAACACTTCATCACACCCAGATGCTGTCAAATGAAGCCCTGAGCAATTCTCTGGTGACTTAGAGGACAGTTACAGCAGTACCTTGAGATGAGGCAAGGCCTCACTACCTGCTTATCACCTTGATTTCCATTTTATGGAAAAGAAACTGCCCAAGGAGTCCTCCAGTTCTCTGGGCTGTTCCTAAGAGCACAGTTCCAGCTTCATCCCTACCCACCAATGTTTGCTGGAAGATCTACAAACCCTGGGAGCAACAGCCCCATTTTCCTTCCTTCCACCAGTAATTCTTTGAAGTGTCACTAAAAGCTCCACACTTTGATGAACAAAAATCACCTTTTTTTTTTTCCCTTGAATCTAGCTCTCACGGGATTTTTGTTTCTAGCACAAACCTGACAACTAGACTAGCAATTTTTTTAACATTTGCTGAGAAGAGTCAAACTTTCAACACTGAAATTGTTCAGCCTTAGGCAGACTCTCACCTTGAGAGCTTTGTATGTCTTGGTCTGGAGATGCAAAAAGCTGCATTTTTGAGTGTGCGTGGTGCCAAGGGAGGAGCGGGGAGAGATTAAATGAATCTAAAATTAATGACCCTCTGATGGCATCTATAAGATGTCATTTTCTAATGTTTAACTTGCATTTCCCTGTCCCACTCAGCTCCTTTTTATTTTAGCTTACAGCTACACTACCCTCTCATTTCTTTCTACATTTTCTCGCTACTTCATGCTTTTCCTTTTTTCCCTTTTTTTTTTCTCCTATCCTTGCTCCTGCCTACCTTACAATCTTCTCCTATAAGCAGATCAACCCCTAGTCCAGCTGGATGAAATGCTTAATCACTGCTTGAGACTCCTTCCCCTCCACACTGAACGATTTCCTCGAATCACAATTTTCTCACAGCGCACAAAGATCTCCGTCTATCCTCAGATTTGCCTCTAGTATGTGATACAAAATGAATTACATTATATTTTAATAAACTTCCTACTGATCCCTTGGGGATAAATTGAACGACAAAAGATTATTTTATATTGCTTTCAATGCAGTTTTTTGTCAGTGTGAAGGATGTGAGATTGGGCTTTAACATAACATATGCACTCTGAAAATAGTTTCCCTGGTCTGGGGCGGGGGGGAATATCCCTTGAGAGCTCTGAGGTTTTGCTCAGTTCTTTCCTTGGTTAGACAGAAACAAGAGCAGCACCACTGAAATTTCTAGGAATTGCTCGGACGGCCTGCCAACAAAACATCTTCGGCATGTTTCTCAGAATAGGTGTAAAAAAATTTCAAAAAATTAACAGAAGAAAAAAAAACAAAAAAAAGAGAATCTCCATTTATCACCTCATATGGCGTACTCAAAACTTTGCGAGTCGACAAAGTTAATATAAATTTGCAGAAGCTGATATGACAAACAACAGAAAAATCACATTGTGACTGGGCAGATAATGTCACCAGAATGAAATGCCAAGACATTTTTTTTTGGTGATGGATGAGAACTAAAAGCGAGCTATGTATGAAATGCACGTTCACCACACGCCGGCGGTCGTTGCGATGGGAACAGCGAGGGGAGAGGTTTTTATACCTGATAAATGTTTTCCTCCGTTTCAGGCTCACGGATGGGCTCGTGTCCAGCCTCAAACACAATGTACTATGGCACCAGCCAGAGAGGGACAGTCAGAGATGAAACAGAAGGGAAAAAGGCCGTTTGGAATTCCACGTCAAAACAAAGGCAGGCAATTAAAGAAACAACTTCAAAGCACAGGCTGGCAGCAGGACAACTGGTTTGTTGGGAAGCACCAGGAAAGGTTGTTTCATATTTCATATACTGGCAATGAACAGGCCTAAATCTCCTCTTAATGATCATTAGAGCAACTCCCTAATTCTTCCTCGCCAGGGAGACTGCCTGTGGCCCAATATTAATTTACTGAAGGCAACGCGAATTTTTGCCTCTTTTACATAATGGCAATTAATTCCACATATATTTATTGTCTATGGATAAAAGTGCTAAATCCAAGCTGGGAGAACGGGCTGGTGTGCGTGGAACAGGCCACATGGCAAAAGGCTGTCACAACACTTTTTCATTTTCAGGTTTTTGCTTTATTGTGAAGAGTACAGAACAAAACTCCTGACATTATAATAGCTGAACAGTAATTTAGGGCATCCTGACTCTTATCATCTTTCTTGCTGCACCTTAGGCACTGTTCAATATTCACTAATGGTTGAATTGGTTTCTTTCAGCGTGACTCCCACTGATATGCCTAAGTGGAAGAACACAAAATCCCCAGGAAAAAAAAAAGTAAGCTATCACATATTTCGTTTCAGCACAAAAACACAAGAATGAAATTACATCTTTTTCTTCTTCACACTCAGCAGGCTATTGGACATGAATATATCGACACATTTCTGATAATCATCTTTGCTCCCAGACATTTTTCTTGGATGAAGCAAGACTTAAATTTCAGATCTATTATTAAATCATAGCTCAAACGCCAACAAGGGAGTGTGTTACAACATCAGTGCTACTGTTGGTTTTCTTTTTCCAAATATTCACTCTCTGAATTAAATCCACAGAAAACAAAAACACAATGTGAACTTATTACTATGAGAACAAGATGTCCCCTTCCCTAATTCTCAGAGTACCTCCCTTTTCAGTTAAGAGTTTGTATTAAAAAGCAATGACAGATCTCATTTTGAAACTTAAAATCTGGATACACAAGCCACATTTTAAGTAGTATCTATGACATATTTCATCTAATATTTCTATACTCCAACTGAAACACTCCAGTCTATATAGACATATTACTTACAGCTTCATCTCTAAATATGCTATTTTCTGTGGAGGTTTTAAAGGTTTCTCACAAGACCTCTCTCAGTAAATTTCAAAACATCTTGTTCAAGGTTTTGGCTGTGTTTGAAGATAACATGTATCTAGTCATTTCTGAAACTCCAAGGCCATACAGCTTCAGAAATTACCTGGTATACAGGATCTTCTACATCTTCTTCCAAAATTGTCTACAGCAAAGTAAGAGGACAGGCAGTAAAAGCAAAGAACATAAACAGCAGAGATAAAAGAACTGTATTCAGAAATTAAAGGACAGCAAAGGAATAAGCAAAACGGGCAGGTAAGTTTATAGTTTTCTTTCTTTAGGATACAGATAAAGTCACATTATGGTACAAAGTAACTTTATTCAAGTTCCATCCGAGTTTAACAATCTGCACCTTGTTTGACTTGATTCAAATACACACATCCAGAAGTATATTGAATCTCCCCTATAGTATGAGACACTTAAATCCTGACTCACAACACTTCAGACCTGACTCACAACACTTTAGACCTGACTTACAACACTGACCCCTCCATTAAAGTTTTCCTTCTGAATTAGAAGAAACACTAAGCAGGGAATGAGGGCATCATTTCCAGCTGCTAACCAGGTTCACCACACCCCAGTGACAGCTTCCAGCTCAGTTTTATCCTAGTCTGGGCTCAGGATGGCTGCTGGGCTCACGCTGGTCCTTTGGAAGCCAGCCCTGCTCAAACCCACTGCTGTCAGAAGTGCTGAGGATGCTCAGAGCCTCTCTGGAGCAATCTGGGGGGGAAACTCCAAACCCAAACTTTTCGTGGCAGTAGTCTAAGCTTATTGGTGTACCTGGTATACAGCCTGCTCACACTGTTTGTCCTTTTGTGCCTTTTTTTCCATTTCTTCCCTTTGTTTCAGTTCGTAGATGAGCTGAAACAGGTCTCTCAAGTCCAGGATTACAGGTTCAGCCTATGGAAGCAAAAACAGGGTGGAGAATTTCTGTAGGAGAAAATAAACACCTCTTATCCCATCCTGCTGAAAGAGCAGTTAGAGCACCTCCACAATTAAACTTCATGTAGAATTAATTTCTATTCTCGGCACCCAGGCCTGGGTTAATTCTGAACTAACTGTGCTTGAAAATTAATGATAATTACAGTTATGAATATAAAAAGCATTATGAATATAAAAGGCACATGGATGAATGTAAAGGCATATTTATTAGTGGTTTCTCATCCACTGAAATTACAGTAGACTACACACAGTGTGGGTTTCCACGAGTATAGGAACATAAGCAAATTTATCTTCATCCAAAAGAAGATAGCTAGAAAAGTAAACAATAACTAATTATAACAAAACACATAATAAAAAATCAGGAACAATGAAACACATTCCCTCTTGCCCAAGCTGGCCCCATTAATTTGCTATTTGTGATCTACACAGACACTTGTGACCAGTTTAGCACAATCATAAACAACTCAAGCCTGGCCTCTAGAACAGCTTCTTACAAAAAGCTTTTCAGCTGAGATACGTGGCAGAAAATGACAGTGATTTGATACTTACTGCCTGGGCTGTTTTTATTGCCACAAATCTATGATTTCCCTCCTTTCCACACACATATCCAAACGCTCGGTGGTCTGTGATATCCTTGGCAATGTAGGAAATTTCATGAACTGCGTGGTGATGCTGGAGTAGCTAAAAAAAAAAAAAGAAACAACAAACAACAGTAGAGAATATCCATCAGAATGTTCGATTAAAAAGCAGTATAATTTCTCCTTCACCACTTTATCTGGATCCCAAAACATTCTGATATGAAAACCAATTAATATTTGAACGCTTTAATCCTCTTTTTTTTCTCAAAATCTACCCAAACTTGACTTGCTTTAGTTGGTTGACTAAAAGCTTCCACTGAAGATTTTTCTTGGTATCTTTAAGTGAAATATAATTAAATAGAAAAGCATTACCTAGCTATTACCTACACAGCATCCCAGGCACAGAATCAGCATTTCTAGGTACATAAATAGGGATGCAGAAACCTGGGTGACTCCCAGGCCAGGCTGATCTGCAGAGCCACAGCTGGGATCTCCAACACCTTTAGGAATCAGTACCAGACCCCTCTTATCTCCATAAAAATCAGCATCAGCCAGTGAGAAAGATTTCACTTCAAGCAGTAACACAGCTACAAATATTTATTTCCCTCAGAAAATTAATGTAAATGTAATTATTCAACTGCAAATCAATGCTGAATGCAACAGTCCGCATTTCACTTAAAATTCCACTTTGGTGAATTGTAATGATAAAAAAACCTTAATTTTAACTGTGTGAGTAGAACTCTGCCCAGAGTCAGGACATGAATCTGAGGCTCTTAGAAGCATCTCCTGTAGTGCCAGAATCTTTCTCACTTTGGACTAAACAGCATTTTATTATCAAAGTAATTGAGAAGTATTTCCACTTAAAATAATGTCCTTGGACAGCTTATCTAAAACAATCTATTAGTTTCAATTTCTACCTTCTGATATATTGACCTGCTCTTGTATCATCAAGGGATAATGCTATTTCTGAGAGCAGGCAAAGCCTCACAGAGAATTCTTTGGAGGTCCAGATTCCTGCTGGCTTTGAGAAAAGCACATTTTGAAAACCAGCATGGTATCCAGGCAATCTCTAAACAACCAGTTATTTTTAGAGTTTAAAAAAAAAAAAAGTAAAAGTTTTAAAATTCAGAAGCAGGGAGGATGTCTGTGTGTGGCAGGGAAAAGGCTGAGGGTGTGCAGGGTGAGTGAAGGGACTTCTGTAGGGCAGGGAGTGGGACCTGAAAGGAGAGGCAGCCTGCAAGAGATGGATGGCTCCATATAAAACAAAAGACTGGACATGTTTCATTTTCATTTCACAGTAAATGGCTCTTAATGTCCCCATATCAAGACTGCTTGCTCGTGGCAGGGCTGTGCTGCCAGTGGCTGCAGGCAGAGCGTGGCTCAGCTGAAGGTGCACTTCAGACTCTCCCCAGGTGCTGAGCGTTTAAAATTAATGATGGGATCTTACTTAGATAATACAGGGATATTGATTTATTAGGTCTTTTTGAAAACCAAGTTACATGCTATCTGTTACGATGAGATGAAATGTCCCCATCTCTCTATTCTGCATATGACAGGGACGTTATCTCTGGCTCCTATTAAATCAAAGTTCTCTGACATTGCTTTATTGATTGCCAGGCAGCGTCTTGCACTGAAATTAAACTGTGATCAGATGCCTTCCTCATGGAATTAAATGTGAAGATTGTTCTACCATGGAAGAGTATCACCCACAAGGTAACAGAGCAGATGGAGACGCTCCGACTTATTTGGGAATCCACGTTCACTGTTCAAAAATCGTTACATTTCCAACAATTACGATATTTTACACACTGTATCAATAAAAACAGAAATGAGGTAAAGGTGACTGCAATTATGCTCTTATGTATTTAACTGGATGGAGTGTTTAGGGAGAGCTTTTCACTTGTTTGAGGGACAGTGAGTTGGAACACACACGTGAAATGCAATGTTGCACACACACACACCTGCACTCAAATGTAGATATAAACACACCTGCATTTTCACAGCCCTCAGTTCACCTCATGTGTCCCTTCTACATATTCCAGGGCTCCATTCTAAGCATTATTTACTGAGTGTCTGATTTTTTTGCTCCTGCACAGCAGAAATGGGGCTCCTGTTGGAGTCAGGAGAGATTCACCACCATAAAATGCAAGATCAGAATCCTGTCTCAAGTGACCACAAGCACATAGAAGAATTATTTCTCAACTCAGGGATGTTTCTGACCCCCCTGTATGCCAATGCTGATGGATTCCATCACACTCTATCTGAAGTTGTTACTCTGTCTGTGCTGAGAGCTGCTACAAACCATTTACCAATCCTTAAGTGAGGTACCAAATTGTTTTGGAGCACCGCAGCAAGACAGAACAAATTATAGAGAAGACTTAATTTGTATTATGGTTCAACACAGTCAATTACATATTGCAGAGATTAGAAAGTAATTTAACATTTAAGTTTCAGTTGTTAACAAAACCCACAGCCTCCAAATTATTTTAGGTCTCCTGTGACTTTAGTCGCTGTTGCAAATGTTGGAGATTTTAAATGGAAGCAGAGATAAAGTCTCAAACTGGGTAACAAGACATTTTTGTGATGCTTGAGTTCTTTTTTTTAGGTTAAACATAATGTTATTAAATTTTATTCATATACTAAGAACTTTTTACCTTTTAACTGTTTAAGTTTTACTTTTAACCTGGTGTTAAAAATCCAAAATATCTGCACCAAACCTGCTGCCTTTCCTCTTGCCCTTAAGTTTACTCTGGTCTCTCCACCAGCCATTGTTTCCTCTCCTTTTCTCCATTCCATCCCCTGCTTCTCCTCTTTCCCCAGGTCGCTCCCTGTACATCACACTGAATTGATTTAGCTGCCTCTGAGATCTGTAGCATTTCTAATTTCCCTCAGGCTGCTTGGCACCTATCATAAATTTTTTCACCCCTTATCCTCATCTTGCCCCTTTATTTCCATGCTGTAGCCTCCAGTGCCACTAAATCAATTAAGTCAATCAATTAAGTACTTGGAGGGTCCAGCAATCATGTCAAAAATGTGAGTTAGATGGCATGAGAAAGTCACTGCTTTACTATCGCTATTTCTCTTTTAATGAGGTTGTCTATTTAGTGGAGCCTGGGGCACAGTGTTAGGAGCCACAACAACAAAAAAATATATCCTGCAAGCTGCAAATCCTGCTGGAAAAGCTGCCCCACTGAAAGCAGGAGGCTTGTTCCATGCAGTATTACATCCAGCAGGACAAGTCTCACAGGGATCTGGGTTGCACAGCCTCTCACCCTGAGGAACTGCACACTGAGCCTGGTTTCAGAGAGCTGGGATCAACTGGGGATCCACTACAGATGCTGGGATGTGGGATACAGGTGGACCAAGACTATTGCTGCCTAGTCACACTGCAATAAGCAATAAAAAAGTTTGCCTGTATACACTCCCTGAACACCCCAGTTACCCACCAAACTGCAAAGTCCTTAATGGACTCAATAAAATAACTTCATGGACCATGGTTTCAGCCATGCTACAAGTCCCCTGTATTCCAACTGGGACTGATCAGCAGCACAGAAAACCAGGAAACCAGGAAGGAAACCAGGCCCTGTCTGTTTAGGAAGACCTTGGAAAAAAATAATCACAGAAATTGAACCTAACATGGAAAATGAATGGTAAAGCCTTACCAAGAAGCTCAGCAAGCCCAAAGTGTGACAGGACATTGACCATTACTTACTGCAACACACAGTGAAAAGAGTGCGTTGCAAAACATGTGAGTGGCTCTGAGATTAATTTCATTTCCCTGCTGCAAGGAAACATTGGGTGGCACAAATGGTTCCCCCTCACTGCACACAGGAGGCTGCTGTGCTCCTTGACAGGGCTCAACCTGCAGCACCTGGTCCAAGGCTCTTCTCAGCCATTTCCTTACAATTCCTGTTTGTTTTAGCTGATATTTGCAGGGATCATGGGGACAACAACGTGCCACAAGCATTTCCTCAACTGCTGTGTTTGTGCTGCAGTGCTTCTCTGCTGTTCCCCTAAAAATGCACTTAGAGGTGGAGTGGAGCTGCTCATCCCCACCATGAACATCCCATACTCCCAGAGGTGCCCATGGCAGAAGGGTTGGAATCAGATGATCTTTAAGTGCCCTTCCAACCCAATCCATTCCATGACATGAAACACCTGAATTCGCTACTGCACGTTCAAATCCCAAACTGATCTAGTTTTGTAACTTCTGAAAGTGTTTAAGAGATGGACAGCAGTGCCTGTATGTAGACAGCTAAAAAAACACCACCCAAACTCCCAAAACCTCTTCCTGCCACAGACTTTTCCCTGGTACCCATTAAGGTGCATGGGTACCTCTCAAGCAGTTGTGAACCTTTCCACTCCCTCTCCCTCTAGAGGAAAGTGCATTTCAGTGGGACTGTGTACACACAATCTGGAGGAAAAGTCAACAGTCTCAAATGTCAGAGTGAAATGAAATACACATCAATAAATTGCATTTGCATCACAAACTTTCTCGTGCTGTTTTCTGGAACTTGGTATTTGGACAGCAGATGGGGTGGCAAGACATCAGCCTCGTGAGATAAGGCAGGGGATGAGCAGATGGGGAAATGAAACAACCACTGCAAAAATTCTCAGTTTCATGTGAAATACCAGAGAGGAGACAGCTCAGTGTTATTTCAGAGCTACAGCTGCCAACAACTTCAAACTCCCTGCAAATTACTACTGGACACAGCACAGGGTGACTGAGAAACATCTTATTTCCCATCTGACAGCCCTTCCCTACTGTCATGAACACTTCAGTCACATGCCCATGAAGAGGGGACAGAAAAAACAATATATGACAGATCACAGTAATCTTCCTTAAATGTGATAGTGCTTAGTGTGAGGAAGCACTTGATAGCCCCCAAAAATTCTGTTATATAAACATTTACTGCAACATGTGGAAAATTCTGTCAGGTTTGATCTAGGAAAGGAAGAAAGCTGCAGAGTTTAAGCTTAGCAAATTATAAAAATACTGAATTCCTACAAGATAAGCAAGGAGTTTAGGAACAAGGCATCATTCCAATTCAGCTTTCAAAAAGAAATTCCACATATGAAAAACCTGAAAAGCAAAACCCACTGGAAACCTCTTGCAGCTATGGAGATTTCAGTATTGGGAGGCATTTCCCAGCACTGGCCAAGATGATCAGTTTTGGTCATAAAAGAACATAAAAGAACACAAAACCATGGAGTGGGGGCTGAACCCTTCCCCCTGAAGGAGACTGAAAATGAACAGTCCTGAATCTGTTTGAGCCAGAGCCACTCATGGAATGGAGGCTGAACAACAGATTATGGACTTTACCTCTGCAAAAAGAACCCACCCCAAGAATTGGAGCAGAAAAGGAAAAAATGTAACCTTTGGAGAGTTCTCCAAGCCTGAAGGGCCCTCTGAGATGGCAGCCTGTAAGCGTGGCTTCACAATGAGAAGAAAATAAATCTGTCTAATCCCTGTGCTTCCTCCACACACACTGATTTTGCAGACAATAACCTGAGGAAAGACTTTTCCAAGTGCCAGCTACTAAAAGGCGTCTCGGTGCACAAGCTCTGCAATAAAAACACTTGGCACAAAAAGCTCACTTTGAGATTATATGCAGATCAAAGCTTGGTCTGTGTAGCACAAAAGGGCCACATGAAATATGGTGCTGATAAAGAGAAGAATCAAAACAGATTTAGCCCCAGCTCCTGCAGACTCAGTCCCTCCAGGGGGGCAGCCTGTCTGGCTGTGACACAGCGCAGCACCCAGAGAAGTGTAAATTTAATTTCCTTTTAATAACAATAATAAACTCGTAAGAGCCATTCTCTTCCAGCAGCCGAGGAGACTGAAGCAAAAAAACTCAGATTATGTGACTTCCTGAGCTTGCATGGCAACGTGGAGCTCAGGAGGGAGCAGAGCCAGTGAGCAAGGTCCTGTGTGAGGAAAAGAACATGCTCAAGTCAAGGGCTACACTAAGCTCTACCTGTACACTCTATCCTAAAAAAAGGGAAATATTTCCCAGGAGTACCCCCAGGTAAGAGAGAGGCTGCTTGGTATGACTCAGGAAAATAGCTTAAAAGGGTCTTGGGCCACAGCTAAAATCCAAATTAATCCTCACATTCCCTTTGCTTGATGAAAAAAGCATCCTGGTGCTGCCTTTATCTCATCTGGGGAGCAAGAGTGGGAAATCTTTAGGAGAGCAAAGGTGAGTGCCCTTGTGGATGCCTCTGTACAGACACACCCAGGGATGCTCTCAGCTGGTGTGGCCCTGTCCCCAAGCCCAGAGTCAATTAAGGCAGCAGGACGTGGCTCTGCCAGCACAGCAGCCTAATTGTGATGAATGGATCTCTGATATTGAGCTGCCTGGATGCTCCAAGAACCTAATTTGTGAAAGAGAACAGCACTAAGGTAATAAACTTCTGTCCAGCTCTCATAATTTGTAATAATGTCTGACAAAGACCAGATCTGAATTTAGTTATTGGTCATTGTCTTCAGAAGAAAATGCTAAGTTGCTCATGCAGAAGATCCATTTATTAGATATATGAATTTGGAAAGGGGCAAAACAAAACTGGAATGCACATATGGCCAATTTCCCATCTTCACTTCAAAGGCTTTTCAATTTTTTATTGTACCTGGAGTGAAAGCAGCTAGTTAAACCCAAAACCCTTGTCCAATTACTATGAAGCCCAAGTTACATTTTAAATATGCACTTGCAAATTTTGTTCCGGGACAAAGAAAATCCTAAAGGGCAAGGAAACATTTCCAGAGAACCTTGGAAAGACAGATGTGCTACACTGAGGCTGAGATGTTGGGCCTCCCATGAGTCTTGTACTATTTTCTTATTGTTCTGCATCTGACACAGGCATTGCTCTGTCAGGATGGTTAAAGCAAAGGATTTGCACAGCAAAACCAAGAAGCAGCAGAAATGATCCTTGATACTCAGGCCCTAATCAGCTCAGCAATGCAACGTGCCCCAAAATTCCATCTGCAAGGAGCACCTAAAGGCTGCAGTAAATTGTTTTATGTTGCCATTTCACTGTTTCAGTGTGCTGTACAAGGAGCTGCACTTGCCTGTAAGTTATTATTACAGTCTTGTGGGGTTCCCAGGGCTGTAACACATCTGAGTGAATTCCCCCTGAGCTCCCACCTCACCACCCTCTCCAAAATGGTCAGGGGATCTCAACAGCCATAAATGTGCCAGTGTTGCCCTCTGCTCTCAAGCCAAAGCCTCCATACAGCTCAAGCTCAGCCTTTTATTTTTTCCTGATAGACTCTGTAAGACTCATTGATAAAATCTTGAATTTGAGGGAACACAATATTCAGTAATGAGGCAGTTTGCTGCAGCATCACTGAACCTCTCCATATTTTTACTGTGCTCATCTTTACAGCTTGTGAATGTCCTTTGAGCAGCCTTTACTTTTTACAAGGTTCTTTTGTTCCTACACACCAAGATTCCTCGCCCTCCTGAAACGTTTTTGATTTACATGAACAGCACAAGCAATTCCTTCAGACAACTCCTAGGAGATTTGGAAGTAATTTTTTTGGCTTTAGCTGTCTCAGATCTTAACTGCTTCAGATTCAGCAAGCATTACCAGCCACCCTCTTCTTGTAGCCTGTGATTTGACAAACTCCTCAGTGAGAGGCAGCCGCTGATTCTCTTGATTTCTCATGCAACCCCTATAAAGCAGAGCTTGAAAAGATCACAAAAACCATACTCAAATTTAAGTTGCACTGGGTAGTCATCAAACAGAAGCTTCCTCGGACCATAAATCTACTTGCACAGTGTGAGAAACTTTACTGGAGAATGGGAAAAGGGACAAGAGGGATTTATTTTATATTTATCTATCTCCCAGACACTCTCCCTAATTTAGTAAGACTTTAAAGGGGGCTGGGGGAAAGCACAGGTACAGGGAAGAACAAGAGCAGAAAAGGATTCGGTGAATTCACAAGCTGTGTATCACCAAAATGTTTTGTTCATGAGCCACTTGAAAATGATGCAGAACAGCTGAGGATTTCACGTGACACAGTCTTGGTATTGCTCAAATATAGAAGTGATTTCATAACCAGAAATTAACCAAAGTACAGAAGCAGGAAGCCTCTGTTCCACAATGGAACTGGTTTCAGTGGCTGGTGATAGGCTTGGGTACCTGCACATCACCAAAAGATGACCCTGTAGTGATGAGCTTTACAATTCAGAAACGGCACCATGAACCACCAAACCTGTCATAAAGACCAAACCATTTTGTTTTCAGTTTTCCTACAGAAAAAAAGAGAGCAAATCTTCTCCTCTGAGTTACAATTGCACATATAAACAAGCTTCAGACCATCCCATAAATGGGATCATTCATCAATAAATCCTTCATTTGTTCAGGTCCCACAACAGACACTTCACCTCGGATATAAACCATCCATAGCAACGTGACAAGTGTGTGTGCAGTACTTGAGCCCTAAGATAAGAATAAAATAAAATGTAAAAGGCAAACCTCAAAGAGACTCTACAGCAGAATAAAGAACTTGCAGGTAATTTTTTGCTTTATTTTCTTTTTCTTTTCCCCTTGCATTATCCCAAGGTAGGAATTCCTGAAGCTGCCCTTGGTAGGTGCTTGGCACATCGTGTTCCAAGAGTTCTACATTTCAACTCAGGCAGTGGAGACTGCTTTTAAGCTCTGCCCTGACACCATCCAACAGAGATCCCTACAGCTCCCATTTGCACATTTTAATGCCCAGAGTTGTTTCTTCCCTGCTCATTTTCATGTAAAGCAGGATGAATGTTTGGTTTTAGTCTTCTGCTGCTAATTGAAATCTCCAAAAGCAAACTTTGATTAACGCTCTGCACGCAGACCTGGCCCAGCTGAGAGCCCAGATCAGCCCTGCTGCCTTTCCTTTCTCCCTGCTTTGCTCTTCTGTCCTGCCCACGGGTGCCACACACAGGCTCTGCCTTTCAGAAAAGCTCCCTGGCAGTGCTTCCCTCACCTTTTCCTGAAATGCAGGCAGCAAATCCTTTCACAGCTGTGGATGCTGGCTTCTTTCCTACTTATTCCTTTTCCTCTCCCCCCTCTGCAGCTCCTGCACACAGCATGTCTTCTCTTCTCCTCATCAAACCTGAACTTACTGCACTCCCAGCACTGCTCAGCACTGAGCCTTATGCATGCACAGGTTATGCTCACACGTGCCTTACACTTTAAAATACTTCCAAATTCCTCTATCACTCACAGGAAAGCATTTGGCTAATTAAAGACTGCCATGCATAAAACTTTTTACAAACCAACCCAGCCTTTTTAAAAGCAAGGACATCATTAAAAAAACAAATTGGATACAAATCCATATTTTGACTATCTAAAAGGAACAAAAAAAGTACTTTGAGCTATGCAGAGCCAGGGCTGGGAGCCATATGCAATATTTTTAGATACCCAGACTTCTTATTTTCTTTAAATGTCAGGGCACTCAAACTAATTAGTGCTCTGCCTCACCTATTCACAGAGCTGCCTTTCAAGCCAGCAGGAATGCTGCTGCCTCTTTCACTGGGAGTACCATGACATGGAATGAGGATGGGAACCACAAAGGATTGGGAAGCATTAACAGCAGAGAGAGGTAGGATGCTACAATTTAAGGACACAAAAGGCTCTGCTGTAATTCCAGGATTGCCACTGGAGATGCTGGGAGCACCACTGGAGATGCTGTTCCAGCCCCTGGGCTCCCCTGACACACTGCCTGCCACATGCTGAGCACACAGAGCATCCACCAGGAAGGTCAGGAGCACAGGGATCTCATTTGGGAAGACAACTCTTATGAACAGTTGTTTTTGTACTAAGCAAAGATCTACTGGAATGTGAAATTCATGGCTTACTCACTCAACTGAGAGAGAGGGATGAAAGCAGGTATTTGTGTTTGGCATCCAGTGGCAGTGGCCTTCCCTCTTCTCCCTCCACAGGGATCTTACTACATAAACTAAGAGGGATAAAAAAGGTGTTTATTCATCCCCATGGACCATCAGAGTGGAGCTCTTGCTGACTTCCCTGCGTTCCTGAAGGAACAACATCACCCAATGACTTTACTTCCAATAAGTATCCATTACTATCATCCTGCAAACTCCATGCAGATTTAAAAGCAATCCTTTCCTGTAGTTTCCCTCTCTCATTACCCTTGACAGTGAAGGACATCTGCCCCCCTTTCACCTGCCCCCACCACAGGAGAGGCAGCACAGGAATTCAGGAGCAGTGACAGGAGATATTGCTCCTACCAGGGCACACAAAAATTGCAGAGCAGCCCACCAGATAAAAATGATCTGAATAGGAAGGAAAATCACCAGCACTCCTGGGGTGTAATGCTTCCCAGCTATCTCTGAGAAAAAAAAAAGAGTGGATTTCAAAAGGGGATGTAACTTTCTGTTCTGGCACCTGCTGAATGTCCCCCACTGCTCTCCAGGGAGGTTTCAGAGCATCTCAGCTGCCTGTGCTATTATTATGTCAGCACTTCTCTTGCTAAATCCTTTCCCAAGAAGTCTGAAATCCAGCCTTTGTAATTCCAGGTGTGCTGAAAATAGGCCTGAAATTTTCTTCTACTGTGTGATGCATTAACCTGGCTTAAAAACACCAGGACTTGCACACAACTCTGTATTTTGGGTGCTCTTCTTATAAGAAAAAATTGCAGCTGGAGAAAAAAGGAATGTGGCTCTGCTGGAGACTTATTTATCTGGATCACAAAAGGGTAGTGAATACAGGCAAAAAAATCCCAGTATAACTGTATAATGTCAGTTTTCTGCCCTGGGACAATAGGGGAGAGATGCTGTGCAGCTTCACTGTAAAACAGGATCCACAACAACCAATATACTGACTTTCAACTTCTTAGCAACGTTCACCCCAGATTCTGGTTAAGCATACCAAACACTGAAATTAATAAAACCCAGAAGTGTTGCCATAGTAATTTTTACTACAACAGCTCTGTAGAGAGAGTAGCCACCTCCATATGTAATGGAAGCCAAATGGTAACTGGGAATACATTAATATTCCTAATATTTACTGTTTGCAAGTGTTATTTATCACTGTTATAACTATGTAACAGTGAGATTCTCCATACTATAATGCAGAATGCATGTAAGCAACACTTCCCTTTCTTAACTCAGTCCTGAGGTGCTTGGATTAAACAAGATGAGGCCAAATGAGACTATTACTAAACTCAAAAAAAAATCTCATTTTCTGCCTTTTTGAAAGCAATCAACTTTTTACCCTTTTCACACAGAAAAAAAAAATACAGCTGCAACAAAATTGCACAAATTATTTCAGTTTGGATAATGTGTCTGGAATAGCTTTATTTTATCTTCATGCCCATTAGGATCAGAATTCTCACAAGGCAGTTTCTGCATATCCTGACTACAGGCAGGCTGGATTCAGCTCTGCAACTCAGCTTTTCCCGTTTCCAGGTGAAAGGAAGGGAAATTGCAGCTCTCAAACCAAATCTCTAGATCCCTGAGACTTCACAATATGCACAATCACACCCACATTTCACTTTTTGGGTTCTTTTATTCCACAGTAACAAAAGTGCCATGATACCTAAGGCTTTTAAAACCCTCCTACAGCAAACTGGGCATCTGAAGAAGAGAACTCCATGAGCTTGTGACTATTAAAAATCCCTGTGGAGCACTGGGAACCATCCAAACTGCCCAGGGCCCAGTTTGGAAGGCCAATAATGAATGAATTACAATAGTCAATAAGGGATGTAATTAAGGAAGTAGGTTCCTCTGACATTTACATTTTGCTAGCTGCCACATGTCCATGAAATGTGTTATTGTTTCCCTTCTGAAGTACCAGGGTCTATAAATACCTTCAAAGAATCATAAGCAGATTTTTTAAGTCCTCTCCTCTGCCACATTCTAATTAGACACATTTATTGCATGTAGAACACTACATGCCATGTTTTACTGGGCATATTTACAAGCAGAAAGATGGAAAGTGTCAAGGAGCAGGGCATGACTCCCCAGTCAGCCCAGAGGGATCTTTTGCAGGCAGAAGCTGTGGGCAATGCACAGAGAAAGGCCCCAAATGTCACCATTTTCAACTCTACGTGCAAAATCTGAATTTGTTGTTTTACAGTTATTGCTCTTTATTGTTATTATGTAATATTTTTTTACCCTGCAGCCTTTAGAAGTCCTCAGCATGGTCCAAGACCAAACATTCCCTACAAGAGAAGTTCCTAATAAATAGATAATACTGATTATAAAAGTAAGTAAAGAAAGAATTAAAAGGTAATCCCTGCAAGTTTATATTTAAATTCCAACCTTTGAGAGCTAAAAGCCAGATGCCCCTTGGGACATTTTTGGGATGCAGTAGCTCCTCAGCACCATCAGGTTTGTAGCATGGGAGTATTTTAAAGAAAAAAATAAGGGAGTACTGCATGAATATGTGTAAAGAATTCCTCCAAAAGATGATGGGCAGGGTAGGAAGGGATCTGGGAGTCATTTATTAAGAAAACTGAATAAAGGAATGGTGAAAGTTGGTACTATGGATTGACTCCTGCAAAGCTGATGAAGAGTAAAGGCAGCCAGGAAGAGCCTGGAAAAAAACAATTCAGCAGTGGGCTGATAAAAGAGGGAAGGCAGATTCAACCCAGGAATGCAAAGGGAAGTGTGACATGATCAAAAGAATAAGCTGAGGCAGCAATCCTGGCAGTCACAATGGATTTCAAAAATAAAAGTCAAATTTGTCAAGGACAAAGAAAGGGATAACAATTGAGACACGAGATGGAGAGAGGCAGGACTGGGTTTTAACTCTCAGTGTGAGAGCAAATGCTGTATTTCAGAGCAGGTGGGAAGAATTCTGCAGGATCTGGAGTCACCCTGGGTGTGGCAATCAAAACACATCACCAGGGCAAACAGGCTGCTGAATTTACAGGCTGGATAAGAGATGATGCTGATATTCTGCTCAGCTCTCCAAAAAGGAGGTCAGAGAGAGACCTCTGGGAGTCAGGATTACAAGGGCTGGTTTAGCCTCACTGAGCTTGAGCTGTTGGCTGCACATGCAAGGAGGGGGCTGGAGAGACAGATCAAGATTGGAGCACAAGACAGAGCTGGCATCACTTGGTTCGACACAAAACCCAAACTTACGTTCACAAATGAAATAACTCTGGCAAAAAGCACTGCAGGGGGAAAAAAAAGAGATCAAGGACAGAGAGCACACAGGAAATCCCAGATGAAAACTGCAGGAGAGGATCTAGGAGAAGAGGTAAAATCCAGAGGCAAGAATCATGGAAACCATGTGAGAAGGCTTGGTGTGGGATCAGCTGATGGAGTAAGATGCTCACAGAGGCTGAGATCAGCCAGGAAGAGGCCAGCAGGAACTTTGGGAAGTTTCAAAGACATGAAGGGGACAAAACCCATCAATGGGAGCCCCAGGCAGGGACCATCAGCATCCTCCTGGCCCATCCCACCCTCTGGCAAACACAAAACTCAGTGAACTCCTCACCCCATCTCTCCTGCTCACTGCAGGAGAGAACAGAAGGAATTAATTCCTTCCTTTATTGCTATTTTTAAAGGCTCAGAGATGCTCAGTGATAGAGACTCTGACAGTTTGACATTTCATCTGCTCCAGCACATGTGCTCCAAGGAATAACTGCAGATCCACGATCGTACCTCGATTCCTGGTCAGGGATGCCAGAACCAACAGATTTCCAACAAAATCAAGAAGTACCTTTGGTGCATTTTAAATGAGGCCTCTTTTGCCAACAGGGAGGATTTTAATCTTGCTAAAATTTTCTTTCAGCCAAGTTGAGCCGTCCTGTTAGCAATCTATCAGCATAATTAACACCATCACTCACACTGAATAGGGGAGAGCAGCAAATCCAGGGGTTATCAGCACAAACCTGATAAAGCCTCAGAAAGTGCTGGAAAATGCCTTTATAGACACAACTTGAGAAATCTGCACTGTAAAGTCAAGAGAGCTCAGAAGTTCAGGAAGATGGGCAAGATGTTGGTATCCAAAACATTGGCTGGAATATTTTGGAGCCAAACATGATCTCAGTTAAAGAGAACAACCCAAGGACAACAGGACTGTAACCACCCACCAGGTGTATTATTTATTTGGATGACATTTAGATTTAAAGCAGAAGCACCATCACCAGTTCTGTGGCCAGCATGAGGAGAAAAATTAGGTTTTTTTTTTAATAGAATGCTACAGGTAAGTTCTGGTCCCCCCTACATGGAATGGGGCACTGAGTAACATCATTTCAGGCAGGTAAACCCCTGAAGATAATAAAATCCTCAGCAAAGATAATGAAGGTTGGAGGGACTGATAAATAACAAGAACAGATAGTCAACATGAAATACAGATATTTTATACACACAGCTTTCCTTCCTGGGTTTCACACTGCCAGCCTGAAGAAAATGGCTACAGATCAAATTCATGAAATATGAGTAACACACTGTAATACTTCTCTGCAATAAATACCAAAATCCCACCAGAGTATTCTTAGGAATGTTACAATCTCACAGACTGGGCCCAGGACCTTTATTTCAATAAGGATATGGGTCAAAATATCTGAAAGAGAATGGACAATGCAAATGAAACTCATTTTCAGGGTGCTACAAAATAGGAAAAAATTGGTGAGATCACTGTCACCTTCATCAAGTGGGTTCCAATCCATCTGCTTAGGGTATTTCCCATAAATAAGCAAGATACACTGATTTACCCTGCTTTTTGGCCAGTACAGGAATCCAGATAAATAATTTAGCTATACAATACCTCCTAGAGAGCTATATTTTACAGCATATGCTGGCAATTTGCACATCCACGAGCTGATACAAAATTTTACTTTACCAGAAATAATTCCTTGCTTAGAGCCAAATAGTAAATTTCCTTTTTATTAAAATCTCATTTCTCTTTCACAGTGCAGGGGCTTACCATTCAAGTCAACAACACTTTGCAATTAGAGACAATGAGAGTTTAAAAGCACACCTCACTGCATGGAGGTGGAAGGAAATCTTTTCCCAAGCATTCCAGAGGATTTAATTATTAGTTTCAAATACATTTTTGGAAAGGAACCTGCAAGTAAACAGAGATTTATGGCCACATAAATAAACAATGAGACAATTACAGGCTCTTTACAGAGCCCAGATTAGTCATGCAGGTCTAATGAAGCATCACTGAGCTATCACAGGGAGGTGGCCTGATGTGTGTGATTAACAAAAAAACACTCAGGAGCAGCTAAACAACCACGATGGGCTCCACAAAATCTGCATTTCCTTCCATAGGCACAGCTATGGCTTTTGTTGCTTTCTGAGAAATCACCAATCACCACGTCCCACCCCAAAAGGGAGAATGTTAAATAACCCAGTGCAATTATTTGTATTTTTTGCCATCTGAAGATCATGCTTTTGGAAATATAAAAGAGCTCCTGCAAAATAAATTAAGAATGTATTGCAGCATTGAGGTCTAACCAAGATGGATATGACAGAATAAATGGTAAAAAATTATTTTCATATAATATTCAGCAAGGAAATCTCTCAAGTGGCATTGGGTAGAGAAAGTCTGGTTTCAGCAATAATTATGGGAGGGTTTTTTTACAGTAAAAACCAAAAGAAAATGTATATCCTTCAGGTAAGGTATGTATTTAGCAAACATAATCTGGAGAAAGCAAATGGGATGGATGGAAAACATCTGACAGCTGAAAGAAAAGGTGCATTTATAAGATTAATAGGGTCAAACCCCATGTGTAATGACAATTTTTGGCATACACACAACAGGAGAACATCCTGTTAGTCATATTAAATACAATTTTTTGCTATCATGTTCTAAATACACTGACAAGTACTTGGAAAGTGGTATGAAGGGTCCTCTTTAGTGTAATCCCTGGCATGGAATGATGGAATATAAGAAAGGATTCTTATTATTTCTATTTCAGTGCTGTAGATGAACCATACTGTACTGCATCTACAGTGCAAACTTGCAGCAAAATCGTTGTATTTTTCTTGGTGAGGCATATTCTTTCCAAATGATATTCCAACCTTCAACTCAATCTCCTTCATGGATAAATTTACTCAAAGGGCAGAATTCCTGATGGCTGGAATAATACCATTATTAAAATCAATACTTTTTGATGAATATTATGTCTGGAACATATTAAGGAGAGCTATAAAGTAGAGGAAGAAAAAAAAAAAACCCTGCTTATCATTTTCAGGAGTAACCCAACCAGAGCCCTTCATCTGTAACGAATTATGGAGCAATTCCCCTAAATCATCTGTATGAAGTCAGCTATGACACTGCCAATTTAAAAAAAAATTTGCTGGTTTTGAGCTACAAATTGATTTTTTATTGTGATAAATTAAAATCCAATGGCAGCCTACAAGATACTCAACAAGAAGAAGCCCACTTTTTTTTTTTTTTTCTGAATATTTTTATTCTTTTCTATCACATCAGACTGGCACAGGGGAAGACGTGACAGCAATAGACAATGGTAAGAGTTAAGTAGGGACACCCTAGAGAGGGAAATAATCTTTCCAAAATACCCTTTTGGGAATTCCAAAATCATGGACAACTAAGGGAAAAAGCATTGTGGAGGACAGGGAGGGTTGTTAAAGCAGGAGAAGGCAAATACAAGATTATCCAGGCTCTTCCCTATTAAGGGCTGCTTTTTTCCCTGCTGCACAGAAGTAAACACCAGGCTCCAAACTTCATAAACTCTGAAGTTTAACATGGAAATCAGAAGATCAGTGTGAGTGAAATATCATCTTTTTTTTCCCAGCCCTTTACAGCTTTTCCCCATCCAAAAACCTGGGCTGAGCAACCGAACAACCCCCACTTTTGCCAGCTTTTGGGATTTTCCAGCAGGAATGGGAACGAGATGACAACTGCAGGCTGGCAAAGCAGAGACAGGCTGGATGAGAAAGATGAAGAATGAATGGCACAAGGGTGTGAAATTCTGGGACAAGGAGAGACCCAAGCTGGGAAAAAAGCCCAAGGCACGGCTGCTGTGAAGTCCTGGCAGAGGATTTCATGCACCTCTGCTCCAAATCCTTGGCATGGCAAGCACGACTCTCCTGTTTTGACAACAACACATAAAAACTGATGTGGAAAAGCTCCCCACATGCCTCTGTCACAGCCCTGCTGCAAGAAGGACAACTCAATAGTCCTGTCCATCACTTGGGCAGCTCAGGGGCAGACACCTGCAAGGTGGATTTAAGGGTTTCATTCTAAGCCTCAGTGGGTGAGTGACAGGTTTACTGTAAGGATGATATAGTTATGTCAGATTTAGAGTATGGGATGTCAGAGCTGTGAAATGAGGGAGACTGTTCCCATGTCCCCACCTCACTTTCTGCAGGCAGCAGAGTGTGCAGGATGCTGCAGGACAGGCAGCTGGAATAAAGCACACCTTTTGTTTCTAAAACACGTCCCCTTTTCCCTCTTGATGCTAGGCAAAAAAACTCCAGTGTTTGAGAAACATTCTGAGACAAGTTCAAAAGGAACAGACTTTCTCTTTCCTCTTTTTTATTTCCCCAATAAAAGGCTTTAATCTCAGGAGAGCAACTGTGGCTGGGGTGCAATTTGCACTGACAGCCCTAATTCTGACATTTCCTATCTTCTGTAACCCCAGCAATGCCCTCTGAAACACAGCTTTTGCATGGATACTTTGCACAACACAGCCCAAATGAGCTTTTCATTACTAACTACTCGTATTATGTATCAGTGAGCTCAATGACATTGATTTTCTAATAATATAAATTAACTGGCAAAGATAATTTCATCTATCATCAGTAGGGTTTTATTTCTGGCACCGTGTTAAATAGTTAATCTTCCAAAAGATTAAATCAAGAGCTTTTTAAAATTCAAGGCAGAGCTCAAACTGCTGTAAAAATCTTCTTAATTATGATTAAAACAGTTTGTGTGTTGTTGCTTTATATCTAAGTAGTGTAATGTTTTGCTTAGGTTTCTTCTTTTAGAGCAATTTAAAAAATCAAACATGGTATTGCTGTGGCAGAAACTGTGTCAGGCACAAATGTCTCTGCAACTTCCTCCACCAGATGCTACTGGGGAAGTTGCTGCTTCACAGAGACAACCTCAAATTTTCCAGTATCTTTTACCTCTCATTTTGTAAAAAATATTATTTTTCTACCACTGACAATACACAATAGAAGTGATGTAAGGGACGATAACCCTTTGATAATCAAATTTCTGAGATGCCTCACGTGTGTCTGCACCAGTGAGACTCCACTGCCCAGGAAATGCTTCTAAAGGAACCAGGGAAAAATTCAGTTCTGTGCCAGCACAC
Organism: Aegithalos caudatus; assembly: GCA_013389925.1. Taxonomy (NCBI): domain Eukaryota; kingdom Metazoa; phylum Chordata; class Aves; order Passeriformes; family Aegithalidae; genus Aegithalos; species Aegithalos caudatus. The sequence continues at coordinate 1,927,882 of WEIU01007906.1, read as the reverse complement.
CATCAGCTTTACTCACCCCTGTCTTTTCATCAAAGATTTTGATTCCCCCAAAGGAAACTGTTAAGAAGACTTTTTGTTTATGTTCTCCTTTCGATCGAGCCGCAGCAACAATTCCCTGTGGAAACAAAATGCACTTTTAGTTGGTTTCATGACTCTCCCAGCTGCCACAGATTTGCTTGTGGACAATTCACTACTTTTCTAGGAAAACTTAAAAGGTTTTCCAGGAACAGCCCCCTCCTTACTTCCTCCCTTTTTTTCAAGGTACCACATATCTCTTTATGCTACCCAGAGAGCATTTCAAATCTGCTCCCACTTCCAACCCCTGCACTAGCTAATCCTCCATGAAATTTGTTTTCATGGAAGCTGAAGGTCATTTCTAACACACTTTTCCCAGATACAAGCTGTTCTATTTATTTATTTTTTAAATAAGAAAAAATTCAACAAGCAGCAGAGGAGAGAAAATGCCAATGAATTTAGCTTACTTCACACTCATCTAGTATAAGCAAATTGAGGTTTTTATGGAAGAAAAATATTCTTCCAAAAATCAAACTACACCTGTGCTGTGAAAAACTAGTATTGAGGGTTATTTTTTTTTTTCAGTATCTCAGACCTTTATTCTGTAAGAGAACTTGCTGATACCATCTCATGCATTATTCTCCCACAGCAGAATTAGAACAGTAACTTCTGCTCCTTCTCAGGAGCCTGCCCTGATCGGTAACACTGAACTGAAATCAAATACCATCAGTTGTACTTCCTAAATGAAATGGAAATATTTAGACTTTATCTGGTTCTCTGCAATTCCAATGTTTCAAGAACAACTAACTTAGGTTTTAAGACCCTCACTGCTGCCAGTACAAAGATCTGATGTCAAAAGCCACCCCAAAACTTGAAGGGTTAAATTCATGTTATGGGACACTGGGTTTCCAGAGCCCATAAATTAATGCTCTGCTCTCAAAAATTCATTTCTACCACTCCCTTCCTTTAACAGTTTTAGTCATTTCCCAGCACTATTTAGATCAATCTTGCCACCTGCAAACAGGTATTAGGCACCTGGGAGATGTGGAACTATTAATTCATGGAGGAGAGAGACAAAAAGGTTTGTGCAGCAGAACAGTGAGTGACAACTCTCCCCATTGTGCCAGGAACTATGAAATGATGAGAAACACCCAGCACCATTTAAATCAGGTAGGAATACTGTGGCAGACGTGACACACCAACAGAGCAATTTTTGGAGCGGATTAATTTTTGCCTGCCATAAAGCTGATTTGTAAATTATCTCCCAGATCTTGCTTTTAGGTTGCTGAACCACAAGCTGAGTGTCACTCTGTGCTGTTTCCCTAATGAGCAGCTCATTCCTCCTGGATGGACTGGAACCCTGCAGGCTGGTAGTGCACCAGGCACCATTTAGAGATTTCTCCTCCTGAAAAAACCAGCAATGGAAAATCCATCAGCTCTCTAGGCTGGGGGGGTGGGAAATAAAAGGGGAAAGCAGCAGGGGGTTTGCTGCTAGACCTGGTTTGTAACCCTGCATTGCAGAGGGGAGGTGGGAAGTGAACAGCCAGCAGTGCACCCCAGGAAAACACAACATCTCCTTCCTTCCTAGTGACTCAAGCTCTTCCACATGTCCCAGGGTGAGGGACAGAAAGACTCCCCCAGGAACTCTCATGCTCTGATAGAGACTGGGCCATAGAGGGATGTCTGCCAGGCCCAGAGAGCCCACCCCTGACACCACTGGTATTTCAGACTCTCTCTACACTCCAACCTTACACCCAAATCTGCCTCTGGCACAGCTCCAGTTCATCCCCAAAACTCCAGGGACTCCTCTTTCCATTCTCATGCCACATCCTCTCAGTGCACTGCCTGATTTGGGAACACATCAGCCCTGCCATTGCTGGTGCAAGACATTCTCCTCCCAGTGAGGACACCGCTTCCCCCTAAATCTGGCTGCCTACACCCATCACTCACAGGAGTTAACAGCCAGAGGCAGTGCTGCAGTTGATTAGAAATGTCATAGAAAATGCTCTGATATCCCATTTTCCTCCACAGTCGTTTACTTCCCCTTTTGCATAATAAAATTATTCAATTTGCAGTGTGTTGTTCGTAATTTGTGGACAAATTGCAGTGGCGTCAATCACGGAGTAACTACAGAACTCAGAGATAATGTATTAAAATTAAACCAGGATAAGCAATACCAGGCAGGAGTTCATGCAAAATTGACTGATTTCAATACATAATTAACCAGACTAAGGCTCAGTGTCATGAAAGGAGAACGAGTGCAAGTTCAGGCTGGAATTTGCTCCGTTCGACTGCAACGTTGAAAAGTTTGACTGCAATGTTGAAAAGTTTGACTGCAATACTGAAAAGTTTGACTGCAATATTGAAAAGTTTGACTGCACCTTGAGCTTCATCATGGAGTCCTGGCATAACTTGTCCCCTCGGGCAGCAGAGACCTCATCTATCCCAATCAGCTTGGCCTTGTACCGGACACCGTCGCCCTTGAACCTCTTTATCAAAGTGGCTTCGCTGCGATCCTGACCTGCAAACACAACACAGACATGAGGATATCCACAGCACTGCAAAGGGGAACAGGAGAAGGAGCACAGCCAAGTGGCAAATCGGATCTAACTCCAAACATTTCCATGGAATTAGGAGGGAAGGCTCGCTCGATAAAACCCTTTGGCCTCGCCATCCCAAAGGAATTCGCAGTGTTGCTGTACAAAATCTCCAGCACACAAATGAGGTTTACAGAAGTAAGAGATAAACCTGAATCACAGCTCATGGATCTGAAAACTTGTGATCTGCACGAGTTGTTTTAATCCCAATACACAGGAGAATCTGATGTTTTGCAGACAAAACTCTAACAGAAATGTGCTACTGTTTCCTTACAAAATGACTCATCTAAGCAGTATTTACACCATTAACATTTGAAAGGTAGAAAACCAAATACCAAATTGTATTATTTGTCTATAGAATACTGATCCTTTAAAACTCCTGGTTCTATTCTTTCTGCACATAAACATACACAGGAACAGCATAACAGGCAAAGGCTGCTCTTGCAGGCTCACCCTGAGAAGCTTAAAAAATGGCCAAAAAGATGTTTGTTAATAAAAATGTTTGGGTTGTAGTTCTCTCTTTTCTCTGCTATTTTATTTTCATTACAATACTACTAGTAGTAGCAGTAGTAGTAGCACTAGTAGTAGTAGTATTTGAACTATTAAACTATTTTTATCTCAACCCACAAGTTCTCTCACTTTTACCCTTCCAATTCTCTTCCCCAATCCTGCTGGGAAGGGGAGTGAGTGCCTGCATGGTGCTTTGTTGTCAGCTGAGGTTAAACCATGACACCAATGTACCTAAAATACCTGAACCACGTGACTATGACACCACAAGAACCCACAAAAAAGACATCTTTGTCAGAAAAACCTTCCCTCCCTTCCCTGAGCATCTGCAGGACAGTTTTTACCGTGTAAAGCTGCAAGAAATATGTTAGTTAGGGAATCAGTCTTCCTAAAATTGATTCAACATAGATTTTGCAGCTGCCTGTGGAATTTCTTGGTAGGATCTCAAAAAAAACCCCAGCAGTGAGCTGTAAATAACTGCAACCAAACAAACAACAGCCCAAGCACAAAGAAACAGGCGAAATGGTGAGATATTACACAATTTTCAGTTCCTTGGACCCAACAGATTTCTCAAAAAAAACCTTCCCTAAACATGGACAGACACTGCTAAGATTTACACTATTGCCACCTAAGGGCTCTGGTCACAGATTCTTCCAGGTGATGTAGGAGAATGAACCAAAAAACACAAAAGGTCTGATAGAAAGGAATCACAGGTCACTAGTCTTAGTCTACATTTGAGAATTCTGGCCCAAACTTTCTCCAAAGCTCACTCCTATTTAAAAGATATAAAAGCACTAAAAAACCAAATCATCAATATAATAAACTGTATTAGTATATTAAGACGAATATAATCTGATACTGTATAGTATAAACCAAATCATCAATATAATAAACTGTATTAGTATATTAAGATGAATATAATCTGATCTGATACTGTTTATTGACAAGAAGTAGTACAGAAGCTTTGGGGAAAAAATGCTGTTTTGTTTTGCATTTCTAGTGAAAGCACCTTCATTAGCAGTCAACACTTTGGCCAACTTTGCTAATTTACACTCCTATCTACTTGATCAACAAGTTAGGTTCTAAATTATGGAATTAAGTCTTTACAATACCATTATGAACATATATGACCAGCAAAGAGCACTTCCAAATGAAGACACTCATTTGGTTTGCTTCCCCTCACTCAGAGTAAAGCACTGCGAACTAATGATGGATTAAATGTATATTAAGAAAAGAGAGCTATTTTAAGCATTTTGAGATCTTCAAGTATGTTTGAGCTATTTCTTTCAATGAAAAGCATTAGCTCAGATCAATATTTTAATGCCTCATTTGTAGCCCTTTAAAGCTAAGGCAGCTCCTAAGTGCTGCTGTGATAGTTCAGCAGCCACTCAAGTGTTTCCCCTGATTTCTTCTCACCCCCCAAAATAACTGAGCAGGGCTGGAACTTGATGCTCTTACATTGTCTTGTATTTAAAAAAAAAGAGAAAAAAGGCAAATGAGACACAAGTGATGAATCAGAAACTCTCAGCAGTGCTAATATCATTCCCCAGGGGAAACATCAAGGCAGATGTTGGCACCACCAGCTAGAAACAATGAAAAACCATTTCCCACTTTCAGCCTCTGGAGCGGGGCAGGAGGGAAAACATCTGGAGACACAACAAAGTACAACAGACTTTTCCATATGTCTTTTATACTTGCAAAGACATCCTGTTGATCTGCAATAAATACCATCCAATTCCAACAGCTTCCTTACCCGAAACTTCCAACTTTACGCCTTCGTTAGAGCCAAAGGCAGCTGTGAGCTGACAGCAGGAGCATGACAAGTGTTCAAGAGTCTTTTCTGGGTCCAAGTTGTGCCTGTGACCCTGCATTCATCTGTTATTTTAACATTTATACTTATTTCAACCTCTGCTGTGTTTTACTGCACGTAACTAAATCCCTGCCATTAACAGCCCACTCAAACACAACTTACGGCCGTGTCTGCTTCGGCACAAGTCCCCTGTCAATTATGACCCAGATTAAGCAGGATGAAGTGCTTTTGGGATAAATGACTGGGAAAAATCATCAGCCTGAAAATGATGTAGATATTTGAAACAGTGGTGGAAGCTGCAAATTGCTGGAGACTACAAATTCATCCGTGAAGCCCCAGAGCATATGTCCCGTGCAGAGCACGGAGAGTGCACACGCACGCTGCCCTATATTGTGGATCAGCCATCTGCAAGCCACCATTCCTCAGCACACACCCACATTCTCCTCTGATCTGTATTCACCCATATTCCCAAATTCTGGTGCAGAAAGCTCTCTACCTGCTCGTTGAAATTACCACGTGACACTGTCAGTGCAGATGATTTTACAGCATCCATGGAGGTGTGTGAGATTTATGGGAGGGTGATATTTCATTTGAACCCTGGACACTTTGGAAAGTAGATAGTCCAGACTGTCATAAACATCCCATCATTGAAACAAAAAAGGGTGGGGTTTTTTAATGGCAGTTCTTGAAAAAGGTTCTTGCTGTATTTGAAACTGCATAAATAAGAGAGGCCTGAATTACGAGGCTGTAATTCTTCCCAGGCTTCAGAGGAGGGTGAGTGATAACATTAAACCACTAAACCAGAGAGCTGTGTCTGTGCCAGGAACACGCCCAGGAAAGTGAATCCTTCCTTCCATGGAACAAGCAGAGTCAAGCTTTGCTCCTTTGCAGCTTCTGCTTTTATCAGCAGAGCTGTGCCATCATGCCAGGATCTCCAGCCATCCCTGCCACCACACTGCATGGGTCCCAGCCTCTGGGAAGGAAAATTATTCTGGATACACAGATGCACTTAATGCCAGAGCTGAGTTTTATTTTCAATACTGTGAAGCCACATCTTGGGGTTAGGTAACATCTCCATGGTACAAAGAGGGGACACTCACCTGTGAAGGTTTTATGGTATACTGAGGCTTGAGATTAGATATCATTATGAGGCCCTAATCTGCAGCAAAATTAGAAGGCCACGTTTAATGACAACCACTCCTCTCTCCACAATACATTTCCTGAAATCTTGTTTTAGCAGCTCTTGACTAGAGAACAGCACAGATGCCAAATCACCCTGGGGAAGCAGCTGACGTCCACTGTAGCTGTTCACCTGCCCCCTGCACAGGGAAGAATCTCCCCAGAGTTCTTCAGAGGACCAGTACCTTAACACCATTCTAAAATGATCCTAAATAAAATGTCTGTACCAAAACTATTGAGATCAATGGGTGCTTTCCAATGGTTTGCTCTAAAATGCTTCCATTGTCTGTTTTTCATAAGCAGAAGGATTTCTGTAAGACATAACACAGGCATTTGTTCCCAACTCAACACAAGCAATTTACAACCCAAAATGGAACAAGATTATCAAAATTAAAATTAATTTTGCCTTCATGCCACAAACTGAGAAAAAAGTGCAGAAGCTAAAAACTCACAAAAAAGTCATACAAATTCAGTTCAAAAAAGTGACCACTTTTAGCTAGACAATGTGCTGATCTTGATCCAGGGAAAGTTTTGTTTGCAGTGTATAGATTTATAATCCTCAGAGGCCCTTAAAATGTAAATGTAAGAGTAATTATTTTATTTTTATCTACTTTTGTGCATGTCACCACACACCCTAGAGCCATATGTGTTCCAGCTGGACCCCCTGCTTCCTTGTGAAAAGGAAAACATGACCTTTGCTGCAGAGCTGTGACATTGCACTTGGACTTTCACAGTCTTTTAAGAGAACAATAAATCCCCAGAGCTGGTTGATGCAATGTGCTCCCAAGCTCCCATCTGAAGTGGAGAGAGGCTGAGCAGCATGATCAGCATTAAGGTACTTTACCCATCTCACCAAACCTCCTGTAGAAGTCATAAACAAGGTCTGTAATGCAGTCAATCATTTTTATTCAAGGCACTATACCTTAATTAAAACGAGATTCCCTCAAGCAAGCTGGAGACAGCCCCAAATCCAAACCCCAAGTGCTCAATCCAGGTGCCTCAAGTCTAGTCAGTCCCAAGGGGTGCTGGCAAGCAGTCCAAGAAGGAAAGGAGCTGGAGGATCCAGGATGGAGCAGCCGGAGCTGAATTCCAGAGGAGCTCCCGGGGCTGTACCCTGCAGCAGGCACTGGGGCTCCTCGGGAAGCTGCCCCCAAGGCAGCACCATCCCCTGCCTTTGCCACCAGGAGGGAGAGATGTGCTTGTGCCAGGTTATCTGGCTCTGACACTGTCACCCCAGCTTTGCTCCCCAGGCACTGTATTTTAGCGAGTGTCCCCTCATTTATCCTCACTCTTGGTACAAATCAAGGATTACACCTGATTTCAGCTCTCAGCCCCACAGAACACCAAGCCAATGCTGTATTAATATGCTAAAGTTTAGAGCAAACGCTGTTCATCCTCCCAGGGGATCTGTAAGTGATTGTATTTCACAAACAAGAAAATAAAATAAAGCAAAGCCCCGCTGCAGTGAGAGCACTGTTGCTCTTTCTGTCCTGCCCCCAACACACTCAGAATTCCTTGTAGCACCCGCTAATCTAAACCAATAACCCTGGAAATGGCTATATCCTTTATTTAAATGTGTGAAGCCCTCAGGGTGTAATCTGAATTTCTTGATTTTACGACTGTAAAATATATAATGATATTATCACCAAAGTCAATAACATGCTCCTGGCAATCAATTCGCTGAAGAACGACACAGCGCCGTCTTTATTTTTCTTCTTCTTTTCTAACTAATAAACTGTCAAAGTTGTATCCGTTCAAATTATGCACACATCCAAATTATAAACCTGAAATAACACCTCCTTCTGTATCACAGGGCTGAAAAACAATCCCATACACACTTATAAACAGCCTACATCTTCCTGGGGCAATTAGCATTTTTATGGGTTTTTATGGCATCAACGCAGCGGAAAATACAAAACACTGTGGTGCAGAATGACCTCTAAGATGCCACACAGACTGAAGACTCCTAAATTAATTGCTAAGTGAAAGGTATTTCCCATTAGCTGTGCATATATATGCATCTAAACACATATATACACATGCATAATTTTATCTTTTTGCACATATAGACACATGTGATGCACAGGTTCGTTTGGTGTCAATTATCCCAAGAAAACTCACAGCAATTTTAATCAACTGCAAATTTCCCTAGAAGAAAACTCCCTAAGTACATAAGCAGGTGTAAAAGAGAAAATACTCACATGCAATTAAATGTACTTTTCTGTACAGCAGGATCTAAAAAGGAGCCATGAACTCTGATTACTCTCCTACGTTTTCCTCAGTGCCTTCATAGAACCTCAAGGCCAACACAGAGGGCTCAAAATGATCCATCACACAAAGGGATGGATCGTGACACCACAAACCCAGCAATTCTTTCTTCATAACCATAAAAAAGTTCAGTGCAGGATACTTATTTGGGGTCATAAAACTGAGAACCTCCCCCAAGTTCTCAGATCCTCCTGGCATTTGTTAATCTAATTTTTGAAATTTTCTCCTAGAATTAGGAAACTCAGAGTTGCTGGGTAATTTGTCACTGTCTTTAGGAGCAGGACTGCCCAACCCTCATGTGGGCATCCACAGTTCTGCCACAGAAAAATAGTATCTTTTTCCTCTCTTAACATGACATTTTAGAAAATAAACCAAATTATATCTAGCAGCCTATGTGCTAAAAAATTAACTTCTGGTGTCAGCACTAGCACTCTTTTCCTCTACCAATACTTCTCAAATGAGTTTCTTGCAATTAGCCATTTTGAACTTTATTTTTTTCTTTAAAAAGGACAGATACTTGAAGGTTTAATTTCAAGATCAATACTTCATCTCAAGTGACCAGAGCACAGTCACAGCACGATTTGCTCACGACATCAAGCACCGCTTGTCTTTTAAATGAAGACATACTTTGGATTTCACACTTTATTTCAGTGATAAAGGCTAATCCTTAGCAGCTGAAAAAAACTACTGATCTAGTGAAATACAACCTGTTTATGGGGACACCATCTTAAAAAGCATGTTAAAGTTTTGTGAGGAATAAGCACCTCTATCTATGTAAGTACAAAAGCTTGGTTACAGTAAATGGGCACAACTTGAATGCAAACTTCTCCTTTCATCAACTGATAGGAAATCCCCTGAAAAAGTCTGCAAGGTGTTGTTCTGGGGTGCTTTTAATGCCCCGTTTTGACAGCAACAATTTGTCCTCAACAAAAAGATTGAGAATACTTCCACAGAAAATGATAAACCTTGTAAAGAGGGGACACAGAAACCACTCAAAAGCCTCAATGAACTTCTATTATGGTTTAATTTAAAAACATTACCTCCAATTTTAAGCACAGATAAAGACTCTCCAGGAAAACTCAATCATCATTCAGACTATCATCTCAGCAGTACTCCCCAATTGTTCAGCACTGCTGTTCACAAAACCTCAAACTGAGAGATTTTATGGCTTCTGGCATTATTAGCCTGAGAATTACTGTACTTAAAGGCACCTACACAGCCCCACTCCTAGAACCAAGTCTCCTCTGTAAGGAAATAAGATGTTCCCATGTTATTTGATATCCTTGATCCGTTTTATAAGCAGAGATGTTGTTTGTCAGGTGACAGCAACTGCACTTGCCAAGTTTTCATCTTAACACTCAATGCGAGATGACCACGATGCACATTTTACCATCTCCAAAGCAAAACGGTTGCACGGACTGGATTAAATAATTTCTTTACACTACAGTGAAATCCATGTGATCGTGTCAAGGGAAAGGTTCTGCTATTTACAGAGGAGGCCTCAGTATAAAATAATGTTTGATTAAAACTTGGGACAAATCTCAGTGATGGAGAGTCTGGGCCGAGCACCTGGGAGAAGGCAGTGATGGAGCACCCAGGCTCCATGGGCAGATGACAAAGCACTCATTTTCCTTTTAGCCAGAAGGCTCACTGATCAATTTTATTTTCTTAGATGGTTTTTGAGATGACAGAATATGGGCACATCTTCAGACACAGAAATGACCAAAAGCTGAATGTAATTAAACTTCCTTTCAGCCTCTGTACCATGCAAGTCTCCATAAATCTTTGAAAGTAATTTTGTAAAGGAGCCTCTTGCAGGCTGTGTGCAGAAGCAGCTGAAATTCCAAACTCTACATTGATTTAAAGTGAAATGAGACCCTGCAAGAAAACTTCATTTTGGGGTACTAACCTTGTTCAGCAAGCCCCAGGGAATAATCAGGAGTGAAACCAGGGAAACTCAGCAGTCCATTTTCTGCTGTTAGAGAATTAAAATGATGTTTTCTGGACAACCAGAGGGGCAGGGCAAAGACAGGTATTTGTGGGCTCTCCTCTTAGGAGACAGAAGTTAGTTTAGCAATTTTTGTTCACCTAGTGTTCCAAAGCTTGGGTAAATGTTTAAATCAAACAGACATCACAATGTCAAGCATATAAAGCCCTTGGGAAAAGAGGGTCATCAGCTGTTTCATTCCTTACCCACTTGCCTGGGTGTAAGTATGAAATCAGTTTCTGAGCTAAAACCAGCTAAGAAAAGGTAACTGATGTTACAGTGATCCTTAATTTGCATTAAAATGTGCACTGCATTTGGATGGGGCCTTGTAAAAGCCAAAGCACTCTGAAAATCAAAGCACCTGTTACAGCTGTACTCACATGTCCAAGTGGAACAGTCCCAAAGGGGCACTCAGCTGATCCCATCTCCTGCTCAAAGTCTCTGTAATCCACTTCCAAAGCAGCAAGGAGACCCCAGCCCAAAGGGGTTCCTAAATAACCCCAGAACGTGCCACTTCCCAACCAAATCTGAACTTTTTGGGGCAGAGGAAAGTCAGAATTGCCTTTCCTTCCAAGCTCCACCATAGCACTGAGAAGCACCTTAAAGCAGATGAAACATCAGCCAACACAAAGAATACTGATCATCTACAGCTAAGCATGTAATTAATTATTTTGGTATGTGAACGTGCAACAAGATCCTCCGAGCTGCTGGATCTCCCTGACTCCTCCTTAATCCTACAAGAACTGTACGAGCTCAGAACTCATGAAAAATACAATCAAGCTGTTTTGGTGTGTCTCCTTACATCTGCCTTTAAGTGTGCAGTTTTCAAGAGCAATTTTAATTAGACTTTAACTAATCCAGGACACAGACATGGACATGTTTACACTCAGCACCCCAAAGTCAAGTCAACACACACAAATTCACAATTTACACTTCAAAGCCTACAAAATATATTCTGCTGATGAGCCTACCACAGAGTTTAGATTTTGTCATGTATAAAGAAAGAGAAAGGGAGGAGAATCAGTTCACTTCATACAAATACCAGATTCCTGTGCTCCCCTATGATAAATGTTAATTCCCCGGGACTATAAAAAGAGCAAGTTAAGAAAAGGTTATGCTCTGCTGGTTAACATTCCCAAATTTCTCAAACGTTCAGTAAGAGGAAAAAAAAAAAATCTTTCCATTCAAGATAACTAATTACAGCCACTGAAGTCCCCAAAGACAAGAGCAATAGCCTGTAACAGCTAAAGCAGGAGGACAAAGCCATTCATTGATTCACACTTCACCCTCTCCTGTCACCACTGTGGTCCCTCCTGCACCAGTGCAGGCAGAGAAATGGGGATTTGCAGCACACTGGATGGTGACAGGGCCACCTCCCTTGTTCCAGCCATCCCCTCTGTCAATGCAGAACCTCATTCTGCTGAAGGCTGGTGTCAGTGCTCTGCAGAACATGCACCACACCAGGCTGGGAACATCTGCAAACTGCACAGGCTGAGGGCTGCGCTTGTGCTTCTTCATGATTTCATTACACAGTGCAAATAAAGTCTCACCTGAATCACAGGACTTGGTCTTCTGGGAGAGAAGGTGAAAGTCTTGAAGCATTAAAGCTCCCCAGCCCAACCTCCCATATCACTTAAACCCCAGAACCACTTCAGACCCCACAGAGCAAAGACTCCTGCAGAAAGTGTCAGTGCAACTGCAGAATAATCCTCATCTTCCCTCCTGTGGAATTAGTGGCCCTGACAATCACATCTGGATTATTATAAATTCTGATAATATTGGTCTAAAAGACACCTCTGGAGTGTGCAGACCTGTAAGCTTCTGCCTTAAAAAGCTGGCTCCAAGGGCATGGCATTAAGGCAGCACTCAGAAGTGAACTATACACTCACAACACCTACTCACATGCAGAAAAAGGAAAAGAAACGAAGTGTCATGCTTAAAAAAACCCCACAGTAAATAGGTGATTAGAAATTATCCTAAGATCACATTAACTCAATAAGAAAAGCAGCTGCTATTTATTTTCTGCAGTCCAATGGAAATACCAGTATTCACCACATGGCACTCAACAAAAAAAAAAACAAACCACTCTTTCCCTGCTGAAATTGTTCACATTTTGTTATCCAATGTTTCAGGAAGAAAATTATTTTCATTTTGGCTTCCCACTGCTTCTGCAACATCAGAGAATGTCTCTCCCTGCTGGAAAAACAATAGGAGGCAAAGAGGAAAGCAGCTTTTTTCCTGAGACTTTGGGCTAAAAAACGCCATCAATTTCAAAATTACAACAGTGGCAAAGTGCTTCTTTCAATCTGGTCCTTTCATTTTTGCCTCCTGCTGCCGTTCCTATTGTCAAAGTGGCAGCAGGAGGCAGGAATGAAAAGACTACTGCTGGCACTCACCCTTGGGCAAACTGCTGACAAGAAGTACAACACCCCTGTGCCAGAGCGAATTCCAGAGGTAGGAAATTGGGGTTTGCACATCTCTGGTGTGTGCAAAGCCACCGAGGATCAGCACATCAGGAGAACTCCTCTGCTCCTGGAACTGGTCAGGCATCAAGGACTCAAAGTGTTTGGGCTGGAGCTGACGAAATTGAGAGTGAATTCTTGGGAAAGTCAATATACATTCTTGGGAAATACAATAAAAACAATCCAGCAAACCCCACCAGCTAAATCTGTGTTAAGTAAGAGGAAAGGAAACTTTCCTCAACTGGGAAAACTTGGAGATTTTTCAGCTGTTGAGTAGATGGTTTGAGTTGTAAGGGCACAAGGACCCAAGTGACCACGTTTGAATCCAAAAATGCCTACTGGTATGTGAGAAGGAGCAGGACAAAATACCCAAGTGCCAAAACTTTTACAAACTTTAACACATTTACTGAGCTACCTGCAGAGCAGTCCAATGTTTCAGAGCTGTTCACCTGAAGAGCAAGCAGAAAGAAATCACTAACATCCCTCCTCCAAACACTGCAAGCCAGAGAGAAGCTCCCAAAGCAGTGACTAACCCAAATCATCACCTCTGGCTCTTGCCCTCTGGTGAAGCCTCCAAAGAATCCAAATTCAGCTGCAGATCAGTGTCCTGCAAGCATGACTCTCTTTTAAAAGGATGCTTTCATTCCCTGGAAGGAGGAGCTCCATCCCCAGATGAGCAGGACCTGAAGGTGTCTCTGCTTGCAGCCCAATGTGTCTGGCAGCTGGGCACTGCAAGGATGACTGAACTGCATCCTTTTTAGAAGAAATATGGGTGCTAAAGGGACAGTTTAACCTAATTCCAGGAAGTTTTAAGCAGCTGGAGCAAATCAAGGTACAGGGGTAGGAGCTGTGTCTCAGCCTGGGCCTGCTTCAGGCTTGGAAGAGAACAGATCTGCCAATATTATGCACGTGGTTTTACTACCTTTGTGCTAACAAGGGTTCATTACAAGAGAACAAAACATTTCCCTGCAGACCTTGAGGAAAAAAAAGTGAACAAAGTCATCTTCATCTGCAGAGATTCTTTGAAAACAGAGGAAACAACTGGAAAGCAAATAAAGGGGCTACTAAAATAGAATATGTTTTTATTTTTCATTGCATGGATTAAATAAAAGGAGGGTTATCTTTGCTGAAACTGAGCCATGAAAAAGGTACTTTTGCCCCACTAAAAATAAAAAGCATGATACTTTACAAATAAAATCACTATTATGACTTGTGCTAGGATTGAACAACAAAAACTTATGAAGCTTGAAAACTCTGTTCTTGCAATAAGCACCTAAAATGTTTCATCACCTGTGTTTGTTGAAATAATAAAGGAAGATGATTTTTTAAAAGACTCCATATAAACCTAAACTGAGAAGACTCTTCTCCCAAGGTCAGAGCTCTCTGTTAACCTGTAGAAAATCCTTGTCATATTAACTGAAAGATAAAATCAATCTGCTGAAAACAACACTGGCATAAGGATCAGCTTCAGGGGAAAAGTAGATTCTATTCACACCATCAAAATATTACCAGATTTTTAAAACATTATTATTCCTCTTGCAGTTGTGCTTATCTTCTGAAAAGACCTGTCTATTTGGTGTAATACTCTCATTATTTGGATGCTGATACCATCAAGCTTTGCAGGCTATTTCTACTTTTAAAAGATTTTTTGAGACCACATTGAAAACACTGATCAAATAATGCAGGGATCCTTCTCTGGACTGCACCCCAATGCCTCCTCAATAACTTGCCTATAACTTATTCATTTACAAACAAAATTGACTGTGTCTAATCTCCGTGAAAAAAAACCCAACAATCTAATAATTTAATGTCTGTATGCAGCTTAGAATATTATAAGATCGGGCATTGCTATGCCAGGTTAGTCTGCTATTAGCTGGGGGATTCTCAAGCATCTGTCATGCAAAGTAGGTCAATTTCTAGCCATATAATTCTGATTATGTCAAAATATTTATTCATGAGTTTTCTAATTCAACGTACTTCAAATAAGTCATATTTATGTGAAGAAAAAAATAAAAACCCAACCCACATCTAAATTATGGTTGTTAACAACTGGGTTATCACAGCTTCAAACATTCTGCTAATCCAGAGACGTGGAGAATGTTTTTTTTCTTTGCAATGTGCTATGTAGTAACAGAATTGTTTTCAGTGCTATTTGCTGTTATTTTTAGTCTGGTTTCTCAAGGAAACACAGCCAGACACTCCCTGGGTGTTATGTGGGAATGTGCAGAGCAAAGGAAACCCCCATCCTCCCTTCTCGTGCCTGCTCTTCCCTGGATTAACACATGAACCTTCAGGCCAATTTCAGTCAAGTCTCATCTATATTCTGAATTTTTCACTTTACCAGGCAGGGGAAAACAGCTGGTTCAATAGAATAGAACCATCCTGTGGGTGGATGTGCTGAGGAGAGGCCACACTTGAGCCTTGTCTTTCCTGAGAACTTTCATCAACATGAAAACCAAAAAGAAATCAGGCTTCCCTGGTCCCTCAGTGCATGAGAGTCTTCCCAGCAAAAACTAAGAGATTTCCAGGAGGAAAGGGGGATGGATTTACAGTGGATGTCATTATCCACATGCTCCACAAGATCTAACTCATTCCAGGGAGAGATCAGGAATGACTCCAAGCTGCAGGCAACGCTCCTGCAGTACCAGGGAGATCGAAAAAAATTCATAAATTCATGCAATCAACCCATCTGCCATCTCCCACTATCCCAGGTTGTTCCAAGCCCTGTCCAACCTGGCCTTGAACACTTCTAGGGATAGGGCAGGCACAGCTTCTCTGGGAATCACCTCATTACCCAGCCAAGGCCACCTCTGACCAGCTGGTCACATAAATTCAAGAGCAAACAACAACTCCAAGGTTTTCGGTGCTATTGCAAGCAAAGAAAAGGTCTTTAGGATCTCCATTTCCTTCACTGCACTGACCTTGCTGCAGCTTTCAGGTTACCTGTGGATTTCTCTTTGCTTTTACCAGTCCTTGCTTTTATCACCACCCACATGTCAGATTCCATATTTTACCCACCATATCCCAATTAAATATTCTAAAAAAGTCTTGGCAGAAGCAAAATCTTTTAGCTTTCCTCTCCAACTGAATGCTGCCTGAGCCTACACTTCATCTTTTAATATACTGCCAGCAGGTACAACTGAAATTGTACAGTACCGTCATTCCTGAGGCAAAAAATGATGAGCCTAAATTTTTGTCTTTGCTGTGTTTTCTTTCCTGCCATTCCAGCACCACACTGGAAAGTGAAAATGAAGAGACAGCACTCAGCAATGCCCACAGTGAGGTGCAAAAGACACAGAGGCCATGTGCAGGTTCTCCTCCTCAGTCACCTGCAGCAGCTCATGCGTGTCCATCTCTGAGATTCTTCACTTCCAGGATGGCAGGGAAGGAATGGCTTTGCTTTTCACCAGTTTAGAAGTTCTCTCTGAATAACAAAGAGGGTTTAAACCTTTTGGTGGTCACCTCTGTGCATGACCAAACCATCACCAAACCATCAGCTGGCCTTGATACACCCGAGCTAGAAAGGCTGCAGCTGAAATAATCATGAGAGGATGAAATTCACCAACCTTGCAGCTCATTTTATAAGCTTTTAAATGAAATTATGTGTTTCTGGGGACTACTTTAAGAAGCTATGCACTGCTCTTGAGCCCTCAGTCCTCTGACACCTGCAGGAGCTGCACAAAATCACTGCAGCCATCACTCCCCTGTTTGCTGGAGTATGCACAGAGCTGTGTTCTCTCAGTGACCTTTTTAATCAAAGGGAAGAAAAGAGGGGGGCATTAAGACTTTTAAATGCTTTCAATTGCCAGTGTCCTAATATTAATTTTCTAAACATTCTTCCACCTGGGTAATTAAACCACGATCTGTGTGTCCTTTGTGTGGCTGCTTCTCATGCAGGGATTTAAATGCTATGTTTTGTTTCATCTGTAATTGTTTTCCCTTAGACCTTTCTGGTGGAGTCCGTGGGTATTTGGTGTAATCTGATTGTTGATTACATCCACAGCATTTATCTCAAGGCCTGATGGGCTGGTTTGAAAGAATCACAATGGTGGCTAACAAGTCTAATCTCAGAACTACCATTTATGAAAAATTCTTTCAAGGTTTAAATGCTAGTTCTTTCTTCAGTCACCCTCCTACGTGATGCCTCCCACAAAAAAAAAAACTTTTTGATATTAAAAGCCTCCACAGTGAGCTTGAAGTGGCCAATCAAAATATAAATTTAGATGTTACAATATATTTCTACTGTGCAGATTTTATAGTAAGGAAACTACTCTTACATCAAAAATAACACATTTTAGAAAAATTAACAATGTAAGACAAGGCAGGTTACAGCAGATGATGTAAGATGAGGAAGACTTCATCCTTGGGATCATATTTTGGCAAGCAGAAGTTTAAAAATCCTGCAGAACTTGGACAAACTCTGACACTGCCTGTTGGTGGTGTGTGCTGTCCATCCTTCACTTGCACAAATTTCAAGTTCTGTGCCCTGATACTTTCCTTTCTTTAGGAAAACCTGAACATAAGAAGAACTTGGTGCCAGTGCAGAGGAGGTCACAGAGATGCTCTGAGGGCTGGAGGATGCACAAAAAGCAGTTTCAGCTCTGCTCACAGCAGAACCCACACGTGCAGGACTGGCCTTGGTCAGGATTGAGCTGACTAAACATCCATCTGAATAATGCCACTGCTCAGCAAAGCAGTTAATAATAGCAGACAAAACAGGATTCATTTAATCAGCCATGATTACCACCAACAAAGAAACAGGACTGTATGACAATTTGGAGAGCTTGGTAAACTTCAGCAGTGCCTTGTAATGAAGCCTTGGCAAAGAAGTAAGTGATGCACAAAGATTTTTCACACTGAAGTGGTGTAAACACAGCTTCCACTTTTAGAAATGTATCCTAGCAACTCATAGGAATGGTTTGACAAGACAGCTGGACAAAACCATAATTTGGAATAAAACCAGATGTAACTGCTAAACCAGCAAGTCTGGTGGTCCCAAGCTGGTGCTGCAGCACCAGCTCAAGTGTGATTCAAGATGTTGAGGGAAGAAACACCAGGAGAAACAGATGTTTTAAAGCTAACATCTGCAGGATCCACTAAAAAAGATGCATCAGAGTTGGTGGAAAGGATTCTGAATTTTGTCTTCCTTTGTTACTGATGTAGAAAATCTCTTTGGTTACCAGTAGCAAGGCAAGCTGGACCTTGTTGTTTCCTGCTGTTTCACATTTGCATGACACCAGACAGAGGTGTGGGATGCACAACTGGGTTTTATGTATTAGAAGTTCACTCAATTCCACTGCAAATCAAAAAAGATTTCAGTCAGTTTTTCAGGACAAAGCTGAATGAAGGGACTTGGATAATAACGCAAAGACTTTGATTAAATAACTAATCCATAATTCAGCAGAGACATTCTGCTGACATCACCAGCAAGGAAAAAGGTTCACAAAATCAACCATGAATACAAAAAGAGCCTAAAATATATTCCAGGTTAGTACTGAGACTACATTGCATAAGCATTATTGGCAAAGGAGAGAAACCACTTTTAGATATAGCAGGTCATGTTTTAAGCCCCTCTAAGATGCTGAAACACAAGAGCAGAGCATCCCACTCCTAACTGGGAACACAGCAGCCCTCAGGATATGCCCAATCCTGCTGTGGAGGATTATTTTCCTTTCCAACCACTGTTTACATGTGAAGTACAGCACATGGCACATAGAGAATAATTAACCATCAGGCTGTAAATTCAGATACTCTGGGGTTATTACCTGAGTCATAAATCTTTGCAACTGCAGCCAAAAGTGGCTGTGAAGGGCAGCAGATTCCACAGGTGAGACCAGAGTGGATCCCGACCTGGGGTTCAAGGACTGAGCAAAGGATGCTTGGGGGAGGAGGAAGAGGTGGGGCATTTTTAGGGGTTATGGTTGTTTTTTAACCAACACTTACCATACATCCCCCTGGGCAGCTGAGTTATCAAGAAGAAGGTGTGAACATCTAATGGGTAAGATTAGTTTTAACCAGCAGAGATACATATAACTTCCTCAAAATTAACATTTAAGAGTTTGCTAGAGGCTACTTTTCCACAAGTAACATTAGTTAATTTTCAGTCTCACACGGCATCCTGAATATTCAAAGAGAGGCTCAAGTCTGATTTTTCATTTCTCCAAAAGTCAAGTTTTAAAAATTCTGTTATAAAGTTTGTCAACAGATAAATTATCACACCAGACACACAGAGACTGCAACATAATGCACACTTCATTTTGTTTCAATTGATAACATTGATAAATGAGATACATTCCTCCAGATTGCATACAAGGGGTCAAACCCAGAAATCAGGTTTTATTTCACTGAAAGGGAGTCATGTATTACTCCTTTTCACCTACATGAATTGTTCTATGTTATCAATATTGAATTGGATCTGCTTTTGTTGCCCCATTATTCAATATCATCCTGCCTTTCTCAGCTCCACTGTTAACTTTCAGTTCTACTGCTCTGGATCTTACTTTACTCTCAGTGAACATCCCTGCTTCTCTATCTGGCTTATGGTACTGGTTCAGGGTGACTGACTTCATCATTTTATTATTCCTTCCCCTCTTTCCCAATTCATGTATTTCTTCTTAACTTTAACACTTTTGCACTCCTCAAGAAAAGGGAAATAAAATAAGATGAAGATTAAACTGAAATTCAAATGGAGAGCAGCCTAGCCAACACTACATTTGGATTTATTTTGGAAAAAAACCTTAAGATCTTTTGTTCTAAATTGAGTTACTGACCTAGAAACATATATTCATTTCTGGAAATAAATCAAAATTCCTCCTATGTTAATCTAATTGCACCAGTGGAAGCTAAGTAGTCCCTTAAGTAATTTAAGTTTCCTTATTTGAGGGGGAAAAAAATTAAATTAAAAAATGAGATCTTTCCCATTGCTGAGAGTGTATTTTGTAGAACAAGCCAGTTATGATTAATTTCTCTGTTTGCAGTAGCAAAGGCATTTTCCTTTAAAACTGAAATAGGTGTGAGCAAACAGTGGTTTTTAGGGAGCACTGTATTAGCAAGTAAATAACATCAAAGTTTATAGAACAGCCTAGGTTTGATTGCTTGCTTTTCTTTTACTGTCACTGTCATAAAAGTTCCCCACAAAAACTGCTGATTTCTGAAAGACAGAAAGCTCAGAAATGGGAACCTTTTTCTGGAGGCAGCTGCAATGAAAACAAGTGGAAACCTTAAGGAATTAATGATCCTGCTGAGTTTCCTACCTCGTGCAATCATGAAGCTGTTTTAGAAAAGGGCAGAGGCGCCAATCATCCAAATCATCCCCTTTTCCTGCAGTGCTGGTGCTGGGAATAAAAGGAGGAACATTTGCTCTGTGCCCAGGAAAGGGGCACAGCCCAGGTTCAGGTGGCTGTGCCTGGGGCCAGGGACTGGAAATGAGAGCAGGAACTCCTGTCCACAGAATTTATTCAGGCCTCTGGTACGTTGTGAACCCCTTTCCCTCACTCAGAAATTCCCCACAAATATCTCTTGGTCTCCAGTAATTACCTGGGGATTAGGAGCAGCTAATAAAACCCCCTCTTGAAAGGCTGGATGGATTTGAGATGATAACTAGGTTGTGATGTGCCTAAGGCAGCAGGGGCATCTTTCTGATTTGTAATTTAATCAACCTTGATTAAAAGAAAGAAACATTTACCTGTATCCTGTTCAATAAATGTTGATAAAAGTCTCCACTCCAGCAGGCAGCCAATCAATCTCTCCCACTTTCAATGCTTCCCATAAATTCAGATCCCATCTACTTCTGTCCCAAGAACACCAAAGGAGGACACAATGGTGCAGTCCATGGCTAAAACCCCTGAAGAATACTACTAAAAACCAAAACCCCACACCAGCAGTGCTCTTGGGAGCCCTCCCTTCCACTTTCAATATACTCCAAGTCCCTGTGCTGGTATTTGGGATAACTGCTTCCTTAAGAGTGGGGATTTTTAGCCAGCAGAGCAGTACTGATGCATTTGCAGCACATTCAACCCTCAGCATCACTGCAGGGATATAAAATTAGATCTGTGACTCAAAAGGATTCTCCTTCTCTGACCCTGCAGCAGCAGGACCACCAAAATCTGGCTTCTCACAGCACTTGGATAGAGTCTTCTGCAGCAGCAAACCACCCTTGATGAAGTGTTCTCCCAGCAATCATCTCTAAAGAAAGAGTACTTGAAATTAGCTACTTTTTCTGGGTGTGCTGCAGCTGAGGAGACAACAGTAAATAGTAATTATCTGTACTCTTCCCAAAATATCGAGCCTCTGAAGTTCCAATTATTTTTTCTCATATACACCAGAGCTCACCACCAGTGTAAAAAATTCCTTCTCACCATTTCTTTCAGTCTTTGAAAAGAAAAGTCTATGCAGTGAAAAAATCTGAAGATGCAATGGATTGAATGTGATGATTATTCTTTATTATTGAAAATGATTAGCTTATTACTTCCGCAGAGTATCTTAATTATTGTAGGTGTTGCTAATTCAGACAACTAGGGCTTGATTAGGTTAAAGTTATTTTTCCTATTTAAGTCTAATAGTTCCTTTTATTTACATCAAGAACTCTAAGCTGAAAACACTTTAAAAGAACCCAAAATAGTAAAAAAAAACCCACCTACCTTTCAAATTACTGAGTAGGGAGATAATGAGTCAGTGCTGTTAATCAGAATAAATTCTAGCAAAGGACTGAATTTTCCATATTCTTCACACAAGCTCAAACAAGCCCAGTTCCTGTAAGGTTTTAGGCCCCAAGTTTAAACAGGTCAAAAAATAAGAGCACTGAAAATTAAACAGGCTCTGCACACAATAAAAAATTAACATACTGCAAAATCACCTTCACTAAATGCAAATGGGAGATGAGATTCTGAGATGCTTACTCCAGTATTAATTTGAGTGTGAGTGCTGATGAAGTGAGGTGCTAATTAACTTGTAAAGCTATCAGTATTTGGCTTTAACTGATTGGCTGTATTACAGAAATCCTAGGATGCTCAGAACATGTCAAAATAAAGAAAAATAAAGCTAAAAATACTGAAGTTCTCACTGTTTTGAGACACTGGTGGTTTTAAAAGCAATAGAAGGGAAATCCAACCGATGAGAGCTGCTTTGCAAAATAATGAGATGAATTAAATTAAACTATAGCTTGATGAAAATTGGTGAAAAAAACAGCACTAATGATGCTAAGAATGGAATACAGCATCTCTCTGCCTACACCACACATTCCATAAGCACACTGTGCATATCAAGCAATGCAGTGAGTGCAATAAACATAAACCACTGTAAAAAGGAGAATGTGCACTTTGTATTAGGCAGTATACAGAACTTAGACCAATTATGTACATAAAATATTGGTATATGCTTTCACACAGAGGCAAGTGAAAACAACAAAAAAAAAAAACCCATGAGGAAAGAGCAGGGCAGCAGGTGACATTTTCAAGATGAAGAAAGCCCAAACCAGAACAACAGGAACTAATTAAAGAGCACATGGCATAGCAGACTATTCCCCCTCCCTTACCTTGTTCCAAAACCCCTTCAAAACACATCAGGCAGCATCAAATGAGGCAGGAGATCATACATTTTTACTCTCTCCCCTGCTTAAATACCACCACAAACTGACTGCCCTGAAGCTCTTGTCTCAAACACTTTTCCCCTTTCCTCTCTTATCTCCTCAGCTGGATACAGAAGATTCCCAAAGAAGCACTTCCACATCTGGCACATAATAAAGTTGTTTAACATCTGAGAAGCACCTGCTGAAAGTCTGGGGTGATGATTCTGGGTAGGAACAGTGGCCCCACAAGCTGGGATCTGTCTTAGAGCTTGGTAACTTCCCTGAAAATGCAGCACTCTGCAATTAGAACGCAGCTAAAGGAAGGAACCCACCTGTTTCTTGATCATTTAGGCACCATTTTGTGTTAATTAAGGATCATCTATACCAAATTTTAAGCCTGAATGTCACACGGTTAATAATGAAAACAGTCACGAGCTCAGGAAAGAAATATATAGGGAAGCCAATTAGCAGGGGAAAAAAAATCCCTCAAAATTGTTAAATACAGATCCTTAAGTGTCTTATTACATAAATAGTTAATTAAGAATAATTTACAGAAACAATTATCATTACCACATTAACACTAATTGTTCTACCCAGGAAGACAGCATTGTATAAAGCAAGATTGCCTGCCTGTTACTTCAGCACATAAAAATGTCAAGGGACTTTCTTTGGTCTCCTTAATTCCCTTCCAGTCTTTTACCATCTCAAGACAGAAGGGCTGTAAAACAAATCCATGGAATGGGGGTTAACATATTAAACACTCCACCTGCCTACTTTTATTGAAATAAATCAAGTTATTCTATTCAAAATACTCCTCCTTTTTTCATAAGAAAACATGTCACAACCCTGCCCAGGAAAAAAATGTCATCGCTAATATTGTACGGATAACAAGTACAAGATTAAGTAAATAGGAAGAGACATAATTATGTCTACACACAGTTTAAATCTTGAGATTTTAAATTCAATGGAAAAGTCTTTAAAGAGGAAAAAAAAAAAACCTGTCAAAAATTACACGCAGGGATGAAAAAAGGCGGCTTTCTGCTCACATCTCTGATGCCAACATTGCTTTCTCCAAAGCTAGATGGAAACGGGAGCTCAGTGCAAGTACCAGGCACAGGATCTGTCCCTCCAGCTCAGGGCTGCTGTGCCTGATTGAGTTTAATTGAAGCCTTCTCCAAATTGCCTCCCCTGTTGCCTCTCTGCCAGCAGCTCTCCCCGCACAGCACGTGCTGCCTGCGGGGCAGGGAAGGAGGGCAGCTCCTGCTGCAGCACAGGGATTTCATCTCCATGGGTTCCCCATCCCAAAAACCAGCCACCTTCTCACCCAGGAGTACCCCAAAATCACCTGCCTTCCATTACAGCCCTGCTCCAGTAAAACAGATGGAGATGTGCACACCTTCTCCTGGAGCTCGGATATCAGTAGTTCAAACTCCAAAACTTTTTTGCAGGACAAGCAGAGCCCCTGAGATTGGAACATTTGATCATGTGTCCCACCAAAGCAATCCAAAACCCCCATTAACAACACCACTGCAACAATGGCCCTAAATACAGCCACCTTCTCTTTGCTCATTTAAAAGGCAACCAGACCAAGGTCCCTGCACATCTCAAATAATGTGCTACAAACCAGCTGGGTTTTCCCCAATCTATAGCACAAAGATGCCAGCTCCCTCCTGCCTGCCTCTTCCAGAAAGAGACAAAAATTAGAAATAGAACATTTATTTTCATTTAGACCCACTTTTCTTCAATTGCAATGCAAATTAGAGGCAGGTGTGGAAAAGAAACAGCGATCCTTTAAGATGTTAACTTTTCACCTTCCACTGCAGTTACACACAGGCAGCACTAAGAGCTCTGTACACCTGCAGCAACCTGGAGAAACAGGCTGTGATAAACACTACATGTATTATGCACAACTATCAGTGTGAGGGGCTGGATTCCAAGCCCTTCCCAATCCAATCATCTTGAGAAACAGAAAGTTTTAGGTTGCTGATGCAGGAAGACAAATCAGCTTCATTTGATAAGTGCAGCAGATTCTGATCCCACTGTACATTGAAGTGTCAATCACTGAAGTGATGATTTCCAAGCTTACAGAGGGGCTGGGTAACTATGACAGCCCCAAACTCAGCACATTGTTCAAACTCAGTCCACAAAACAGCATCAACGCTGTTAATTTTGCCTAATTATGGCTCAGAGAAATTCCAGGGTGGCAGCAACCTCTGCAGGCTGGCCCGTCACATGAGAATTACCCAATTTGGGGCTTTTGCTAAAACAGCTTGTAGGGATTAAGCTCTTTTACCTTGAAGCCGAGTTAAATAAATGCACCACCTCATCAGAAGAACAAAGCAGACTTTTAACACTGTTTATGTTAGTGCTGTCATGCCAAAATTCCTCAGCCTTAAGAAAGGCTGCAGAAACATGAGCTCATTTATACCAGGGCACCTGCTCTCAGCAAGGCCAGACAAGGCATTATTATCCTCTACAAGCTCATCTTTTGAATAATATAGCAAAATTGGTGACTGAACAGTACAGAAGGACAGTTTTACTTTTTCTTATGTCTCAAAGCTTTCTCATGAACACTAAAGCCTTTCTTGTCCAGCTGCCCCATGAGGGAACCAGCAGGAATCTCACAGGTCCTGTTCACCTGTGTTGATAAACAGGATTTTCAGGGCACTTTGTTACAAATGATTCTGTGTGGGGCTGCTGGAGATCGAGGATAACTCCTGAAAGTCATTCCATGGCTCTGGTCCTGGTGCCAGGCTCCACACGAGGCTCCCTGTGCCTCTCTCCTGCGTGTCCTGAGGGGTGTGCTGAAATCAGAGCTCAGCCTCTGAGAGCTCCCTCCAACAATGCTGCCTAATGAAAATGATGGCACAGGAGAAGAGACCGGTAATGAGACAGCTCAAAAAAAGTCCCACGTGCTCCCTGGAAGGTGTGGGAGCGCTGAGGTGAACTCCCCTGCATTTTCAAATAGGTGGAATAATGACTTCCCTAACAGCTGCAGCAGCTCCTGTCCTGGAACTGGCATCTTCTGGTTAAAAACAAGTTGTAAAACAACTTGTTGGAAAGCACAATCCCTGTGCTGCTGCTGGCTGCTCCTCTCCTCACTCAGGAGTGCACAGGACAAGGATGAGGTTCCCACCCACAGCCCAAGGATCCCACTGAACCCCAGGCTGCTGCTTCCCTGCCTGAGTTTTTATCCTGAGTTTTTATCCTGTGCTCCTCCCAGCTCCAGCACAGTCAGCTGATGGACACTGTGGGAAGGGACAGGGCACCTTTTAATATTTAACATTCCAAAGAGGCCCAGCACATAAACACTGACAGCTGCCCCATCTCTGCCTGCCTGCCTGAAACTCCTTTTGCCTTCCAATTCAGTTAGCATATGTGAAAAATTCCCACTCAGGAAGGCTCCCCTGGATGGGACTGCACAGGATTTTGTACCTTGAAGAAAGCCATAATAATAAGGCTATCCAGGTATTCAGTGTAAGTGCCCATTATTAATAAGGATTTTTCAGCACTTCTAGTTTGCAGCAGTGAGTTCCATGAGGCAGGTAAGTCTTTTTTTTTGTAACATAAATTTACTGCTCTTCAGGTTTCACTTCTTGTTTCATCTATTGGCAGGAAGCATCTGTTTTATCTTTCCAACTCCCTGCACTAACCACCCCAATTTCATCCAGCTTCTCTTGTGTATTTTCTATCTGCTATCTTTTTGACTCTAATCCCTTGCAGCACGATGCCATTATAGAACTTTTGCAACTTTTGTTTTTCTGTTCCATTCTCCAGATGTGCTATGATCCCGTCGGCATTAAGGGATAGGCAAGTAATTTTTCTCTGTATGGTGGGAAAAGATAAGAAGAAATCAGCTACATTTACAGGTCAGAGATTAAGGAGAACTTTCAGACCTGCACTTGGACCACAGGAACACCTAGTGAACCTCTGGCATGGTCCAAATCTTACCTCTGTGACTGCCCAAGGACTTTCAAGCCCCTAATTCTATAAAATCATGTCAAATTAATTTTCTACTTTAATAACAAAATTTTCTTATTTTATCATTCTCATCACTTCTATGAAGAGGAGAAGCCAAGAAGTGGGGAAATATTCAAGTGAAGGCTTCCACTGTGAGGAAAGCTGCAACACCATTAGATGTTCATCATTAGTTGTTAAATAATACACATAATAGATTGAAAGACTCAGTTAACACAAAATTGCTCATATCCTCTTTTTGCTGAAGTCCATGTAGTTCATAATTTGAACAAACCAAAGCAACAGATTTTCAAGACCTGCTTTGGGAATAAATATTTCAAGGATAACTTTTAAAACATACTGGAAAGCAAAAGTAAAATCTGAAAGTCTACAGAATTATATCCTCATTCTCACAACATACACAAGATCAAAAGCATTGAAAAATAAAGATGAAGGCAAATTTACGATATAAATAATATTCAGTAATAACTTCATATGTACTTTCTCTTCCAAGCACTACACATGTATATTTTCATTTATTAATTGCCATCACACTTGTGAGAGAGCTACAGCTCAGCTTTGTTTTATGGGCTGCCCTGGTTTCAGCTGGGATAATTTCTTTTTGTGCTTAGTTACCAGCTGTGCTTACACCATGATATGGGCATTGTTTTATTTTTCTTAATCAAAGGTGTTTTAATTTAATTAGCCATTCTGTTATTTTTTTTCTCTATTCTTTTTTTAAAATTACACCATTCCCCTTGCAGAGCAGCAGAGGGGAGGGAGGCCGTGCTTCCATCACTCCCCATCTCCCACAGGCTGTCAGTGACATCCTGATCTCCACAGCCTGATCCTTTTCCCTGTGTACTGGTACTGGCTGCTCAGTGCCACTGGCACCTCTTTCTCCATCAAGAAGAAAGATGAACAGCCCAGGTAGTCAGGTTCAATTTCACTCCATAGATCAGCTAACTAAGAGAGCTGCAGCAGAGCATAATTTACATCCCCCGTCAGAAGTCTGAGCGTAGCTGACAGCCAACTTCACACAGCTTTGTCTGATCTTAATCCATCCCTGCACTCCCAGTTCCAGCAGCAACCAGCTCAGCCCAACTGAAACCTTTTAATGCCTACCCTACAAAACAAACAGCTCCATTGCTAGAGAAAAGCTTGTTCTTTATGGAAAAGAAACCAAACCCCAACCAAACCAATGTAGCACAGAAAAATACAGATTCAGCATTCAGCTGTAACAAGCACAGTGAAATCCAGGTGAATGTGCCCCAGGTGAATGTTTGCTAAAAAGGGGGAACATCCTTCTTAGTTCTGAGTAGTGTACTATAATTTTTGAGAAGCAAAAGTTCATCTTTTTTAATTAGTTACAAATGACTTCAGCTTCGAGCAAAGCATTCTCAACTTCACAGGCAGCCTTGCTACAACAACACTCAACTATGCTGAACCTTTCCATCAGCAGTGTCTAATGGCTCACCTAAAACCAGCTTTGCAATAAAATTCTATTAATTACAGCTAATACTCTCATACTTGATAAAGAAAAGTGCAGTTTCCCCCTGTGCCTGTTCAGTGACAGAACCCGAGGTGGCACGGCCCAGGGCAGCAGCATCCTGCTGGAACTGTCACCCCACATCCAGCTCAGGATCCTTCACAGAAGTGAAGCTGAGTGACAGCGAGGTAAAATTCAGCTTTTAACTCACGCTGGAGACTGGAAAGTCAATGAAAACCTTGTTTCTTTCAGAGCCATTAGTGCTGAGTGCTTCTGTAAGAACAGGTAGAGCTGCTCGGAATGCTTGAAGCTGGCAGCTCACACACACCTGAGAGAGGAGCCTCTGCTGAGGAGAAAAGCCTTTACAGGCAGGAGTTTGGCTTGGTATCTTTTCATATAGAAAAACAGCATTTTCTTTTGTGTAATCAGTGTAGTTGATCTGCCCTTCACTGATTTACAGGACAAACCACAGAACTTTTTATCAGATCCTCAGAGACACCACCCTCGTGCTCAGCCAGAACAATCCTTGTTCCTTTTTAACTGATGTTATTTAGTAGCTAAGAAGCACAAAAGCCTGACTCTGGGTGTCGAGTCCATAATTTTACATCTCTGGATTTCCAAGATTTACATCTGTCATAAATATCAGAAACATGAATCTTGGAAATCAAATATTAAAATGAGGGATGATACTGCGGTGTGCTGCAGCTCAGGCAAATTGCTGTCATTTCCTGAGAGGTGGCAGCATTTCAGTGGTGGCTGATTGCTTTATTATTTTTGTATTCATTGCCCATCACTGATGCATGCAGGTTCATTTTCATTTTTAAAAAGTAGCTCTAAAGTAAAATTCCTAAATGCACCATTCACAATAGGCAGAGGGCACATGTGATTTTTGTCAATTCCTCATCTTTTAGTTTCAAACTTTGTACAGTACTTTGAGATGTGGGATAAAAAAGACACATATCCACCTCCATAGGCAGTATTTATAGATGTGTACAGCATCTCTACTAATTTTGTGTTTCAGTATGTCCAAAATATGTCCAGCAACAGAAAACTCAAAAAGTACATTAGCATTACCAATTTATTGTATAGCAGGTTCTCAAAAATATTTCTTATATATACCTACTCATCTGCCCTTTCTGTTCCAGAGAAAGGGAAGAAGGAGAGCAATATTTTCATTTTTCAGTGAAATAAACTAATGCAAAAATACCTGCCTATATCCTGCAAGGGAAGCAGCTGTTGACACACACTTTATTACCATCAACTGGAATGTTCTTTGCTTCTCAATATATTATCACAGTGTATTGTTTTTCCTGAATGTTAATCCTCCCTGTGTTTATTTGTTTACTGTTCACTATGTTTTTTCTCCTTGTACACTAAAGGTTTGCTGGAAACTTCCTGAAGCTCCTTGCTTAGATCAAGCTTTCTGTACAAAAAGGCTGCTTCTGTGCCCATCCCCACATTTTCCTCTGAGTTTTATTTACTGCAAGAAGGGGAACTAAATCAAAAAACAGGGCCATAAATGCTACCCACACTGAGTGGGAAAACACCAACAGCACAAGTCATGGCTTTTAAATTGTGGCTTTAACAGAGCTCAGAGTCCTCTGACCTTGTTTTAAAAAGCAGGTGAGATTCCCCATATATGCAATTTTCTTTGATATCCTTGTTATTTGCTCCAAACCTTCTTCTGCAAGTGTGATCTCATTGTTCTGTATTTGATTTCTCTAAGTGCAAAGGGAAGCAGGAAAAGTGGTTTTCTATTCTGTGCCAACACACCTGATGGGAACAGTAACTCAGCATTGTGTGAGTAACAGGAGCACTCAGCACAGAGTTCTCAACCCTCATCAGACCTTTACAGTCACTAATTCTCCTTTCTATATTGGATCCAAACCATCTGTACTTGTGGATGCACTGCAACTCCATAACCACACAAATACAGAGCCACTGACAGAGCCCAGCATTAATAAACACCTCCAAACCTTCCTTTGGTTTCCTAGAAAACGTGCAAAGGTTGGGGAAGACTAAACCCACCCCTCAAGCTGCCATAAACCCTCTTTGTTAAGCAATCAATGCCTGGAAAAATTATCCTAAATCCAAGTTCAGTGAAGAGAAACCACTGTAAGCATCTTTCTCTCAGGTTATTTCCAACTCCATGGCAGCAAAAGGATGCTTAATTCTAGAAACCTTCATGGAAAGTCTGTTATGGAAGAATATGCACAGAGAAACTGTTCCTCAGGCAAATCTCAGTTAGCAAGGATGGAAGTGTGAGTGAGATTGAGAGGGATATAATAAAGGAAGAAATATCTGAGGCCATGGAGAGCAGGTTGCAGCCAGGGAAAAAGTCCTTGCACTTTTCTAGCAACACCTCCCTCAAGCAATTAGGGAGAAAATCCCAGCAACAGGAGGCCCCCAAAAAAAGATAAGGGCAAGGCAAATCAAAATAGATGCTGCAGAGTTCAGTGAGGCTCCTGACACTGCAGGAAAACAATGTATTTCCATCCTTGAAACAAATACACCAGCATGCCTGGTGACCCACCAGTGTTTAGGTTGTGACTTCAACAACCATATGAAGCTTTGTTTCAAGATCACAAAATGCTTCTTCCTGTAATTAATAAAAGTTAATCTTTGGCTCTGTTCCATTAACTGCTCTGATCTGTCTCTCATCTTTGTGGCACTGCTCCTGCACCATCATTTTCTACTCTGCATTGCTCTTTACCTGCAGCTTCTGGAAAAGCATTGCAGAAACATTATATTTAGACAGAAATGGAAAAAAAGACTGTAATGATGCCAAAGAGCAGTAATTAAAGTGAGACAAATTAAATTGGGAAGACACTGAAAGACAATTTACTTGAAGTAACGTATTTCAGCACAGCTAAGGAAAAGAAAAATCTAAACGGTTTTTCATTTAAGGTTATGGTTAATTATTTATGAAGGTAAATCCATAAAGCCTAACAGCTGTATTAGAGAAATCTTCTGCCTGTGTATTTGCAAACACTGCAATTCCCACACTCCCAAAGTTACTTCTGGGCTGTAAGTTTTGATGGGGAAGTGAGGAAGAAGAAAGATTTTTCAGGAATATCCTACTAAATCCATTTTGAAAAGGAAAAAATTCGATTTAGATTGAGACTATAAAAGGAGTTGAAGAAAACCAAAGTGTGGTGTGATTAGAGCTCCAATACTGGTGAAAAAAATTCCCATTTGGGTGTATTTAGACTACACAGGATTCTCAACATGCAGGGGATGTTCAGTATAAAACCACAAATTTAAGCAGATGTTTTCAAGGCATCACTCAGTATAGGAAAAATGCACCACTAAAAGTGCTTCATTTGCTGCAAGAATATTTGTAAATAGTTTAAGGAAATACCTGAAATTACAGATCAGTTACTATGGCTAATTCAATTCAGCATCACAGCATTCCTCAAAAGGAGACAAGTCAGAAACATGAAACTGTCAGAGCTTCCTTAAAACTCAAGCATGGTACAGCCTAAATCTGCCACACAGCTGAAAAAAAACCAAAAAAGTGGAAGAAAAATTAACAAGAAACCTCAGAAAACAAGGCTGATGTGATTTCTGTGTGTGCCTTTTGGGACTTAAAGGAAAAAAAAAATTGAAAAAAAAAAAAAAAAAGGCATTTTCTGCCAAAGTTATTTGACGGAAGATCGTTCAATCCCAAATTTCCTTTTTATCTGCCTTGGGCAGAATTCTCAATTTCCTAGAAGCAGAGTCCAAAGTGGATTTTTGGAGGCTCCCTGGCACCTCCTGGAATTGTGCAGATCCAACACCTGCCCCTGAAGCTGCCTGTCATTTTCCCTGATGCCATTGACACACTTTCCCTACTTTTCACTCTTTGTTAACTCATAAAGGGAAAACTGGGAAGAGAGCAGCTTCTGCTGCAGGCTGGATTCATTAGGAACGTCCTGACAATTGTGCTGCCAAATGAAGGGAGGCAAAACTGCTTAAGAAACACGGGGAATATTTTTGTGTTTTAATTGTGTCACGCTGAGGATTTTACCTGCAGGAGGTGGAAATATTTACAGCCTTGCACGTGTTTACAGCAAGATCTTTATCAGAGACTGAGGGGGAAAATATGGGTCCAAAAGGAGAGGAAAAAAAGGTTTCTTTTTTGTGAATATGGTCATTTAAGAGGACAGTGAAGAACCTCCAGCAGCTCAGAGCAAGAACTATTCACACAGCTCCAACTCCAACAGCACTTGGATTTCTGAAGCAGCTTTTCCTTTCTCCTCAGTAGCAATTCCCTTCTATTTCTGTGAAAATAAAAATGTCAAGAGAAATTCCGATTTCCTCACATTCCACAGCCACTCTGCCTTTTTCACTAACAAAGAAAATCAAGTGCCTGTGTGCTTAGCAGTTACTTGGGTGTTAAATCCTTACCTGCTCCTCTTCCAAAGCCCTTCCAACAAGGGGTTTGCCACATCTGCCTTACTGCCAGAAGATTTTCACAGCATTAAACGTCTACAAACCACATTGTGTTGACCATTCTGAAAACTAGAGACACCTCACGTTGAAAGGTGCATTTATTCACATTTAAAAGATAACCAGGGAAATCACTGACATTAATTTATTTCCCTCCAAGAATCCTTCCCGACCCTGTAAGCAGCAGACCTGGAGTCACATATGTTTATTCTTATAGCCAGGGGACCAAAATCCCTTCACAATGACAAGATATTTAAAATCTCTCCTTCTTAGAGAGCCAGCTTTATTTCAGGCATCTTAAAGAGAAAATCACATTCCCTCCACAGAGTGCTCTGTTAAGAGCCTTGGATGTGGTTGATGCACTGTCCAGACCCCAGCAGTAACTGGAATTTAAAGCTTTTTGCCAATCTGCAGCTTTGTCTACACTGCAATATTTTGTGGGTTTCTTGTCTAGCTGAGTGGAGGGAAAACCCCCAAACCATCTTGAGGATAGTGCTATTTTTTTTCTAATTGTCATTATCTAAATGCTGGGCCATGGACAGGCAGCTGGGCCACCAATTCCCTGAAATCACTGCCACGTCCCCTGCCCTCAGCTACACCACTCACACAGCAATGAAAGCGTGTGAACACATCATTTCAGAGTGTAAATTCTAGGAAAAAGACATTCCCATACTGGCTTCAGCTAACAAAAACTAGAATTTAAAATATTGTCTTGGTTTGGTAACTTGCAGGACATTTGTCTGCACTGATTCCAGCAGATTTATTTTGACGTAAGTGGGAGCTGAACCCACCCCACTGAATGTGCAGACCTTTTGCCCCAGTTCCAAAGCAGAGTCCCCAGAAAATTTGCTTTAAGTGGGGAAGCTCTAGCAAGCTAAAAAGTAATCCTCTCCTCCTCATTTCCCACAAGAGTGTGAACATTTTGTGGTAGATTTCTTGATTACATGAAATCTCCCTGAAGAATCTTCACCCTGGAGCTTAATGAATGACACCACACATCAGAGGGGAGCCAGACACAATACATCCTGTGACCTGTCCTCTGATGAATCCACTGCCTCAAAAGCCAAATTAGAGATGTGATTTTACAGGAATATGTTTATTCCCCACATCTTTCCTTCTTCCTTCAAGTCAAAATCCTCAATCATTAAGTGAGTCCACGTTTGTGTGCCTAATTCCATGAAATCTCTAAGCTCAGAGAAACCCTGAGTGCAAGGTTGGTTTGACTTTTCCTGCCAGCATCTGGGATGCAGCAATTCAGCATCTGGAAAGGTAAAAAACACCCACTGGAGCCAGGGGTGACCCTGGCCAGTAAAAAGAGCAACCTGGATAGCAAGAAATCAAGGTCCACAGCCAAGATAACTTCAAGTTATTCGATATTGATTCAATATTATAATCCTCTTTGTTCTACTAAAGTCAAAATGAAATATTTTTATGTATTTTGAGCCTTATTAAAACCTATTCTTCCTTTTTTAAAGCAAAACTTAATTGAAACCAGCTCGAAGAAGAAAGCTTCATTTATCACCGAGTGACATTTTGTAATTAAAATACAGTTCAGAACAAAATGTTTAGCTGCAAAGGCGTGAATTTTCCCTTCCTCACCGTTGCTGCCAACTTGCTATTATTATGAGTGCAGTTAGAACCAGAGAGCTGGCTGTTGCTTCTTTTCACTGAAAATTAACTGGAAGGAGAGCAGGGATTGTTTGTCTAGAAACAAGATGCCAACTTTTTCTCTTTTTAAGGCATGGGTGAGATGCAGTGCAGTGACCACGTGCTGAGTTCTGTGAGGCTGGTCCAGTCATGATAGTGAAAAGTAATTACAAATAGCATCAATTCCTTCTACTTTCTTACTCTTGCTTCCTCAAAGGCTCCATTTTCAGGTCAACTTATCTTTTATTGGCACAGTTGCTGTGTGTGAGTTCCTCTAAACATACTCACAAGTTCACAAGGCTTTTCACAGACACCAGTACCCCCAAAATCATTCTAGGAAATCGGGAAGTTTCAGTTGAAGGAGCTTAAGAGCAGCAAAGAAGCATCAGGTTATGGACAGCTGGCTACAAACCTGACCATTCTTAAATTTCTGTACATGAGCCTCTAAAAAAATAATCAGTTTGGTTTTAGGATGGAATATTTAGAATTTTCATTCTAGAATGGAAAAGATCCATAAAATGAAAATGAAAGATCCCATTCTAAAATGAAAACTGTACACAGTGCACATCAGCAGTGTCTTTTACACTCACTCCATGTGCCTAAAATGCTGAAAGGGCTCTGCTTGTAGTAACTATAAGCTGCTATAAGCTGGAAACACAAAGCTGACTGGCAAATTACTTTGGGATATATCAAATCATTCATGCCTTTTCCTAAAACAAAATTGCATGTGCTAGGAAAAATCTCTGTGTCTATGCCCAGCAGAAATAAACACAAACCTTCCCATGGAGGCACAGAAAATGTACAAGAAACTCTTATTCCTCTAAGCAGAATGGGAGACAATAATTTCCACTGCACCTTCCACGTTGAGACACAAATAGAAGGAGCAGAATTTGGTTTCAAAACCTGCCAGTGAACTCAGAGTGATGAAAACATTCTTGCTCCCCTCACAAAGTGAGCGTGCTCCCGGGGCTCTGAAGTAGGTTAATACCATGATTACAGCATTTGCAGAGGTTGGCAATGCTGCTCCAATCTCCTGCTGTACTTAGACACCAAATGAATAAAAATGCCTGTGGTACAAAGGTTAAGTACATTAAAGAAGAGTCACATGAAGCTTTAGCCACACCTCTGCCTGAGACCAGAAATAAAAACCTGCAGGATCCAATGGCTCGAGATACTCAGAGTGATCCAATGCTTTTTGCACAATCTCCCCATCTCTAACACAGCTTTGGGTTTTTTTTAAAAAGGGAGCACAAAGAGCCACCTCCAATCACACAATGAATGCAGTGCTTCAGTTTAATACAGTGAGTGCTGGGATGCACAGCCCTTGGAGTGATCCAGCTCCCTTTCTGAACTGGTGTGTGCAACTCCATCATTTGGAGGGATTCCACCCCTGCCAATGCAAGCACTGGCCAAGCTGTGCATTCCACTGGGACAAGGCTGTTCCAGCTGCACTCCAGCATCTAATGGCTGAATTCCAGACCCAAAGCTGAAATTCTCATGAAAATAAAGTGTTTCCCTCAACGATTTTGACTTAGCATTCACTTAATACTACTCACTATTAGGCTTGAGATGAGTAAAAGTGTAAATTCATGTATCTAAGTAGATGAAATTCTGATGAATAGGAACATATTGGTTATGAAATCTCAGACCTCAAAGCCCATCACACAGATCAGATCAAATGAAGACCCTGCTCCAAATGCCGGCAAAGGAACTTTCAGAGGTGATGCACTTGGAATATTTTGCCTTGGTCCTAGCAGCATAAGCATATTAATGTTTTCTAGACATGAGAGTCTGGCTGACAAAATATCCATATTCCAGGGATGCTTAGTTTATATAAACAGCACTGGCAAGAGGGAATGCTTGTGCTATACACTTACTAATTAAGATAATTCACTTTTGAGTGTAAAAATATTAAATTATTTTTTCAGGAGAAAACACCCAGTTCCTTCTTTCGTGTCTTTGGGTTTTTTCTCCTCAAAGATCCCCATTTTCAAATCTTTCTGCTTGTCAGTTCTGAATAACTTGGTAAAGAAATGGTATCTAAAGGGTTTTGAGTTTAATGCAGGCCAATAACCTTGAATATTTTAAAGCAGCTAGAAAGAAGCTTAACCACACATTTCAGCAAGTCTAAAGAGACATAATTTGAAAGGTATTTATAGCTAGTGCCTCTTTATTTTCACATCTCAGGCTTTTAGAACCTTTGCTCTAAACCTAAAGGGGAAATTTTCCCCCTTTGAACTGGGTTACTTCAAATGGAAACTTCATTACTAACCTTAGAGAATTCAGCCTCCTCCAAACATCATCTGCTTTGAGAGAAAAAAGTAAATCAGCTTGTGTTTGGATATAATTAGTGTGAAATGACAGAAACTACAAAATCTGGCCTGCAGAGGTTATGGGGCATTAACAAAAGATGATGTTGTAATAGTTCAGACTTTTCTGCTGGAGACAGCCTGTGTGGAGCAGAGCAAGAAGAAAACACAGAATATGTAAGGCTGCCCCCACAGAGTTCATCTGATGGTCAGGGAACTCACACCAGCTTCAAGTGACATTTCTGAAGGGAACTGCACATTCCTGAAAAAAACACAATGCACCTTTGGTGTCTTTTCCCACCATCTCTAACCAGAGCATTCCCCTGCAATCCAGCAGTGGAAAACAGTGTCTCCTATGCACCTCACAAATTTAATAAAACATTAAAAGGTCCTCTTAGGTAACTTCACTTGAAGGTGTAGCTCTGGCTTTCTCACTCTTGTGGTGGCCAACAGTTCCAAATGAGCTTCCTCGTTATGAAATATACAAAACCAGATTAAATGTCAACAGAACCTCACTGGAAGCTGAACTGTGAGTGAATGTTCAAAAACAAGTTACTTTTCACAACTGCAAGGCTTCCTATTTCCTCTGTTGGGAACATTTTACTGTAAAATTGGGCTCCAGTAGCAAATACCAGGTTACTTGTTACAAGTGAAATCTTTATTTGTCAATCTTAACAGGAAATAAATTTTCCATAGTGTGTCTACAGAAGTGCTTGCTTACTGCACCTTTAAATTCGCATGGATTGCTTCATTACCAAAAGGACAGAAATCTCCCCTCAAAACCTCTTTTTTTGTAATTATGTTTTGTTTTAAAAACAGAGGAGTTTAATACAAAGACACAAAAGTATTTCGTATCAACACACCATAATTTCACATACTGAAAATCCAGTATCTGTCTGCTCTATGGACATTTAACCCCAAATAATTGGTTCCACCACAAGATTAAAAATACCCAAACCCAAACCTCCTCTTTATCTTTATAATCTTTTCAGTACACCAGCAGTTTATGCATTGAATAGAATATGAGGAATTACTGAATTAAGAAATTACTGGAGTGAGTTTACTAGGTTTTAAAATATATGAAATATATTTACTTTATCTTTATTTGCTTAAATGACCATGTCCCTGAAAATGGTTATGAGATAATTTAAAATGAATGAATAGTAATAGTAAATCCTAAAAGCTTTTAAACACAATAAAGGTTCTTTGCTTCCATGAGATCTGATCACAGGATCCTTGTTGCTCTCCTTAAATATGTCTGCCTTAAAAAAATCCAGACACGAACCTACAAATTAGCATTGAAGTGAGCCCTCAGATAGGTAGAACTCCTGTTTTTGAACAACCAAGGTGTGTTTGTTTCACTGAAGTAAATATCTAGCACTGAGTGGGACCACCTACACTTGTCCTGTAGGGAATGACTTGGCCTAAAAAGAATTATTATTAATTAGCATTATCCTGGGCCTCATTAACATATGCAGATGAGCTTCAAAGTATGGGCCTTTCCATCAGAGTAGAGTTAGATAATCTCTAATAAACCTCAGTGTCATTAAAGATTGTTCATCCCCCTCTGCTCTAACCCTGGCATCATGTTAAACATCCGTACCTTAACCACCTCTCAGTCTCTTTTCTCATTTGTTCCTCTGCCAAAATAATCCCTCCCAAATCCTGCTCTGACTGCACTCCTCTGAGGGCCTGCACTGATGTCCAATCATTCACACTATTCATTTTAAACTTATTTCAGAGGTATATATATGAAAATAATTTTTCTAAGACGCAAAGGATTTTGATTTAGATTCCATCAATAGCCACAATATTCACTTTCAGGCTGGGGTGTCCTGCAAACAAAGCAGGCAGCTCCATCCAGAGTGCCAAGCACAGAAAGCAGCCCCAGATGGAGCACATTCCCTGACCACTGTCCTTCCATTCACTGAGCAGGACAAAGGTCTCCAGGAGACAGCAAGATGAGCTCAGCTCATTAAAAGCTGTATGAAAATGTGTATCCTGAAGGGATGTTAAATGAGGCTTACACAGGCAACTTTGAGGCTCTGCTTCCTTAGAATTTTAGTGCTTAACCTTAGAGCCCCGGCATTTCTTTAATGCAATTAAACAGAGGCATGGATATAATGTATTGCTTCAGCTATAGTCTAGCACAGGGAAAGAAAATAGGCAAGAGAGATAAAGAATTCTGTAGGTAGCTTTCATTTTGATCTCCAGTGTCTCTTAAGCACTGCCATCCTCCTGACACACTCATCACAGCAGAGGCTGTGTTCTTCCACAGCCAATTTTACTGGGAAGGGCTGGTAACAGGATTTTTAAAGAGACATTTCAGATAGATTTTTTATAAAAGAACTATAAAACCATAAGGATCCTACACTAGTAAGTGTTGCAAACACTGAGCACACTAGGTAACCATGTCAATATTAAACTTAAGCCATGCCTGAGTACAGAGTACACCCAATTTCCCTCACGCATTTAATTCACTTTATGTGACTTTGGACATTTGAATTCAATTTAAAACTTACACAGGCAACACAAGGCTGCAAAAAAAAAGATTGCTTCATCCAACTACTACTAGTGTTTTTGCCTCCCACCTAGTTATCAGCCCATTATTGTGACGTGTGAATATTACCCTCTTATTACTTTCAAGGCAATTTTATATTTAAAATGAAATTAATAGCTAACCTCAAAAGACTGCACTTA
Organism: Aegithalos caudatus; assembly: GCA_013389925.1. Taxonomy (NCBI): domain Eukaryota; kingdom Metazoa; phylum Chordata; class Aves; order Passeriformes; family Aegithalidae; genus Aegithalos; species Aegithalos caudatus. The sequence goes on along the minus strand of WEIU01007906.1, from coordinate 1,888,959 downwards.
ATTTCATTTCACTCCCTGAATCATCCTTTTCTCTACACAATTCTCCCTCTAACTAAACTAGGAGCATAAGAGGTGTAATTATAGATCACAGATGAGCTGTTCAGCATCTGCTGGTGTTTAAAGCAGGGTAGACATTAAAGTTGGCTCCAGAGGAAGCTGCTGCTGTCACTTGCAGAAGAATTTGCTGCAAAATGTTAATATTTAGAAGTCAAGGCTGGAGTTGTCTGTGCTTTTGGACAACTTTGCAGGACATCCTATGGCCACTGAAACCACTAAAGCCAGGAGGATCTGGGAGAGGAAAAATCCCCCCAAACCCTGTATCTCACCAGATCCAGTTAGCTTCAGTGAAAAATGCTGGGAGCACCATCATGCCAATTTCTTTGGTTCCACTCCTAGTGACTTTTTGTGTTGATGGAGCAACAGCTTGTTTGCTTCCCTGACTGCCCCATCCCAAAGAGAGACCACACATCATTCCCACCTCACCTCTACTTCAAACTTGATCTACTTGGAGCAAGGAAAGGCAGTCTTGGGACTCAGCAGCCAAATGACAATTTGCCCTACTTCTCCTGTTTTTAATGCTGTTTTGCAGCAATGAGTAATGCTGTCTCTGGGAAATGGAAGTGAAAGCTACTCTGTTCTTGTCAGAATAATAATGGATATTGTGTTGGCAACTTTTCCTCCTGCAGTGCACAACTGCATAAATAAAAGGAAGTGGGAAAAGCCAATACTGGAGTAAATAAAGGGGTTAGTAAACTTTCTTTTTCGTACACACACATTATTTAGTTAAGCAACCTGAATATTGTCACATATGCACAACCAAGCAAATGTAAAAGCAGAGAAATGCTCTTTTTCCTGTCCTTTTGCCAACAGCTAGCTATAATATATGACAATGTTTAGATAAAAATAATACAAATAGGATGTCATTATTTCTGAGGACATGTTTATCTCTAATTCACTTTCAAGAGAAATGTTATGCTTCAGCACATTCACAGAATCACAGAATAAGCTGAGTTGGAAGAGCCTCACAAGGAACATCCACTCCATCATCACTGCACAACCCAAACACATTTTATGTATATATAATATATTACCTTTATTCTGAAGGACCAATAATGTCCATATTGATCCTATACAGAGAATCATGCATGAGGATCACAGCCACATCTTTTCTTTACTCCTGAGGAGCACAGGGAATGTCTGCCCTGACATATTTATCACAAGAAGTCTGAGCCTATTACTGGCCAAATTCTCTACATATTTCTTCAAGCTCTTCAAGAGGAATATACCACAAGGCATGAATGAAGGGCTTACAATTTCTGTCACAGCATTTCAAAATGCTACCAATTCTGTGGGCAAGTTTCTCTTAACCAGAAGTGGTCAGTGTTCTGTTACATTGAAGATTAAGGAGACAATTATTTTTCAACTAAAGTTTTTATGACATATATATATGTCAATAAACATTTCTGATTCAGAAACACACAAACCAAACCCTGCATGTCTGTTAACTTGTACATTCCTCCACAGTTTTTTTCTTCACAAGCTGATTAATGAAATTACTGTGATGCCAACACTGAGAGAGTGAAACGTGCTGGTTTAAAGCACAAAACAAGAAACAGGATCCTGGGATTACACACCAAGCTCTGCCCTGATTTGTGCTTTAATCTTTGGAAAGTAATTGAGAGATCTGCACTGGCTTTTAGATGCGAGGATCTAACCACCTTTGAAATCAATTCACATTTCCCCCATATGTACATAGGTCAAGGAAGCTTATGGTTCTCCATAAATTACACAAAATTATATAAAATTGGAGGGATTCTCCCTGGTAATATGAAAAAGCATATACTGCAATAATGTGGACACCAATGCTAAGTGTTATCTGTTTATTTCAGGGGAAATTAGTGAGTAATTTAATACTGGGATCAAGCTAATATTCCAAATTTACTTGTCTTTGATATCCCTTCAGCAAAATGGGAGCAGTTATCAGCACAGCTGATACCTCTAATCTGTATTACAAAGTGAGCAACACTTTATTGCATATTATGGGAAATACTGCAAATAATAATAATGATGATAGAAAAGGCAAAATGTTTCAGAAAAACTACAAATGCTCAAATGCACGTAGTGCAACATGCTGACAGAAATGTTATTCATCAATATTTATTAGGCAAGAAAATATCTTTGGATGAAGAATGCTACAAAAACATTATCATCACCAACATACTTGTCCCTGTAGAATATTTCTCTGTGAGCCATATTAGGAAACTTCTACTAATCCAAACCTCTGGAGGTATTTTAGCTACTAATCTGGATGAATTAGGTCACTCCTGCTCAGTTATTCATTACACAATAGAATTTCCTTCCCTGAACCCTCTGAACAAAACTTTCCATTTACAAAAGCTCTAATATGAATTTTGCAATTTTGCTGAGAGTCTTTTCAATGACTGCGAGCAGAGAAAAAGTTTCACTGAAAATTAATTGATTTGCCTGTTTAGAAGTTCTATTTCCTTATCAGCCCCAGCCCTGCTTTCTCTTTATTTCAATCAAATCTCAAGAGGGAGTTTTAGAGTAGTTTTAGAGCATATGAGGGTGAATCCAGAATTAAGGTACAGCACAGGCTGAACTGGAAGCACAGGTGATGCTCACAGGATGCCCCAGTGCAGAGCCAGCCCTGGAGCACAGCAACACCCACCTGTATTTTTGGATTGTTCCATACTCAAATCCTCTCTGGAATATGCACTGACTGCACTGAGCCCCTGATTACTGCTTTAAGGTGAAATGCTTTCATGACTGTTAAAACATTAAGAAATTGTAACAGAGGCTCTCAGGAAGTGTTGTTTTTAATATTCAACAGATTATTGATTGCTCTGCTGAGGAGCAGCAAAGTAACAACCTTAGTTTAGGCAGATTTCCCTCAATTAAAAACAACAGTAAACATCATATCTGCAACAAAAGACAACATCCATCACCCCCAAAGAATCCTTCAATTAATAACCACAGATCCCCTTTGGTACACGGTATTTAAAACAGAATTCATGAGCTCTCTAATTGATGATAGGTTATTGGATAACCCTTGTTAATTATAGCTACACAATGTCAAAATTAATGATTTTCCCACCCCCTTTCAACTAGAGAATGAATTCATAACTATATCAACTCACAAAAGACGTGCAATTAATATTGTCAGTAATCATTTCACAAAAGAGATTTGTTAAAGGCAGGCATGTGGACACAATTAGTGTATCAATTAATGTTGCCATTACTTGATCTATAAATTATTGAAAAACTCATAGCTACTGTAAGGAAACAAAGCAAATCCACTCCCAGTCAATAAAAGAAGCTCTTCTGGTCATTACCCTTTAGATCAAATTCAAATTTCGCTGGATTCCACGAATCTTAGCTACATAATCAGAAAAATAAATGAACCTATACCAATGTGGTATCTTGAAATGCCTCATTATGATGATGCTTTAATTGTTGGTAGTTGATCACTTAAAAAAAAAAGCTAACTCATTAAAAAAGTAATCCACCATCTCTGTTCAGAGCACTTATTAACTGAAACTGAATTTCCAACCTGGAAACACAGCTGCAAAAACTGCACCAAGATTTCTGTGCCAGCAAAACTGTAACTTTTACATCCATTGGAATTCCACTCTCGAGTTCAGCAATGATCAGTGCAAAGACTGGATGCAAATGAGGGCTAAGAAGCCCAACACAGGACTGGGGTAGCATTAGGCACCTATGACAAAAACTGACAGTGACAAAACACAACCTCGTTTAAAGGCTTCCTATCCCCAAAGGCTTTTAAACTAACTAGGTAGCTCCTGTTTGATCTTAGTCTGACTAGAGTTTTGCTCCTGGGGATGCACAAGTTTTCCTTTAGACAGTTCCCAGCCTCTCATTAGTGCTTAAAAGACCCAGGAAATAGATGTGACCGCCACAGGCCCAATCCCCACGCGAACGGTCCCGCAGCCGCTGCTTTCCCTTTAATCAGCAGTCAGGAGAGATAAAATGGGACAATTAAGCTTTTTGCCATCGTGTTCCCAAGAGGATCAGACTCAGATCTCCCACCTCCAAGCCAGCCCTGCCACGCAAAGCCCTGCAGTGCAAACTCCTCACCTGGCGTGAACCAGCCTCCCGCGCGGAGCCCGCTCTCGCTCCCTCTCCTGGAGCACGGCTTGGGCACCTGGATATCCATCCAGCCAGGACACAGTGCCCAGCTCCAGGAGAGGAGAAGACCTCCAGCTCCTGCAGAGCACGTCCCACCCTCTCTGAATGTCCCACTCCTACTGGCTGGGTGCAGCAATCCCTGGCTTGGCGCCCTGCCTGCTCTGAGGGCTGCTCCAAGGTGCCGCGTGCTTCCCACGCGCTCTGGAAACCCAACAAACAAGGGAATCAAACAAACAATCAAGGGAATCCCACCCAAGGGCACCTGAGCATCAACCATCACATGCTGAGTGTCAACGTGCCCAAGCTCCTCTTGGATTTGGCTTCCATTTTTTACAAGTCCCTGACATTTTGAAAATTGACTCAGGAGTCTTAAAATGGGGGATACGATGAGAGATGGAACTGCAGAACAAGACCCAAGCTTCAAACAGAAAAATCACAGAATTCAGGTGCAAGAGGAAGAGATTAAAACTCTAGGAGTGTCCCCTGGCCTACACTAAACAGACACAGATGTGCACTGGAATTTGGTAGCCTGGCTCACTTCTTTACTGACCTCCCATTTCAATTTTTCTGTTCAGCTAATTTTGTAAGAAGGGATTTTCCCAGGCAGTTATCAGTGTGAATTCAACATCAATGCAACACATTTCCCCCAGAGAGGTTTCTAAATCAATTTTAATTCCGATAGGCTCAAGTAAATGTTTTCAATTTGATTCAATAATCTATACACACTTACAACAAGGCTTTTCCCCCATGTACTACAAGACAAACATGGTTTACGTCTCGAACAACTCTGGCTAATAAAAAATTTTAATTTCCTATCCTGAATGATACAAACACACAATTTTTACTCACTTCTTAATGAACCAGATGACATAAACAAACAAAATAAAATCAGCATTTAAGAGCATTAGTTATATCATTAATTCTCTAAATGCTTCTTAAAGAACACATGACTTTTCGCAAACTCACCAATAAAAAGACTGGATCACCAAAAAACATCCTCAAAATGAGCTTTCTAAAGCTCCTAAGAATTTCTCACAATTTCCACTTAGACAGCAACATGAAACTTCTCCAGGATATCTTTTAAAATGTGAGCAAGTTCTCAAAAAAGATAATTACAGTGAAGTTACCAACAGATATCAGCACCAGTGGCATGAAGATTAGGGCTGGAGGTGGGGGATGGCAGAAACATAATCTCCTCTAATAACACCTAGTGCACTGTAATCCTGTAAAATGGAATAAAGTGTAGGAATGAGGGCTCTGGGGGTCAGGGTGAAGCACTGGTCCTCAAGGGACAAGGAGCTTCAAAGCACAGGGAGGAAAATGTGACAATATGGAGAGGAAAGGAGGTGCCTGGCTCACCTCTGTTCCCAAAATTCCAGGGCAGTTAAAATTCCAACCCCTCTTCCCAGGAGTATGACCAGGAAGCACTTCTAGAGCCCACCCAACCCTGGATCCATCAATATGAACTGAATAAAAGGCAAAATGTACCTGATTTTCCAACAGCCTGCTTTTAAGGCTGACAATGTTAACATACAAAATTACAGTCTGATACGATCATGTAAATATTGAACTTACCCACAGAACATCAGAGCTGCTCAGCTGTGATTCTGTGCAAACAGCAGCTTCTGAGAGGGCTTTGTGTGTAAGTTCTTGTCCTAAGTGCAGTGACAGCCCTTCAGTGCTGGAACAGGGCATTGCCTCACAAATCAGCTGAGATGACAGTGCAGACACTGCAGGGCTGCCTACGACCACAGAGCTCATGGCTCTGAAAACACCTGAAGAGAAGTGTTCCAAAGGGAACTGCTTTGCATGTGACTACAGAAAATTTTCTGTGTGTTCCCAGCAGATCAGAGAAATATTTGGTAAAATCTTTGCACGAGCATTGCCATCTGCCCCCTGTGCAGCACAAATCAAACTATTTCCCTGTCCACCCAAAATCTAGCAGCCTGTACAACAGAACCTAAAAGCAGTCATATGAAATCCTAAAGGAACTTCAACCACACATTCCACCCTTCTGGCAGGGAGTTAGTCCATCCCAGCAGCAAGACTGCATTCAGCAGCAAGACTGATATTCACCAAATATCATTAGACTCCTCCTGGACTTCTTCTCTAAGCTGTCCAGGTTATTAAATTGTTAACTAATGACATCACAGTGGCTTTAACTCAAAGTAGGTACTATTACTACAAATGTACAAGTCATTGCTCTCTTTTTGGCTACTGTACATCAATAAGAAGAGCTGCTCACATTTATCTGACACTTTTTAGTGTTCTTTATCCATCCTACGAATTAAGCTTTGTTTTATTTCAACAGTCCAAATAAGAAGCACTACCTCAGTGGATTTTTATGCAGGTGAAAAGAACCAAAGATTTAGCTGACTCTACACAGAAGATTTAGGCTGAGATCAGGAAAGAACCCAGTCCTGTGCTCCAACTCTAATCCTCAGCCCCTTTCCATCACCCCAGACCTCCAGAGTGGGATACAAATGTGAGCCAGACATTCCATGCAGTGCTGTGAGCTGCAGAAAACAGGAGAACCACCAAAACAGTGGATAATACAGCAAAAGAGGCCTGTCCCTGCTCTGGATGGAGGAAGGATGCATGGCTCTTCCAGAAGTGCAACAAAACACTGGAAAAACACTAGTGCTGAAATTTCTGTTTATACAGCACAAGACTTATTTCTTGGGAATACTCAGTTCCATTGCACAAACTCATTGATGAGCAACATTAGAAACTTCATGTTAGCACTTGCTACCTGCCACTGCTGGCACTTAATGAACCTGGGGTGAAAAAAAAGGAAAAAAAATCCCTGTTTTTCACGTGTCCATCACTCCCACTATACAGAGGAGAGCTCCTTTGTTGGAACACAGGGGAAGTGCATACAACTCAATGAGAAGTAAATGAGCACACCAAGTTTCTTTTGACTCTGCTTCTGTGGGATGTGAATAGCAAACAGTGTGTGCATTGTCTGTGTGGAGCATTCACTGCCCCAGCCTCGATGGGATCGGATGCACTCAGGCTGCAGGGACAACACTGAACCAGGATAATCCTGGGGATGTGCCACTGCCATTCCCTGTCCCTGCCAGCTCCCAGACATGCTCATCACTGCCACACAACATGTTTTATACTCTCCCTCAGCACTGAAGGTAATTCTCAGAATTTCTGCTTGGGGGATGGAATCAGATTTTGGGCAGATAAGAGTTCAGTTACTATGATTTATGGAAATGTTTTTACAAGCTGGATGCTGAGTATTTTGTTAACATAAACATCAAGGTCCTAGACGAGTCCTAGAAGAGTTGTTTGCTGGTTTCAAAAGTTTCAGCCTCCAGCAGAAGAAATAACATAGGAGACACACATCAAAAAGATGTTATCCATATTGCAAAGAAATGACAGTTTTTAATTTCCTGCCTGCTCCCAAAAAACTGAAGGATCATACAACCAAACCACTTTAACTTTTTTTGCCTTAAACATCTTAGATCACATTCTCATTTACATCAAAGTTCCCCTTTTCTTGCCTTTCCAAACTTCAGCTTTTTTATCTTAAATGAATCATTTTTGATTTGTGAGTGTAAGCCTAGAGCAGTCATAAGGTTTTTAAACCATCTTCTTGAACAAACACTTGAAATTTTTTAATTGCTGTGTCTTCTACAAAGCCTAGGATAAAGATTTCTGATACAAAAGCCAAGGGGCTTAGTAAATGTTTTGGTGGAATTGCTTCAGTATTTGGTATTGCTGCCCAGCAGTTCTAGTTAACTATCAGTAAAATTTGCATTATATATATGTAAGCTGAGATATTTTTCTCTTAGAAAAATGAAAAAAAAACCCTCAGAAGTAAATGGCTAAATTGCACATCCACAGAAAGAAGCAGAATGACAAACTGTAGAGCTCACATGAAAGTTCAAATCTTGCTGGGTCGAATATTGAAATTATTAATGATGATTATTTTCCTTCCGTTTTACTTTTATTTGAGTAATTCATATTACATCTGTTTTCAATCTTGATTTAATGTGTCGGTTTATAAAAATAAACAAATATGGCTACACAGAACAACAAGAACTACCACTAGAATTTAAGGTCCTGGGCTCCAAGTTCATCAGTATTTAAAACCATAAGCAATAAAAATACTAATAAAAATGCAAGGAGAAAAATCCCTACTAAAAATCTTTAAGCAAGCACAAGCACCAAATTCATATGGTCCCATTTCTCACACTTATCACTCCAAAGAATTGCTCTACAGTCTGAGGCAAAATTGTAAATACAAATATGAACTAATCCAACCATGCATTTCTCCATAGCTTCTCCTTAATTTTGAGTTTTCTTGCTCCTCATTTATATTTCCAGATACCAGATTAAAATTAATGTCTCCACAGATTGCTACTGAGCTCTCTAACTTCACAAAGTGTCAGTAAAATTCAAACTCCGGGAACAGAAAGTGCATTTGAGCTCTGGTTAGTTTAAAACAAAGCAGAAAAAAAGCCATTAGAAGAAAACGTATTTATTAGCAGAGAAAAAGATAAGTGACCTTTTGCTGAGTAATTTTAAAAACTGTATTTCTCTTTGTGATCCATAAATAATATGTAAGTTTTTTTTCTCCTATTTCAGACATATTTCAAAAGGATGTATTTTTATATCAGAGGATCAAACCCCGTATTTCTGTACCAGACTTTCACTGAGCTTAACAAATCCCACTTTCACTGAGCACACAGAAAACAGAGGAGCCACAGATGCGTCAAAGGTGGCTGATGTAGGAGCTGATTAAAGAACAAAACACACACAAATAAAGAGAAATGAGTCACTACCTTTCTTTTTGGAGTCTTTCTTTGTGCTGGTTTTAACAGCCACTTGAAGTTCTGTCTCAGTTGACATCCTATATCCTTAGTCCTCTTCACACAGATCCAGGATCTCGGTCAGGCTCATTTAGAACGTCTCTCCAAGAGAATAATTTAGCCTTTCAGATACTATAACCCAAACAGTTCATCTCATTCACTCCTTTCGAGTGCTGTGAAAGGAAGGAAACAAAAAGCAACAGTCATTTTCTGCATTTAAAACATGAAAGGAAAATAAAAAAGCAAAACCACTGCAAGGGAGAAACATATAAAGTTCTCCATCTACTGAGCCAATTGTCCACGATTTTAGATGCTTAAACACAGTTATCTGTGACTACATCAAACATCTATGTTGGAGATGTTTTGGCATATCTGAGATGCCCTCACAGCTCAGGGTGTACAGAAGACCAGCACTTCTGGACCAGCAGCTGGAGGACAAAGACCACAATAGCTGGAAATGTCACCAAAGGCAAAAAAAATCTGCAAGGGCTTAATTCTTAAATGCACCAATTCCATATTGCCAGATAGTAAGTACAGGTTTTTACTCCTCCAATTCTCTTCCAGCGCTTTCATTCTCTTACTTGAACAAAGACAATGAAAAAATTATTCACTGCTCATGCTGAGAACATCAAACTTTGCCACTCCTCTTGCTTATGATAATGTTTCCAGTATAAAAGACTCTGTCTCCACACAAACAAAGCTGTAATTTTAACACCCATCTAGTAATCTTTCTTGCAAAGATCTCTGAAAATAGTTAATTAAACCAGTGAAATATAAATGGGATAGGTGCAAAAAGGTAACATTTAGGGAGAGAACATTCTGGGAGAAAGCTACAGCTTTAAATGATGTATATTTGTTGGGGACAAAAATGCACCAGTTGTGAACCCACAGCAGGAATGCGCTGGAGCAGGATGAGGGAGGCAGGGATGTCAGGGCTCTGGAGGCAAAGAATACACAAAGAATAAACATCTAAGCAAAAAAAGAACCCATTGCTCCAATTCTCACTGCTGGTCCCTCCTGTTTTGAGGGATGAACCACTTACTTGAGGCAGTCTGTCGAGGGCAGAGGAGCAGACTGTCCCAAAGCCATTTGTCAGGATGTTTCCCCCACCAAATGCATCTTCTTACTGCCCTTTCTTTTTTGTGAGAAAGTTCTCATTATTAGCACAATTACAGGGAAGTCCATCTGGCCTGTCGGAACAGCTGCCCACTTATTAAATAAGCATTTAATAAAGATATTAACCCAGCATATCAGCTGGTTAGATGGCCAGAGATTAACTGCAGTTAGAGGCATTTACTAATGTCCCTTCTTTGTCATTTAAGAAAGTAACAGACTGCAAACACTGGAATAATTTTGACACTTTAAATCACTTTTCACAGTAAGGGCTGTGAAGCCACCAGTACTTTCAAATCCAGGCTCTTTTAACATTTTAAAAATGCTTCAGTAACATTACACTGCCATGCACCGTCTGAAGTGATTTAATATTGCTGAAGTGTGTCAGGGGCTTTCTTTAATAAGCTCTTCAAATCTGTCTGTGTATTATAGAATATTCAAAGATAGCTTTTCAAAATCTGCTGAACTGATTTTGAAATACAAAATTCCCTGTTCCCCCCTCTGTGGAATCTGAATAAGCACCGCATGGCAAAAAAAAAAGAAGAGGAAAAAACTAAAGCGAGGCACAAATTGAAGTTGCAGTGCTTGCTGAATACACCTGCTTGCTGTACCAGACCTGAATAAACCAACAGCATCCTGATGAAGCTTCTCAGCTGAGAAAAGAGTAGGGAAGGACAAAGCAAATGAAGGCTGGTCAGAGAGGGAAAAAAGGAGCAAAAGCTGCCAGAGTGAGGCTTCCAGGATCCTCTCTGTCCATGTCCAAGGCCTGGGAGATGCCTCTCCCCCAGCACAGCTGCTGGGAGCAGAGCTGGGGGGAAGCCCTCACCCTCCTCACTCCCGCTTCAAATCCCCCCAGGAGCAGGGAGAGGAGCTCTGTGCAGAACAGATGTCCCTCACAACCCCCAGCTCCTTCCCCTCCCCCTGCCTGCAACCCAATTTAATAATATTTAGTTTTACAGCACAGTGGGGATGCATCAGCCTTTACAGCTCAATGGCACTTAGTTAAAGCATCTCTCGAGTCACAGCTGGATTGACAGTTTATTTTTCGAGAATTTGGATTTATATTTACCTAAAGGTTAACTGTGTAACTCTACAAGGAGCACTAACACGAGCCACTTCACTAAAGGGAAATATTTATAATAGGTCCACTTATTAAAAAAATAAATTTAAAATAAATACCAAATACCCCCGGGGTCCATAGTTAAGCAAGTTTTAATGTCTTAGAAGACCATTGTGGCCACAAAGCATCAGGAATGTCATCTCCTGTTGTCAGCTATTTCCAACAGGACAGCTGAAATAGTAGCATCTGAATGGCACTGAATATTTTAAAGTAACAACATATGACTGCTATCTCATTTGAAACTCTCCAGAAAAGCTATATCCCCTCGAGGCTATCCCACTGAGTAATATTTTTTAAAATAAATGCATGTCTGTTTTTGGACAGGTTCACATATTGATTTACTTTCAAACCTAATCAGGTCATACTCTCGCAGGCTCGCAGATCCTTGAATAAAGTAATAGGTATCTTTGTAAAGCAGCACATAAACATCTGTCAGGCACCAGCTATAGTTCAAACTGAATTTGCTACAGAGACAATTCCTCCAAAAGTGTAGGTCGTTATGTAAGCCACGTTAGTAAACTTCCATGCACTGTCCATATTTCAGCCGTTTATTACCCAGATGAGAATGGCAGTCAATCTGCTCCTCACCGCAACAGCTTTCATTGTCTCCTCCAATCTAGGTCACCCTTGTTAAATACCACAGCCTCCCAACTGTGGGAAGTACTGCAGCATGTGTTTTATCAATGAGATGCTATTTGCTTTGATCAGTTCTGTCACATTTCTCTCCCCTTGCTCTAAAGACAAAATTTTGTTAGCTTCGTTTCCAAAAAAAAAAAAATAAAAAAAATTCCATCGTCTTACATGTATCCATCCACTCTTAACAACCTCCTTGAGAGCCTTGTTACTGCTCCAGCTATTGCAATGTTATGTGCATGCCTCAGCTTTTCCTAAAGAGGATTCTGAGCTCTTCATTTTAACAAAATACTGACATTTTCTGCGGCCTTATTAAGTGGCTACAGCAGGAACACAATCAGCGCATTCTGGAATTAACTGGCTCTTAATTCCAGGAGAAGTTCTTAAGCCTGCATTCTCTATTACTCCTACGCCAGCACAAAACCTCTAAAGCCTTAGCAAAGAAATATTTCTGTAAATTCACTTTGCAGTTAGGATTAACACAGGTTGGACCCTTTATGCACGGGGAAATTAGTCCCAAGCTCTGCTTGCCTCCCCCACATGCCTGTGAAACAACAATTTCCGTCAAATCATTTGTCTTTTCAACCACACTTCAGTGAGCTCATGTTGGGGTTAGTAGGAGACTTCCCCTGGCCCAAGTTATGAAGGAGGTCAGACAAGATGATCATAATACTTCCCCTCTGGCTTTCAAATACATGAATTAATTAATTTTCTTCAGGAGTTCAAAACTTAAGAAGTTCCCTCCCCTGAAACCAGTTTCCATCTGCTTATATAAAAGAAAAGCAGTCTTAGAAAGGATTTGTAACTAAGCCCTGGCATTCCCCAGATATTTAAGTTCTCCACAGCCCCAAAGTGGGATTTGACAAGAGGATGGTACCTCCCAAACACTGGTTTGACAAAACAAAAGCCATGTCTCATCCTTAGCTCTGCTTTTATGCCTCTGGAGTCTTGCAATTAATTTTTCTGCTCCAAAACGCCCAACATAATCATGTTGATTGATGCCCGTGGTTTTACAAGTGCTAAACAAAGCCCAAACATACTAAAAAGGTAAAATATAAGTGAAAATAGAAGTCAAAAGTGCTGTGGTCCTGGAAAACTAAAACTAGTTCAAGTGTAAGGGTGTGCAATCCAGGGAGAAAATGTCACTCATCCATTTCCCACCTGCCCTCGAAGCCTAACCCAGAGAAGAGCGGTGGGACCACACACACACAGACGATGGAAAACCCATCCTTGCCAGCACTGCTCTTTGTACCCTCCAGGGAGAGGGGGCCAGGAAATCCTCTGGTGCTGCTCACACTGTTTTGTACTCATCAGCTCATTTCCCCAATGGTCAGGGCTGGCAAACATCAGAGGATTCATCTGTCACAGCAGGCACTGCACTAATTCCAAAGGGCAACCCAAGGGACTGATCCAAAACCCACTGATACACTGCAGTCAACAAGGCATGCAAGTAAGAACCAGAAAAGGAGGAAGCCAAGGTAAAAGAGAGATTAAGACACTGACAGAGAGGAGAAAACGAGGAGGAAACAAAAGCAAGCAGGAGAGATGTCAGTGACACTTCATTACAGCAAATTCTGTAAAGTCTTTAACAGGAAAATCTAAGCCAGACCATGCAGTGAAATTCTGCTGTCCTGCCACAGAAAACAACCCCTGTTGGATTGTTCACGAGTCTGTCCCTCTCCTCCAATTCTGCCATTTGCCCCCAGAACAGCAGAATGCACTGTTCCCAGTGGCAAAGCCAAAGGACTCTCTTTTATGGAACTCCATGCCAAGCACTGCCTTTTCCTGCCATTTCTTTACTGGTATTTCTGCAGCCTGTAAAGGTGAAAGGAAATTTACTGTTCACGTGCACAATCTGAGATACTACACATTTATTCCCCTCCAAACCCTCCCCTGGAACCCTGCACCCTTCATTCTCCCATTCACTCACTAAATTACACAGTTTGCACAGACTCACAACTGCCTCCAGATCACATACTTAGTTTTGTTTGCTCTAAAATGAGCATGTACTTCCCTCCACTCCTGATGTTCTATATATTACAATAAAGGAACTTTTATGTCCTCCATTCAGCTTTCTGTACCATGTCTGTAGTGTCTTCCAGAACAACGCTTCCCAAATAACCCTTTTTAATTCTTCCAATATCTGAAAACTACTTAGTACTAAAACCACAGCATTTAATTTCCCTTTGTATTTAGTTGCTGTAGTTGACTATATTCATAAAATACTTCTCTTATCTTCCAAAAACAAGGAGTTATCTTCTTTTTTTTTTTTAACAAAATCCTACATGTAACTTGGGCCAATAACACATTTTATTAAGTTAACTGTGGTTTAAACTATACTTAATTTTTCTGTCTCTAGTGCATCTTTCAAGCATGTTACCCAGTTCCTCAGATGGGATAAATAACACCACTGAAGCTGATTCACCGCTGAAGCTGATTCACCACCAAGAGCATCTTGGCAAAAAACTGACCTATAAAACATTTCTAAAGTAAGATTTTTATTAGTATTCCAATGACAGCAGGAGTAATTACTGAAATTCCTCCTGGAAATCACTCCATGTTGTGGTGAATACTGCATTCCACTCCACCAATTATTCACCAGAAGTGCTGTGAATTTTCTACTCACAGAAAATGCTGACCGGATTAAAAAGAAGCTTTTCAAAGGAATGAATTGATTTCATCAACATTTTTAATGGCAAATTACTAACATTTCATTTTAATATTCCAGTTTCCATTTTATATTATACAGTGCAGCATTAATGCAACAAAGGCAACACAGAAGACATGGACTTGCTTGAAAGGATTTTTGAAATATTAAAAAGTATGGCATTTGAATTCAGAAAAAAACTGGCTCTTCTCTGCCCATAGAGCAGGGAATGCAACTCCAGCCCAGAGAGCTGAAAACTAGGAACAATCCCAGTGTGCTGGGGGTGTAGATACAGCACTCACTGCTCCTTTAAATGCACTTTGTGACTCAAAACTCCACTCAGAGTGCTTTTGTAAGCTTGAGCAGGGTATCACATCAAAAAGGAGCAGGCTTAGAAACTCCACATCATTCCTCTGATAGCACATTAGCAGATAACAGAGGAAATCATTCAGATGGGACTAGAGATTGCCAAGTGAAACTGAATTACCTAATGCTTTTCCCCTATGAATTGCACTACTCCAAGACTTCACTGCTCCTAGATTTCCACGCTGCTGACCCTGGAGCAGAAAAGAGAAGGAAATTTCTGATAATGCTGTGCAAGAACAAGCAAGAAACCAAAGTCTCAACTACTCCAGGTACAGACACAGCCCCACCAGCAGAAACTGCCTCACCTCCACCCCAGTCAATAAAGTCACACCAGCACAAAATCAATAGAATTGCATCTGACTCATATTGGCAGAACTCCATCGATTTTAATGGAGCTGGAGTTACACCAATTTTATGCTGGTGTACCTGCATTAGTGTCAGAGGAGTCACACCAGTGTGACTGATGTAAACAACAGCAGCCCAACCAACCCCTCTATGGCTAAAATTAACTCTAAAGCCAGGAGAAAATGCAGATCTGTACATTACCAAAGCAGGGCCTTTGGAATTTACTTTTGCAAAGCAGAAGAATGGCTCTTTTGTGATCCTCAGGACACCAAAGAAACAGAGACTAAGAAGGCAAAGAGGACAAAGTACACAGCTGGGATCACGGTATTCTGTAATTAGAGCTGTTAAATGATTACTAAAGTGAGGTGGTGCAATCATCACCAAAGGAAAGGGAGAAGTGTGCAGTCAGGAGCATCACCAGGGAGAAGGTAAAAGCAATGTCAGACACCACGTTTTGTATTGAAATGCAAATTCCTCACAATCAGAATCTGTGTCTTCTAATTGGAAGAAAAGGTTATGGAATTAAACGTTTCGCATCCTGGACAGCTCAGCATGTTCTGAGGAGGCACAGTAAGTTGAAGGAATCTTGTTCATCTCCCGTCCTTCAAATAAACATCTTGATTCAGCTCTGGTTTTTTGATTAATTTCAGGATCATTTTCTTAGTATTTCACGTGAGACTGAACTGGAACTCACCTTCTCTTTCACTTTAAATAAAATAACAGCACTATACCTAACCTAAGCTATACTCTGAAATCTGAAGTAAAGTTTGGAGGGATTGACCTTTACACTGACCTTCTTAAAGGATGAGAATTTTGCACCAACTTTTCCAGGTCCCTCTGAGATTTGTTCAGCCACCTGTACACTGTGCCCTTCCAGTCTCTCTGAAGCTTCCTGACACTACAGCAAAGCAAAGCAAACCCTCCTAATGCCAACAGTAAAAAAAGCCCCTTTGCCAGGATCTTTATTTATTCACTGCTATTTTTCAACACTCAGCCCTTGCTCCCTTGACTGTTAAGTATTGGGAAAACCCCTCAAAGGAATTCACCTTGCTGGAAATGGACTTTTGCTTTATTACACCAAACTCAACCACCTGACTCCTACCAAAGTTCATTGTCTAGCACAGCAAAGGAAAAAAGCAAGAAGCTTCTAGAACTGGAAGTATGAATTCACACAAAACACAGTAATTGCTTCTCCATTTGTGTTCACAGCTGACAAATATCAATATTTTGAATTCTCAAGTGACCTAAGCATGGCCTTCCAGTACCTGAAGGGAACCTACAAGAAAGATGGAAAAAGATTTTTCACAGGGACATCTGGTGACAGGACAAAGGGGAATGGCTTCAAACTGATGGAGAGTAGGTTTAGAGCAGGGATTAGGAAGAAATTCTCTCCTGTGAGGGTGGGGAGGCCCTGGCACAGGGTGCCCAGGGAAGCTGTGGCTGCCCCATCCCTGCAAGTGTCCCAGGCCAGGTGGGAGAGGACTTGGAGCAGCCTGGGATAGTGAGAGGTGTCCCTGCCCATGGCAGAGGGGTTGAAACTCAAGAAGCTTTAAGGTCCTTTCCAAACCAGGCCATTCTGTGATTCTCTGGTGACTTTTAGCTGCAGAACTACTTTTGACCATTCCATTTGAATAGCTCAGTCTCCAAACCACTCCTGAAGGCAATCCGACAGGACTGCTGGGATGAACAGCAGGCAGGCTCCTGCATGATACCAAACAGAAGTATTTGAGGACAGCTGCTAGATTTTACTGGAGAAAATTCAAATAAATAATTTTCTTGGAATCACTTATCTGTTCTCATCTCATTTGTATCTGATTAGGGTACACACTGCTCCACAAATGCCTCTTCTTTCTATCAGTAGTAGTACTAACCATTTTCAAAGGGAGGAAAGCATCTTCCCTAAGTGCATTTTCTGGTTTGAGCTAAGATTCAGCAGCATTTCTGAATAATAACAGACACAGTTCTTCCCATAATTGGAAATATACTAAAAGAAAAAACGATGCCATATGACTGTGTAACCCTTGGAACTGTGTGAGCCAGGGTTGTGTGCTGGATCATAATTCCATACAGAGACATCCATACAGGGTCCCCACTGACATAACCAGGTGTGCATGACCACCTCACACCCTAACAGGACCAAAGCCCAGGTGATCAGGTTAGGCACCCTGCAAAAGGAAATCACTTCCAGGAAAAGAAAAACCAAACCACTGCCAGGCTAACATGTAAAGGGAAAAAAAAAGTGTTTGATTATTCAAATGGGAAACTTACGCAGTTAAATGAGTACAAGGATCTCTATGAGTGGTAACACATCAGAAAATAATGCTTATTTTTGAAATAATTTTAAAAAATCACCAAGTAGCATGCAGTGAGGAACCATTCACCTTCTACTGTCATGCTACAGTTTATTCTCTCTTGGAAGCAATTACAGGACAAATGCCAAGCTACAGAAGGTATTTTTCCAGCAGCAGCATCTGGCTTCTTGGCAGACTCCTCAGGCAATTTTATTGGAAGCTTTAGAGATGCTGTTGGGTCAGTCCTGGTTTTATTGCTTCAGAACTGTCTGGCAGATTCTTCTTCCTAGATGTCATAATCCTTCTGATTTACCTTGAAGGAATTAGCACACTTTTATCCATTTCAAAAACAGTTGACCTGCAAGGCATTTCGGGGCTGCCTACAGAGACACAGTAAAAGTCACTGGTGTAAATTTGTGCTGCCTTTGAACCAGCAGAATTTCAGCACCCCGTGCCTGATGCATCATCAAGGAAAACAAGGAAGCCATGCAAACATTCTGTGTGTGTTACCAGTAAATTGAGTGCACTCTTTATAATTAAAGGAAAAAAAAAAATAACAAACCTACAAGATGCATGAAAGATTAACTACTAAAAAAAAAAAAAGGTAGGAATCTGCTCCTTCCAACTCCATAAAGGGCAGGAGAGGTTGGTGGAAGGGAAGAGATTTCCTTTGCTCCCCCCATACCCATCCCTTCCCCCTCGCCAGCCCCAGCTAAGATCTGCATTATTCTGCAGCTGTGATCATGATTAATCCTCATCCAGAAGGATGAAAGACAGGATGCTGGTCCTGCCCACCCTCTCTGCCTACCAACAAAATCAACTCCACAACAGAAAGGCTTTCTGTCACTTTGGGGCTGTCCTCTGGAATTCATACAGAGAAAAGGGACAGAATGCTATACAAAGTGAATTTCTACTCCATAACACAGGTGGACCTTCCCACTTTTAAAGATTTTTGTGCAATAATTTACATGAAATATACTTCTTAATTTAAAAAGGAAAAAAAAAAACCCAGCAGATGTGTTCATTACTACTCGTTTCTTTAAGGCATTCCCAGATATGCTTGGAATTATTCTCTCTGAGAGGCTTCAGAAACTCCCACAAAACCCTGTACCAGGTTATTTCCTAGGAAAAAGAGTCCTAATGCCCAAAGGTAAATACTAAAGGAGCAAGTAACGTACTCTGTAATTTAATAAAGGGCTATGGATCTTGGATTTTCAGTAACAGGAGTATTCACTGAGCAGCATAAGAGCAGATTGACAGCACTAAGAAAGATACACATATCCAGGTCAAACAAAAAGCCAAACAGAGCTCTGTCATCAGCCCAGTGCAAATAAATCCAACCAGACACAGACTTCAGACTTGGCTAATGTGAATTGACTAATGTAATTCCATTTTATGCAGGGAAAAACATATTCTGATTGCTAGCCAGCGGTGCTCACAAGTTCTAAATTTAGGTATCTAGGGCCAGGTGAACCATTAAGGGAACTAATCTGAATTTTACCCATATCAAAGGTTTGTCCTGTCCAGAAAAACACCTTCCCAGATTTAAACCATGTATTCACTCTCATTACTGCCTACACCTTTTGGACATCCCTATTCATTAATTAAAATTTCTGCACAATCATAATACTCATCGACAAGGCAGCCTGGGCTTTAAAATGCTGTGCTGTGGCACACACTGAAAAAAAAAAAAAATCAATTATTTAGGCTCCAGTACATGAACAGAAGTTACTGGCACAGTAGAAACCAAGCCATATTTTAGGGGAGCTGTAGCACAGATTCCCTTGTTTACCAGCTGGTTCCTGTGAAGTGCTGAGCAGTCTCCATGATCAGGTGAACATTTGGATACACACTGAAAACTGAATTTCCAGTGATGCCCTAGATTTCACTGACTACACAAAAGAGATGAAAGCTGCACACAGAAGCAAACAGAAGGTTTCCTGGCTGCAGCAAAGATCTAAAATATTTTCATGAATTGCCTTTGATTCTACAGTCTCAACAAGGCCTGTAAACTGAGAGAGCAAGCAGGAATAACCATCAAATGGGTGCACTTCAGTGCAGCAAAGAAAATCAATTAAAAATAGAACTGAAATGTTGCTCTCCCTTGTACACTGCTCTCCTGAAACACCTGGCACACTCACAGCAATGGACATTACATTCAGGGGTAATATACCCTGTTCTGAAATAAAGTCCTTGCTGTAATGAGAAACAGTTGTTTCACCAGGCAGAGTTTAAAGCCAAAAGGTGAAGAATTCCAAACCCAATTAAAACGAGAGGGAATTCAGGAATGCAGAATTTAATTACTCCACTTGGAAGGTAGCCAGGCCCACTGGGTTAAGCACCCATGGCATTGTGAAAGGGCCAGGGAACTCAAAGGAATTCCAGTGGTCAGGCCCCTGGCTCCTTTCTCCTTTGAGCAGGGCACCCTTGGCAGCCAGAGCCCTGTAGCTGAGCCCCAGGGAAGAAGCAGCTCCTGAATTCCAGCCTTCCCAGCAGCTCCTGCCTCCCAAAACCCAGCATCAGTCAGGCCTGGCCTTGCCCAGCTTGTGAACCCAGGAGGCTCTCAGCACATGGTGAGGCTGCAGATGATGCCCAATTAAAACCACTTGGATAAACACACGTTCAATGAAGTTATTGCCTATGCACCACTTGAACATTTGGGTTTGGTTTGGGCTTTTTTTCAGATCAACAGACTAAATGGCAGGCAGCAATAATATTAGTTTTGGAAGAAGTGTGATGTTTGTGTTACCCACTCAAGTTAATTAATGAAAACAATGACAGAGTTACAAAATCAGGGATGATTAAGAACTTGAAGACCATCCCACCCATTTCTGTGCCAAGCAGGATTTGTTCTTAGCAGCACATTAATTCTGTTCTGCAGCAAACCTTTCCAAATCACAGGAGCAGCAAGGGTCCCATCAGAGGTGTTCACACTTGCAGGCTGATTCAGAGGTAAGAAGTAAAACCTGGGAATACAAATCCCACCAATTCCCTATCGTTATTCTGAGTTAACTGCTCAGAGATTATATTGAGCAATTACTCTCATCCCTTACTGCACACACATTCCAAATACCTGTAATCCTCACTCTGTCACTGCTAAACCAATCCATCCCCTTCAGGTAAGACCTAATGGTAAAATCACATTCCACTGGGTTTATATCCCACACTATTACAGTCTCCATTATTAAATACTGCTTATTAGTTTGTACTTACAAAGTCAGGGAGATGTGATTTTATTGCTTGCAAATCATCCTTACGTGAGTCTTACGCTGTACTTACACTTCACTCTGCTCTTCCAGATAAGCTTTTTGCTTTCTGCATATTTAAATAGTAACTCTAATTATCCCTATTTGATTGCCCTCCTCTTGGAAAAGCCTTTCTACAGGATCATCTGCAGTGAATTCTTCATCCTACTTAGACTTTCAGAAGCCTGAGATACATTATATTCTTTAATTTTAATAAGAGCACGGAGATGTTTCTTTAAAAAAATATGCATAACAGGTTTCTTCTTCAGATATATTTTTATCAAAAGCACAAAAAGTTCTGCAAGAAGGGCAGAATAATGATTATTATCACACTGGGAATAGTAACATGACAGAACAGTGCCTAGCAATAAAGTCAATTAAAAATTAGAAGAATAAAAACCAACCAACCAAACAATTGAAGACTGGGCAAAGAAAAGTTCACACGTGCAAAGAAAAGTTCACTTCATCTTCTAAAAATACTGCTTCTTTTGCAAACAATGCTTAGAAGAGTTTTCTAGATTTATTTCAAATCACAGCCACAAAAAACACTTTATACTTACAACTCATAGCTACACAGAAGCCACAGGAGCTGAAATTAATGGTACTTAATGCATTAGCTCAGGTAGTCCAACCAAAGAAATGCACATCACAGTAGCCCAAAACATGTCAATAAAATCTGAGTCAGAACTAATGCTTCTTATGAGAAATGGATTAGTCTTTCTGACCATTTTTAAAGATATTTGGTTACTGATGATGTTTGGTTTAATTACAGTGCTGTCTGGTAACACCATGTGTTAGAGTTGTGTGATATTTCCCTTGATGAGTTCTGATTTTATCTCCTTATAACTTTACCAAAGTGAAGTGCCAGGGCTGACGTCTCTCATGGCACAAGCAGGAGCAATGGCACACAGAGTTCAACCTCCAGGACCTTGTCCTGCTGCCCCAAGGCATGAGATCATTCCCTCCTCCTCCTCCAAGCAATGAGCACAGACTTCCTTCATCACACCACCCTGACCTCCAGCACGCACTGTCTGTACCCAGAGATGTCACATGAAAAGAGAAGTGACTCTCTGACTGCACACACAGCTTTCCATTCCACCTGGACAAGGATAAATTCAGCATTTCTTCACTGATGTGCCTGGCTCTGGGACACCAATTCACTTTTTTGTCTGTGTGTGTGAGTGTGAGTAATTCCATGCAGGAAAAAGCAGCAGCACAGGTGTACAACCATCACACTGCAGCACCTCCCTGAATTCAGCTCACAAGCTGCATTCCTTCAGCACCCACTCCTGCAGATGTTACATCAGTAACGTGGGATTTGGGTCTGGCAGCAGTGATTCTCTTTCAAACATGACTTGGGAAGAAAAGCAGGATGTTCAATTCTAGCTGTGCCTTTCAGGTCTCTGTGTCAAAGGGAGAAAGTGCTTGGAAAGGCAAAACACAGTCCTGAGCTGTGAATGCTCAGAGCACTCAGTGCTTCATTAAATAATACATTATTGAGCACTATTTTAGTAAATAAAACCAACCAACCACACAGAGACCTCGTGGTGCATCTTTAAACCAAAGACTTCTTTTGGGAAATGCGACATTCAACAAGAATAAAAGTCTTTGTCTCATCTCCCCTGGTCCTCCCCATGAATTACATCCCATGGGAGATGTGACAGCACCTCTGGAACACAACAAAGCACCAAGGTCAGCCCTGAGCCAGCTGATTCCAGGTGCAACAATGAGGAAAGCAGCACAGCATTCCCCACAATGGGCCCTGCTCCAGCTCTTGTGCTGTCCAACACGATGACAGAGAGGCTGAAGATAAAGTTACACTGAAAACAAATGTTCAACACCTCAAAGGAAATACTTCATATTATAATAGCCATTAAAATATTGGGTTTTTTTCCACCAAACAGGGCTGAAGTCAGGAAGGACAACCAAATTATCAGCAGGCACAGGTGAAGAAGCCCAGCCTTCAACAGCACAGTAACCTTCTAGCCATCTATTCAAGAATATTCAGAATATTACTGGAAGAATAATTCTGCCTGAAGCTCAGTAAGTCAGTCCCAGATTTTTTAATATGAAGTAATTTGATTCTATTTTTAGCCATTAAAGAACATTTGGATTAACAGATTGAAAAAAAGTTCATTCACAGCTTTAAATATACGTATATATGACTGTTACAAACTCTCTCCCCTGCTGCCCATAAAACTAACAAAATCAAGACAGAAATTACATTTACATAGTCCTGAAAATATTTAAAAATCATCATTAACATGTGTGATTTCATCTTAATTTACTTATGAGCTCAAAGTTGTATCCTGAATGCCATTTCTACAGAAATTGAGTGCCAAGTATTACCAAGTTGCAATTTCACTGTCTATGTAAAAATACCCTGGCAGCATTCAGGCAAATTAAATTTAAAATTAAACTTCAAGCCTTTGCATGCCACCATAATATTTCAGGCAACAATTTCAAGAAAGGGAAAGCAGAAAACAGACTGTGCATATACTATAGTTCAAAATAGATTCCTCATGTCAAATGGCACAGTTTTTCCTTTTTTCCATTAAAGAGTTATTTCAAATCTTCTGCTGAATACATTTACATGCCTAATGAAACCTCCTCAGTGATTCCTCTTGTATTACTCTATATGCTTTAACACTGCATACACTAATAGTGTACACATACATACAAATGGACACATAAATGCATGCACTCATGCACACAATATTCATGCAAAAAGAATTAATGGAGTTTTTTGACTGGATGCTACCCCCTGTAAATATGTTAAATGTGAACAGTGCTCATGGCTGGGTTCATTAACTAAAAATGCTGCTGTTGTCTGCACAATTCATGTTGCTCATGTGAGAAGGGATGACATGTAAAATGCTAATTTACAGGCTCGGTTCTTTTCAATTTACCATCAGGGTTCTCTCTCCATGAGGAAAATCAGGGGTCACTCACTGCAATTCTCAGGGAATAACTTGGGCTGAGACCTCACTCAGCACCTGGAGATAAAACTCTACAGGGAGTCTTCTCCAAGAAAAAAAGTGGAGACAAAAAGAAAAAAGGAATGTTCTGAATGAGCTCCAAACACATTTTCCAACGCGTTCTCATGGAAAAATAATATCCCAAAAGCCACAGCTCACTGACTGGCAAACATCCCACCCTCCAAGGGAAGAGTCATTATATTTTAGATTAGCAGCTGATGTTGTGGATAACTCTTCTCATAATTTCAGCTGTTTGTCACCTATCTCTCCTCCAGTGTTTTTCCTAAACTCCCTGCCTCTGGAGCACCTGCAGTCTGGGAGAGCTGCTCACATCTCATCTGAAAATTCCTCTGAACACACTGAACCACGCATGGAACTTCACTTTATCAATTAAGTTTGGACCCCATGTCCCCATTAGAGGTCAATGCAGCATCTGATGAATAGATCCAATTAAGAGATGAACTTCAACCCCCCATTATTTCCCCAACCTCGAACACCAGCAGTGCCACCATTCCCTGAAACATTCCAAGATTTCACCACACCACAGCTGTACCAGCTGCCTCTTCTACAAATGCCTGTGACACCCAACTACTTCAGAGACCACAAATGGTGACTTGCTGCTCAACAATTAACAAATACTTAAATAACTGATGTATTTACAATTCCTGAGCAGGTTCATCAGTGGTTTTGTTTCCCTTTCCTGGATGCACCTCTATGCTGTATTTAACTTTCCACAGGGTCTCTCCACCTCCCTGCCCCTTGGTGTACAAACTATTTTGGTTTCAAAGACCTCTTCTCTACAGGGCAAGTTTTCAGCAGGACTTTAACGCCTTTAAATTCTTTCCTGTAACCTCAGTGTTGGTTTATCAGAGCAGTCATTAAGGCTGAGCACTTTGAGGCTGATGGGTTTATCTAGGCTAGCCTAACTCCAGCTAATTGCATTCAATCTGACATTCTCCAAGC
Source organism: Aegithalos caudatus (assembly GCA_013389925.1). Classification (NCBI taxonomy): domain Eukaryota; kingdom Metazoa; phylum Chordata; class Aves; order Passeriformes; family Aegithalidae; genus Aegithalos; species Aegithalos caudatus. Next base: position 1,864,268 of record WEIU01007906.1, on the reverse strand, counting down.
ACTGACAGTCCTCATTCAAGCCGAGTGTGAAAGTTTTTAAATTAGCTTTCACAGTTTGATTCACAGACAGCAAATGCAAAATGGCACAGGATTAATTTTTTTCCCCAACAACACAGTGTAACAAAATAGCCCAAAGGCTATTTTACTTCATTTGCTTTAACTATTAGGGAAGATTCACAGCACAATGTTCCAACAGAGACAAAAGCTCCAGAGGACTTTCAAAGCTCAGTATTGCCCCCATTAATTAAAGTACCATACGTTTGTACAGCCTCTCCACTTTGTCACTGGATGTTAAAATGAAGTCTAGGCCATTGCACACAAGCCACAGCCATTACTGCTTAAAACATGAACATAACAATACATTCTTTTCAATTTTATTACAGATCACATTTGTAATAACTAATAAAGCATGGCACTGGACTTAAAATGGGCTGTAGGGAAACCTGTATTTTCTTGGGGAAGTACAAATCCTGGCTTCCCATGTAATCTGACAATGTGCCTTTTGATCAGCCTGCCTTCATTTGCCAGACACGAGTTAAAAAGAAAACCAGAATATTGAATTACCTATTGCAAAAGTGATTTGGTCACTCCCAGCAGAGTGGGATGGAAATTCAGCTTTCTGGGCACTCATTATTGGGTGTGTTTGAGCAGCTTCGTCAATAAACTGAAAGACTCATTATAGGCAAACCACCATAAAATACACTCAGTATTTAGGAGAAAAATACTTCTCCAATTTCAGAGGAAAACTAAAATCTCCACTAACAGTTTAGTTTATCTCGCCAAAGTACATATCAGAATATTTTACATAAGGTCCAAAACTCATAAACAATCTTTAATTCAAATTAGTTCTAATAACTGTACATCAATAGTACAATTACAGATGGGGAACTATCTTAAGGTATGAAAACTATTTTTAGTGAAATTGAAAAGCAAAAATCTGCATGCACAGAGTGACTCCAGCTTCACACTCCACATTCCAGGTATTTACAGCTGAGGATACATAGGTCACATCTGACAAACTGTAAAGTCAAAGGCCCATCTGTAAATGTCAAAATGTTAGTCACTGTGGTGGATGTAATTTAGTACCTCTTGCCAGGATTCAGAGTAGTAACCTCAAATATCAACCCAGTTTTATGAATATTTTCTATTAAGAAGTTACATACTTGCATTATAAATTGTGACTATTTTGTAAGTAAAAAGCCTTTTTTTTTTCACAAGCAAAGGACGTGTGGAAATGTAAAAATTTTACAAAACAATCCACACTGTCTGTTCAGGGAAATTTACACCTAAACCTAGGAAACAGGAATTCTGTTGTATGAATAGAACTAAGTCAGAGCCCAAACAAGGCAGGACCAGAGTGAAAAGTGAACCCTGACAGTGCAGGGCAGGCTTGGGCAGTGGCCTTGGAAGCAGAGCTGGCACAGTTGGCACACGAGCACCATTCCTAGTGCCTGGATTAAAGTGCATTTGGGTACAGCTACAAAGGCCAGACCTGCAGCTCTCCATGATAATAGGGACTAATTTGGATGTGCTTTTATAGTCATTTCATTAAATCTTTTCTGATAAAAGAGGACATTCACGGAACTAAACAGATCAGAAAATCTAAGTTAACACTGACAAAACAGAGAATTAAAAACATATTCTTTTTAAAAATAAAACTACTTTTCTCACATCTTTAGACCATTAGATCTTGTATGTAACTACAGACAATACAAATCCTTACACAATAATGAAGCTTTACACCTTTTTAAATAAAACACAGCCCACCACAACTAGAACTTCTTCAATGGCAATTACAACTCAAATGTTCCCTGAATTAACCTCCAAAACTTAGGAAGCCTCATCAGCTCAGATGGCAAATAACCACGAGTTATTTGAGAGCTAAACTTGTCAGGAACTGCAAAAGAGAGACAATCCAATTGTCACTGGAAGCAATGAATAAATTCCCCAGGTCACCTCATGCCAGGTGCCAACAGAGCTCAGAATCACTGAACACCACATTCAGGTGACACACCAATGCTTGCCAATATTTGTGCTTAAGAAACTTTGAATTCTTTGCACCCACCTGCCACAGTACAGCTGATCAGTGCTGATCATGAAAGTCTGCCAGAGTATTCTTGTATTTCCAAAACCAGTTAAGATTGGGAAAGATTCTGGTTTTGGTAGAAGTGAATTTTCAGTGGATTACTGGCAATTCAGGAGCAGGGACAGAACATTCGCAGGCATCTGCTAAATAAAGTTTTTCCCTCCAGCACAGACACTGGCATTAGCTGGAGGTATAGACATTAAGTTTCAGCATGATCTTGGCTATTCTTTGAAGATCTCAGTGGATAAAAACAATTCCAGATGATAAAGACTAAGGACCAAAGCAACTTGCATGAAAGCCATTAGGAAGTGCACTAAAGGCAGCAAGCACAATAAACTGTGCATTTCCAGATACACCTCATCTGTTTTGACATTTTTATACTTATTATACTAATTTTATACTTGGATCCTTAAGCTCTTCAGACATTTTGGTTTTTTCTTTCCTCTGGGCAGAGTAAGACATGGACCTGATAAGGACCAGCAGAGACCTTGTTTTGACAAGTATTTCTGCAGGAAAAAAATGGACATGTGCATTCAGATTTATCTTCAGACAGCCAAAATGGCTTCTAGAATTTTCACTTTCTATTAAGTGAACTTATACTGCAATCCACAGATAAAAAAACTGCCTTTGAGTTAAACCACCACTGTCCCAAATAATCATAATGACTGTAATTTCCCTCAAATAATAAGGGAAAATTCTAGAACCATCAAGTGTGTTTAACAGACAAGAGGGAGCACTGCTGAAGATGAGGAAGGTCAGATACAAGGAGATGCTACAGATCAGCTGATCTCAGAGTACCTGAAATTAAGGCTGGCAGGCAATTGTTGGGGTTTCCTTCATAACTTGTCAACCTAAAACATTCCCATATAAAAGCTTACAGTGCTAATGACAAACAAAACATCTCCTTTTGAACACATTTGTTTGCTTCAAAATAACAGGATACCGACACTTTGGAATTTTTTTTTCCCCTGCTGAACTCCTGAAAAAAGTACAGCCCACATCCTTTCTGAGGCTGTTTTTCTCAATTTCCATCTGGAAAGCTCAGTTTTGGCCTCACTGGGACACAGTTCCTTGAAATAATGGAGTTAACTGGGATAGGCACTATTATATTTTCTTCCATTTAGGAGTTGGTTTCACTAAAGGCTATCAAGAGCTGTTTTTAGCCTGAAATTACCTAACAATGCTTAACTAAATCAGTTTATACTTTACAAACAATATCCTTTACAATTAACTGCCCTAGTGCAAAATGAAGTTAATGTTCAAGTGGCAAATCCTCAAAATAAACAAACATGCCGAGTTTCAGAAACGTTTGGTTTTCTTTCAAGGTAGTATCAAGCTACTTCTGTTGTCTCACCAAGTTCAGTGATGGCTTTTTTTGGATGGCTCTGAAAGAATCACCAGGTAGAAACCCTTCAGCTCTGCTTTGAGTTACTCCTACTTCCAAGACAAGCAGCACAAAACAGTAGCACAAATCCAAGAAATGGAATTTCCATGAGATGTTACACTTGCATGAGTAGCTGTTAACGCCAGCTGCAGCAGCCAGAATATGAATTTTCCCATTGCTAAAATTTTAGAAAGCCAAATATAAAAGTGAAGGCAGCTTTATCATTACCTGCCTGTTCTCATTTCAGAAAGCTGCTTCCCCCTTACCTTCTTTAAGTATCTACTAACAATTTTTTTCATTGCAGTTCATCTTGAAAATTAATCATCATAAATTTAAAACCGTTTTCTTGCACATCTGTCAGGTTGGTAGTGCTATTTCATTTATTACAAGACCACATGACGCATCAGAGCTCAGTATTTGAACATGACATATTTTCACTTTGTTGTGATACCACATTCGAAAATTGTTCCTATCAATCTTTCACTGGAGCCAAAACTTAACTGTCTTGTTCACTGAAACATTAAATGCCAAGTCACACAGATGAATAAAAGCATTTGCAAGATGCAAACATTTGCAAAAGTTTTCTGTTGCAAGGGACTGTAGAAGAGAATCCACCGAAGTGAGCCGAGCCCACAGTCAGTACCAAAAGCCATTGTTTGTAATCATCTTGGCCATCAGATCTCACTCAAAGTCAAATGATTTCATTACCAGGCTAATCTTTAAGTAGAATTTTGGAAGTGTTTACAGCCCTGATTTCCAAAAGGCATCACAACTGCTGTGCACTTGCCAGACTCAGCTCCTGCACTGCTCCACGCCCGTGATTTCCTGCATCGCTCCCAGCCAGGAGCCAAACCCCAAACAAACAGGCCAGGTACTTACAGTCCCCATAATGCATCAATTTCCCTCTAAACAGTGGCAGCAAACAGGCACCTCCAACAGTGTATTACTCTCTCCTCTCATTCATGACGATGTCACACACAGGTTCTCTGGTTCTGAAAGAGAAGCATTTCCCAGGTTCTGAGGATGGAGGTACCCCGGCCAATCCATCATGCTTTGTGTGCTAATGATAGACTCATGCAGACGAGGCACCAGGAGCACTCAGAGGCAGCAGGCATGAAAAGGAGTGAATCAACTGTCAGGGGTTGTGATCTGAAGGACTGCGAGGCTGTGATTAGAATTTTCAATCAGGACTTCCACAATCCATCACGCTACAAGGGAAAGGGGGGGACACACGTATTTCTTCATCAGCTCTTCCTGCTATGGGCAAAGCGAGTTCTGAGGCATTAAAAAAAAGGGAATCTCAACTCTTATGCTCATAAGCAGGTGCTCTTCAGGGAGTGGAGAGTAAAGGATTTTCTGGGACTGCACAGCTACTGTATTTTGTCTGCACACTCAAGATTATGTGTGGCACAGCCTTTGAGATTATGAAAAAAAACACAGCTCTTCCTCTCTCTCCTCCTACAGGTGCACTCACAGACACCTGAGCAAAAAGCAACCCTGGAAACCTTTGTGTGTTGTCTTTAGGGATGTGCAAAGGAATAAAGCCCTCCAGGAATCCTTCATCAGCATCTGCTAACACGCTCCTCGGTGAAACTTTAGAAAACAAAAAGGCAGAGCTCTTTACAAGGAAAGGATTCTTATAACCTGTATGAAATCACCTGCAGCACTTGCCAGGAGGCATTCAGTCACATCCTCCAAAGGTAAAAAGGACCAGCAAGTTTACTGAGTGTACCAGATCACAGCTACCAAACACGTGGGGTAACCTTGTTTTCCTTGTGGCATTTGTTTGCCTTGGTACTGCTGCCTCTGACTCAGAGAAAAATCCCTGCAGCCTCCCTCCTTCTGACAGCATGGGAAAGTCACAAAAGCTCTGCAAGTATTTTGCTGCTTCTTTCCTCTCCTTCCTCACCCATGAAATGCAGCAACTCTGTCTCTCCAGGCAGGAATTTTGCAAGAAGTCATTCCCAAAGGGGATTTGCTGCCTCAGAGAGCCCGTCCCCCCAAAAATGCCAGCCCAGCAAGCAGGAGCTGGGTGTTGGTGGCTCAAAGGAAATGTCCCAAGGTCTGTACTAATATCACTACAGTTTTTGACTCAAAATCTAGATCCAAGTGACAAGCTAGGCAGACTAGACATTTATTGAAATATATGAATGAAGCATTTATTTTAAAAGGCAATTTTCATGTTAAACGATGAATAATGAACAGTAAAGGCAGATCTTATTTACATAATTAATGTTTCAGTTATTGATATTCCTTCAGAGGGTCACTAGACGTTTTTCTCCAAGTTAATTAATTAATAAAGCAACTCCTTTTATGTAGGTAATTGTAATCACTTCAATACTCAAAGGCACGTAAAATATCTGGCTTTTTTTCTTTAATGTTGCAACCCGAGTGACACAATGATCATTTGCATAAATATAAACACTGAATGGCTTCATTTAAATCCTGACTAGAAAGAAACCCTTTGAAACTAACAGGAAATAAATACATTAATTGCACACAAACATGGGAATCTGGGCAAGACCACCTTTTCTCCTTGCATCACATCCTATTTTCCCTAACACAGATCTCAGCTTCAAGACACTGAACTGCTCATGGTCCAAATCTGGCCTCACTTTTAGCTGAGGATTGCTCTGAGGAGACAGAATAATTTGGAAATGAACAGACTCTATGGAGAAACAAGGAGAAACTAGAAAGCTGTTAGACAGAGGAAAGCTTTAAATGCTTAACATTTCACAGAACTTTTTCATTTTCCATTAAGAAATGCATTACCAAATCCTGCAAACAGAAGCCTGATCCTGCAAAAAGTCTGCTAGAGAAAGTCTAAGTGCCCATGTGAGTCCCACCCAAGCCAGGTGAGAGGGTTACTTTGCTCAGCAGCCAAAGTTTTTATTTGCTCTTGCATCAGATCAGGCCTCAGGAAAAACAACCTGGAAAGGATTCCTGGATGAACTGCTTGAGGAAAGTGGGACTGCTGAGAGGTTGTAATTTTATCACACATGATATTCCTAAACCACTACTAACTTGTACTCATTTCTATCTGTGTCACCACACACAGCTGCCAAAAATGCATCTTCAGGGGCAGGTCCAAGTGCCCTCCCAAACCTGGGCCACTCAGAGTCCTCCAAAGCCAAGTATTTGTTGTTAAAATTTCACCTTGAATGTGTCATTTGTTGTGTGATTTAATGAATGGGAGAGAAAGGGGTAGGAGATGTTGATATTTGACCAGTGACACCACTGACTAGCTCATAACCAGAGTCTCATCACTCTGCTATTTCCTCATAGAAAACTGCAAGTGTCTCCACTACCAAGCATTCTGAAACACAATTTGGGATTTTTTTCCTGTTTGATACAGTGCCTACGACCATAGGGGGAAATGAAGGCAAGGAGGGCTCCAATCCACCTCCACAGTTCTGGGGAATGGGATAGCAATAGAGATAATAAATGTTATTATTTCTATTATCCACTCTCCTGCACTATATCAGCTGCTAAAACCTTGCAAATACTCCTGACACCATCAAGAACCATTTCAACCTGTTTTCAGACCATAAATCTCAGACCTGATCTCCATCCAAGAGATTATAACAAAATGTGAAATAACCTAAATATTGAAAGCCATTTCACAGAAAATGGAAATAGATACTGTAGGGAAAAACACATTCCAGGTTTGCAAATTCCCTCTTTTATGTAACCCTCACCTATATCTTTCCAGGGGACTATCTGATATATCTCCCTCTCAGTTTTTATAACCACTGCAGATCTTTTTTCAGCCAGAGGCTGGTTGTGTTTTCAACTGGTGGTTCCCATTCCAGCCATGCAGGAGTCAGGAATGCAGCCACTAAGCAGGTTAGGAATAAACCACTCAGATTTTCTTTCCTGTGTTTCTCAGTAATTACTCACAGCCACGGAGCACAACAGAGATCTGCTCCTTCAGGGCATCACTTCCAAAGGATCGATGTGCTGCAAACAGAGGCACTACAGGACTTAATAGCAAGTTTTAAGTGCTGCTCACAAGACAAGAGTCTCCTCGACAGCCTTCTTGCAGGTATCCAGGAGCTAAAGAGCTGCTCTTACTGTAAATTTGTGCCTTTTGGCCAAAATCACGAATCCTAAACAAAAGGAAGCGACAATGGACACATCCAAGACAAGATATAAATGAAATTCCAGATTAACAAAGCTCCATTAAATCAACTTAGCAATTCCATCTCCACGGATAACAATTTGGCTTGCAGTGGTGGGCTAAATAATGCAGTTGAACACATTAAGAATAGATCTGTATTCAGGCTGAATGTAGTGTTAGCTCAGGAAAAAAAAAAAAAGACAGGAGGGAAAAGAAATGCTGAAGTAGCTGTTTCCTGCCCACAGCACATTTTCTCTTCTCCTTCATCTTCCAAAACTATCATGATCATACATCTATCAACATATCATACACTCTCCCTGTGAAAGAGACAGAACAGGCCTCAAAATCTGTGTCATAATGGACACCATCAAAAGAAATATCAATTCACCTGGATGCATAAACCACCCAGAAATCAGTGTAATCAAAAAGAGGGGCTTCTCCTTTGCCATCCAGTCTCTGCAATAGCAAGGGCTGCTTTTATATTTTATTTTATACTGCAGATACCTTCACTCCCCCTGAGTGCATTTAGCAGCAAACTCAGAGGTTTCTCCTCTGACCAAGAGGCAAATCCCCCCTCTCTCTCCCTGCAGTCAAGAGCTTCAGTTTTTCATGAGACAGTAAAAAGTTTCTCTATTGTCAGCAGTAAAAGCTTCTCCTAAAGTAGCTCTTTCTCTATGCAGTCACATTTTCATCAAATTTTAGTGCATACACTTTATGAAAGTGTTTGACAACCTCAGGATTTAGGTTAGAAAAAGATGAAATGTAGGCTAGGCTACAGGGCTTTCTAGGGAATACCCCACTGAAGCAGTCTCCTGACAGCTAAGGTATCTTCCTGGCTATAAAAGCAGTCATTGTTGAGCACAGGTTTTCAGTGGGCTCTGGAGGTTTAAAATCTTAGAAAGACCTAATTTCCTTCAAAACTATCTGCTGGCTTCCTCTGGATTTTGTATCTGTATGAGTTCAGATGGAATACAGAAGGAATGACACACCATTAGCAAGAAACTTCTGTTGAGTTTTCTATCTCCTGCAAATATCATCTAATGCTGTCAGGTTTGCTATAGAATATTTATTGTTTTGACTATCTAAAAAGAATTATTTTTTTCAGATTAAAACCAGCACTTCAAGGAGGACATAAAATTACATGATTTCTATTGCCTCCAAGTAGGCAATGAAAACTTTAATGTATCTGTTCCCATCTCAGGCATACCTATGAATATTTTTAAAGCACAGATATAATATTCCACCAATGTTTTTACTCCTATTTTTGCTCAAGTTAAATTATATTTTTAACTCCAAAAGGGACCCATTTGCACAGATATTTATACCACCTGCCCTATTCCAATTCTTAGGGTCCAGTTCCAACATTCTGCAATGCCAAAATCCTGAATACAGTTAAAATCTTCACATGTGTGTATAGTAACTAGACAACAAAGAATTCCTTACACCCTGCCTTTTAATAATGCTTCATATCCCTTTCTTGTGAGGAAAACCCTGTAAGTGGAAGGATTCCAGCCTCATCCTTTGTGCTGCCTTTCCAGGACATGCTGGGAAGCATCACAAGCATCACACACTTCCCAAAGCCTGTGTGCAGAGAGGGTGACAAGACACACTCCTCTGGGATCGGGTTTTTTTTATTTCCATTTCTCAAGATTTCAGTGTTTATGCGTGACCTCCAGTGTTTAACTGATGACTATTCAGCGCATCACTTACAAAAAACAGCCGCTCTCATTTCCTCCACGCTCCTTCCCTCACAGAAATAAATCAGCATCCTGACTGATTGAAACACTTAGCTGCCAGTCACTC